>CM070715.1:600000-1044857 GCA_036346275.1 Otatea glauca | reverse complement strand
GCCGACCGCAGATCGCCACGCGCGCGCCTCGCCGATGGGTCGATGGCGTCTTGTTGCAGGCGAGCCCCGAGCCTCATCGAAGGCTTGCAATCTGGGAGCCGATTCGTGTCGATGGGCAAAATGGCTTCGGCCGAACACCATAAAGAAGGGTGTGAACCCGGTCGCCCGGTCGGCGTGGTCCGCAGACTCAGAGGACTGAGGCGGCTCGGCCACCCAGCGCCTGCGAAATGCTTGAGCCGATCGAAGATCCGCGGCTTGAGTCCTGAAGGATCATGCCGTTAGTGCGCCGACCGCCGTTAGTCCGCGGATGGGCTATCACGCCCAATCGACACGGATGTTGAAGTCGCCACGAATCCTCGAGAAATTCCTTCCCGTGAACTCGTGTTCCGCTGCCGGTGATGATGGAGTTTGGGACTCCAAACCTAAAAACGATGTCGCGGAAGAAGATGGCCGCTTGTACCGACGTGACGCCACGACCGCTTGGCCTCTATCCACTTGGTGAACTTATCTACCGCGACGAGCAGTGGGTGAAGCCCCGGCGCTTTCTCGAAAGGCTCGACTAAATCGAGTCCCCGACGGCAAAAGGCCACGGATGGGGATCGTCTCAAAGCTTGGGCGGCGAGATGCGTCTGCCGAGCAAAGAACGGCATCCTTCGCAAAGCGCACGATATGCTCGGCGCCGACATACAGTTGGCCGGATGAAACCTTGTCGAAAGGCCTTTCCCACAAGAGATCGGTGCTGCGTGGTGACCGCAGACTCCACCTGTATGTCGTCCAAAGAAATTGCTTTCCTTGGTCGGTCAAGATACATTTTTGGAGGACCCTGGAGGACTCCTTTGTAGAGGTCAGGCCGATCAGATTTAAAGATTTTGCCAGCGGGCGGGCGCCGCCTCGGTCGGTCGGGGAAGTGACCCGTCAGTCAAACGGTCGATGTAGGGCCTCCTCATCGGACTCAAGTGCTAGCACACCGCGGGCGATCCGCCAAGTCTACGCCGACCGCGCGTGGTCGGGGCGACTCGGCCGATTGGTCGGGTGGGCCGCCACCGCCGAGTCCACCGACAAGGGCGCAGGAGGTCGAGACGAAGATCCCAAGGGACGGGCTCTCACGGAGGCAAGATTGGCAGTGATCGGCCCGCCATTGAAGCGTCGGTAGCTATGGTGAAGCTTCAAACCCTTGAACGCTCCTCGAGCCGGGCGCATTTCGGCGAAAGACGCTGCCATGCGGGCGCCTCGGCCCGCGGCCTTCATGACTTGGTCGACGACAAGCTTGAGTCCCGTGGACGAGCCGGCGGGCACCGAGGTCGGCAGCGATCCGAGACCGCTGACGAGCCTCAGACGGCAATGTTGTTGGTCGCGCCGAAGAGCAACCTAATGGCGTATTGACAGCTCGCTCTCGAGCGGGAGATGATGATTTACTCCGCGCGCGCCATTCTTGGTGTAAGACCGTCAAGTACATTGTCCAAGACGGGTCTTCGACCACCGTGGTGCTCGGCTTCGGTCCACTCGGCGGCCGACGGTCGGCCGAGCTCGCGACTTGATCGCCGCCCGAGGGACGATATTATGCCATGGCCGCTAAGCTCGAGCGCCCATTTGGCTATCCTTCCCGAGGCATCGCGATTGTGGATGATCTCGCCTAGTGGGGACGTGGTCACCACAAAGGATGGCGCGGTTGATCAAGTAGTGAACGAGTTTCCTCTTTGCGATGAGCACCGCAGAGTAACTTCGCACTGTGGGTACCGAGTCTTGACTCGGAAAGTACCATCGATGAAGTAGACCGCCGCTGTACCTTGAGCTCACGGCCTTCTTCCACTCGCTCCACCACGAGGGCCGCTACCGACGACTTGGGTAGTGGCGATGTAGAGAGCAGCGGTTCACCGGTGCCGGGCGATCAGATCGAGGCGAGGACAGAAGGCCTTGCGGGTGAGGGCCTCCGAGCCTCGGTGTCCAACCCGGCGGTCGGATTTCTTGAGCACCAGAGCGGCATTCGCGTTCACGAGGCGAGACACGAACGCTCAAAGCCGCCGTGCACCGGTCGGCCACCGACCCTTTGAGGTTGCCGACCGCCCATCCTCGCGATCGCCGAGATCTTCTCCGATTGGCCTCGATGCCTCGCCGAGACGATGAAGCCTAAGAGCTTTCCTTTGGGGACCCCAAGACGCACTTCTCTGGTTGAGCTTTATGCGAAACCGCCGAAGGTTCGCGAAGTCTCTTCTAGGTCGGCGATAAGGTCGCCGCCTTCCGGTCTTTACGACAATATCGCCGACGATACGCCTCAACGCTATGCGGCCGATCCGGTCATTGAAGCACGCTTGCATACATCGCTGGTATGTAGCGCCCGCTCTTCAGCCGAAGGGCATTGTGACATAGCGAACGAGGCGAACGAGTGATGAAGGAAGTCGCGAAATGGTCGGACTCCTTTAGCGCAATCCGTGGTAGCCCGAGTAGGCATCCGAAGGAAAGAGACTCGCACCCGGTGGAGTCGATGACTTGGTCGATGCGAGGTAAGGGAATGGGTCCTTGGGACATGCTTTGTTGAGACTCGATAGTCAACACACATTCTCCATTGCCCGCTCTTGTTTTTTACAAGTCTGTGGTTGGCTAGCCACTCGTGGTGGCGCACCTCTTTACAAACCCCGCCGCCAAGAGTTTGGCGATCTCCTCCTATAACCCCGCGCTTTCCTCGTCCGGCGGCGCAGCGAAAGGCGATCGGCTTTGAGCCCGGTCGGACGCTCAAGGAGTGCTCTCACCTCCTTTGAATGCCCGCATGTCGGAGGACCTCCATGCGAAGACATCTTTGTTAGTGCGGAGGAAGTCGACGAGCGCTTTCCTATTTGGCGGGAGCGTGGTTCGACCAAGACGGTCTTGGTCGGATCAGGATCGACCGTGACCTCCTTCGTGTCCTCGGCGGATTTGAAGGATCCCGCCCGACGGTCGGATTCGGGATCGACTCGCGCTTCCTCCCGAGCTTGTTGAGTTCCGCAGAGGCAACGACCGCCGAGGCGAGCTCGCACCGCCAAGGCTGCGAGCTGAAGGCAAGGCTGGAAAGACGATGCCGCAGAATGACTCCATGCGGTCCGCATCTTCACTTGAGGTAGGCGTGGAGGGATCGCCATGAACTTGGCGTAGCATGGCCTCCCAAGATGGCGTGGTAGGCGCCGGGAAATCCACGACCCGAAGGTGAGGTCTCGCGCGAAGTTTCCTGGCCTCGAAGGTGACGGCAGTCGACCGCCCGAGCGGATGGGCTTCTTGGCCGGGATGACGCCATGGAAAGGTGCCTTGCTTGGCCGGAGGCTTGAGCGCGGACCCCATAGCGCCGAACGCCTCAACGTAGAGGATGTTAAGGCCGCCGCTTCGCCCATCAAAGACCTTCGTGAGGCGCCGTTCGACGACGGGTCGACCACCGCCGAGTACCTCCCGGTGTGGACGCGATCGGGTGATCGGTCCGATCAAAGGTGATCGGAACTCCACCACCGAAGATATTGGGGACGCCCGTGCGACGGTGTGGACCTCGCAGTAGCGAGCTTGAGCCGACGCTGTTTGCCGGAGCAAGCCGGTCCTCCGAAGATCATGAGGCGCCGTCGGGCTCGGGAACTCGTCTCGCCTTCTTCTCCGCTGTTCGCGGCCGCGCGGCTTCTTTCCTTTGCAGCGGCGTGGTGGGGACGCTTAGAAAGATAGCGCCAGACTTCGCAGTCCGTGACTTGTGCTTGACGGAGAACCCATGGTTGGGCATGGGCCGCCCATCAATTTTCGGTGGTCGGGCGCGACGGCCGGCCGCTACCGCCGCTGGCGTGGCGGTCGACCGTGGCGACCACTGGGTCTCACGGACCGCTTCCCGTGCCGCCTGCTTGTCGGGCGGTCGGAAGGAGACCCGGCTTGACGCCGGCCTCGCCGGGCCTTTCCTCCTTCGAAAATAGCCCCTACGGCCTCCTCGCCGAGGCGTGGTTGGTGGCGATGTCGAGGAGCTCCTTGTGGTCCCGGGCTTGAGGCACCACCAGTGCACCAAGGCCTTGCAGAGGTGTCAGATGAAGGCTCCCACGACATCGGCGTCGGAGATGTCGGGAGCTACAGACCAAGCGGGAAAACCTCCGGATGTAGTCCCGAGAGTCTCCCGCTGCCGCTGCAGCCTTCGTGTCCCAGGAGTTACCAGGCGCTTATAAGTGCCCCGAAGTTACCGACGAAGAGATTCTTCAAGTCACCAGCCTCGACAGCTTTTGAGGCGGTACTCGAGCCGAGCTCGAGCCGAGTCCGCGAGGTAGATGGGGAGGTCTTGGATGATGAAGAGATCATCCGTCGCTCCCCACCGCAAGACGCGAGCCGCAGACTTGAGCCGACACGGGTTGGTGGCCCTGTACTTGGCAATGTTGGTAGGCGCCCGAATCGGGGGAAATCCGCCGGCGGATCCTTGGCAAAAAGCCCGTGGTCCGGACCATCGTGGCTCGGCCGCGATAGTGGCGCCACCATCCGCAACACGTGAGTGGGCGGCGCCCTCCGCCATCTTTCTTCGCGCCTCGGGTGGCGCGGATGTCGTAGGCATTACCGAGGCGCCGCGCACCGGTGCGTGAGGCTGGGGGTGGTTCATGGCGGGTGCGGTCTTGCCGCACCAACCGGCTCGCATGGGCAGACGGGCCCGGGCGGGTAGCGCCGGGTGGTAGGAGCCGAGGCTCATGTCTTTGCCGCGACGCGCAAGGCCCACCAACCAAGGTTCTCGTAGGTAGCTCGCCTCGGATTTGCGGGCTCCGGAAGGCCTCGGAGCAAAGATTGCGGCGCAGCCACGCTTTGGCTTGCGTGAGGAAAAGCTGGGGCGCCGGATTACGCCCCAACTTGTGGTGCTTTTGGCGCGCGCGCGCGCTGCCGCCCAACACTTGCGCGGGCTCGGCTCGTCTGCTCGAGTGTTGGCTCGAGCCGGCCGAGCTCACCTTTCGCTCCTCGGCTCTCGCGTTGCGTTGGAGCTCGGTAGCGAGCCTCGAAGGCGTTGCCAAGGCTGGCTGGTATTCCCCTCCGTGCCTCGGTCGCGGCCGGACGGGGACCGTCGTAGCCGCGGTGGCTACGACCAATCGGCCGTGGTTCGCCACGTTGCACTCGCGAGAGTCGCGCTGCGGCGGATACTCCCGTGTCGGAGCTGGAGCCGTGGTGGAAGAGTCTTCCAAGAACTCGTGGACGGAGGTTGGCATGTAGCCACCATAGCTACAAGTCGTGGAGCAGCAGAGGTGACGGATCTCCGCGAGTTCGAGGGGCTTTCGCCAAAGGAGGTATAGCGCTCCTCGGGTTCGGCTTTGGGGCCGCGGGGCGCCCAAGCCGGAGTGGGGACGGCCACGGAGATGGTGTCCAGCTCCCGCAGCGCCCGCCCTCCGGCAGCGTGGGATGAGCGTGAGCTCTCCTCCGAGGTGACGGTGAAGCCGAGGAGCCGGCGGATCCGCTCCCGAACACGATCGTGCTGTCGTTGGAGAAAAATGCCATCAAGGAGACGAATGGAATCCGAGATCTTTGCCAAGACGCGAAGCCCCTACCGGCGCGCCAACCGCCGGCGTTCGAGCGCAAGCAAGTAAATTTTAAGTCTAAGGGCTGCGCGTTCTCGCTCCTCGAATGGTTAGACCACGAGTCCAAGATGTATACCGTTGGGCCAAGGTCCCTACTCGATTCAGGCGTTGGTGTTGTATTCATCGGGGTGCGGATGATCGCACCGAAGTTTTTTACAAGCGAGAGGTGGAGCCTCAACACTAGAATGATCTAAACTTAGCTCTCGAAGGAGAAAAAGAAGAAGAGGAAAAAGCTCTCTTGTAGCTCTTACTCCCGCCTGTTAGGAGGTTCCCGCCTCCTTTATTCAAGACTGAAGGGGCAGGTTACATCGAGAATTGGCGAAGTGCCAGCGAGCTACTTTAGGGGCTTCGTCTTGCCCCGCCGTCGCCAATCGCTCGCCGACCGGGTCGCTTGCTCGCCGATCGGTCGCCGCCGAGCCTATGCTTTGGGTCGGTGGTCTAGTGGTCGAGCGGTTAGGTAATCCTCCGGAAGTGGCGTAGCGCTCTCGTGATCCATGTGGGTGCCGACGAGTCGCGTGTGACGTTAGAGTTGCCTCGAGAGAGCGTGTCCTTGCACTTGTGGGTGGTGGTCGATGGGACAGAGACGTGGCTTCAGCAACTATCAAATCGTCTTGGGAAGGGACCACGCCCTCGCTCGCCACCACGAATGACCGTTCGTGGGGCACGTGGCCTTAGGTTGACACGGACTCCGGCGCGCGACGCGCCTCGGCGGGATTATCATGGTTCGGTCGGAGCCGGGATCCTGCCCCGCTGCGAAGTCGGGACCCCGCTGAAGTCGGAGTCGCGGATCCCGCCCCGCCGCGGGGTCGGGAACCCCGCTGAGTCGGAGTCGGGGATCCCGCCCCGCCGCGGTCGGGAACCCGCTGAAGTCGGAGTCGGGGATCCCGCCCTTTGCGGGGTCGGGAACCTCGCTGAGTCGAGTCGGGACCGGTCGGGAATGGTCTCCTGAATGGTCTCAGAGGCATTTGGGTAGCAGGCGGGGACGGCTGCTTAGGCCGGGCCGATTCGAGGCCGCTTGCTTGCCGCCTGGGCTTTGCTTGTTGCAATTGGGCCGCTTGGTGCACCCCTGCTTTATGAGTATTCGTCACTAATTCTAGGCTACTCCAATACGACATGGTTGAAAATTTTTATCGAGGCCTTAATTTTTCTATATACATTTTTTCATATGTAAAAGGAGTATATATACAAATTATGCTATAAAAAGTGGACTTTGATGAAAGTTTTCATGTGACTCACTTTGAAACATCTTATAATCATTATTAGAGTATTTTCAAAACGATAAAGAGGTATAATTTTTTTGTTTAAGTGGTATATGAGTCATGGGAGTACGTACTATAGGAAAATAGTTCCATACTCCTAGGAGTACGTACTCCCACTTTGCATATACCACTTAAACAAAAATTTATACCTCTTTATCCTTTGAGCATAATCTAATAATGATTATAAGATACTCCAAAGTAAGTTCCGTAAAAAAATTCATCTAAGTATACTTTTTATAGCATAATTTGTGTATATACTCATTTTACATATGAAAAAAAAATATATATAGCAAAAATAAAGAGCCCCGATGAAATTTTTTCAACTATGTTACAATGGAGTATCTTAGAATTATTATTTAAGTATATCGAAAGTGATAAAAAAATATAACACGCTCGTTCAAGTAATATTATATATATACATATGTGTATATATATATATATATGTATGTATTGGGAATCAAAATCTATTACATAATAAAAGTTGTTGACATATACTTTAAAGTCATTAAGAAAAAAGAGAATATGTTAAAAATTCTTACAAAGGCAGAAAATATTCTAACCCTTTATCCGGTGGACCTCCATGGGTTCGAGGGATTAAGAGGGTAATATATAGATAGTATTCATTCGGTTATACCGGTATAAGTTATGTGATGTGCATTGAAAGAAAGAGGCAGTGATATAAATTGAAATGTTATGCTATGCTATATTTATTGTCGACTTTTGTAGTCGGCAATGAAATTATGGGGCAGACGCTAGATCTCAAACTCGATGGTCACACAAGACAAGGGATTATACAAGTTTAGGCTCTCGCGGAGGAGATAATACCCTAGTCCTGTGCGCTGGGATTATATTGCTGTGTATATGGATCTAAGATTGCTCAAGCGTGATGTGCTCTGGGCGATATGACATGTGCTATGCTCTATGGCTTGATTCCTATGTTGATGCCCGCCTTCTCCCTTATATACTGGGGGTGGTGCGGCTTACAGAGTCTTGATTGGTTAGGAGATCCCGATCGGTTTACAAGATTCTAGTCGGTTACAGGATAGAGTTTACATCTTTACCTTCTTTATAAACGACTCGGATTACAACAATATCTTTTACATCTAAATATATGCTCAACTATCTATGGGATGTACCCCCTAGCGCACGGCAACAGGGCCTGGTGCGGGGGATATCATCCTGGGCCTTCCTCTTGGGCTTGTCCCCCGGACGTCTCCGGGCCGATCGTGAGGGTATCTGGATCCTTATATTCTACATTTATTATGTATGTATTCGTGAAAGAAAGTTTTGGTCACACGTGATAAGTATTAGGAAACAGAGTAGGTATTTGCTCTCCTATAATATATAATATTAAATTATCACTTACGGGTTTTGTAACGATCTATTTTTAAAAAACAAACCCTCTCTCTCACACACACATTAGGAAATAGAGTGGGTCTCTCTCTCACACACACATTTAAATATGCTTTAAGACAATAGCCATGCAACCTTTCTAGTTGAACTTAAAACTGTTTAAGCTAAGAGTGATATCAAGGTTCCAGGTGGCCGGTGTCTTTGTTGGCAGTGTCACTGCGCGGCAGCCATTCAAATTTGTGCGGCCTAATGTTTCAAGAATAAAGTATTTTTAGAAAAAAACAAGGAATAAAGTTGAAATCACAAGTAGTAATACGGAAGCATGAATAAAGCCACTTTTTATTAGTGTATGAGAAAACACACATTCTGCCAACCCCTTTGTTCCTATATAAGACTATCTGCAGTTCTGCATTGTGTAGCGTGTACAGAGGAATAACCTCAAATAAGCCCCAAGGCTCTCAGGTCTCAACTACAATTTATAACGAGGAAACCAAGTGCTGCCGCTGCTTTGGTGCAGCAGATTCACTACGGTATATATATATATATATATATGTAGAACTAATGTATCACTGTATCCAACACGTCTTTTCGGCACCATTTTTGGAAGTTATGGAAGAAGTACCACAATGGGTTTATAATGTCCATCTTCCAAACCAGTGTTTCTGTGGCCCTCTTGTTTGGCTAGGGAGATATAAACTAACTCCTCCAGGCACTTCCTGCACCTCGACTAGGATCACCAACAACAGCCAATAAATCTAAGGCATATAAACGAGCTATAAACCTTACTAATCTCTGGCTGCCTTGTTTCTCCAAGCAGCAATTGGCTTCGGAATGCTGTCGAAAAGAGGCTTTGGAATGCTGTCCAAAAGCGGGATTGGGAGAGGTAGACTGAAAGCATCTGGTTTTAAGCTCCACTTGCTCTTCAGCCACACTGAAGCAATGCTGTTGCTGTCTGAATCTTGGAATTCTGGAGTGCTTGATGACTTCCTGACGGCTTGCAATCCATCACCATATGAAGGCACCCCGGTCGCTATGAGATCTTGCTGACTAAAATTTATATCTGGACGATTGCCAGATTTTGGCCTCAGCGCCAAGCCTTGCCCAACCCTCGCCAATGGGCCACCATTATTGTCTTCCCTTGCTGACAACTGAGGATCGGCTTTCTGGCGCCGCCTTATCGGCTTTTCAGCTTCATCAATCTCCCAATTGGCCTCCCCATTTACAAGAGAAAAGCCGGTCAATAAGCTTCTAGCTTTCCTATGCTGACCTGGAGGTGATCAAGATTCACAATTTAGTGGATCTCCAAATCAGGGGTCATCATACAAGAAAACAGTGATGTCTTTACCTTTACCATACGTCGCCATTTCGGTGCCTTCATTTGTTGGGTCCCCCTTTGGAGGTGGGGCAAGGCCATAGTATCCCTGCAAGAGGCTCATGGATGGCGAAACTGTGCTCCGCGGTGGTTTCAGAAATGGATCCAAGGTAGCATTTTTGGGAGGGTGACGTGTGGTCCATTCTCTGAAATACATTATGTTGCTATTGCAGATAAAGCATGGCGAATAATAGCAAAGAAGTCCACTGATATTACGACTCAGAAGTCAGTATTGTGAAAAGGCATCACATGGTACCATCATTAAACTAGAAAGAGCAGCAGCATATGCAATGCCAACTAGGGAAGTACTAAGAATCTATATAGTAGAGTATCAATCAAATATGCTGTCCTTTTACAATAAAATTCATAAAAAAACGTTCGTATTTGCTAGGAGTAGGTGCTATGAATTGTTCTCTAATGTTTTGTAATCATTATCACAAGTTCTAGATATGTGTCGGTCAAGAATATAAAAGGTATGGGCATTGAGCAGTGAGTGCAAGCATGTGGAGGCTACAGTATCTGTCCACAGGCAGGATCGCATTTTCTTTCCTCATTGCTTTTCTTTGGATGTTGTCATCCTGTAGCACTTGCAACCCAGTGGACAGTGGGAGACCCCTTTGGAAGGTTTAGAAAAGCACAGTCCAGTTGCTGCTAGGTGTCTACATCAGTGTTCAATACACAATAGTGACTGCGAGTGTGAGTCCTGAAACTGAGAGCAGCAGTCAGTCGGTTTGTGTGGATTCCAGCCAAACCTGCCTACCTCACCGGATTTTGACTTGTTTCCAGGCTGGAGCATTGTCAAATTATGTACTACTGCACGTATTTGCGAACAATAACAACAAGTGCAAATCCTAAGCCAAAAATTTGCTCTAAAACAGTATAAACCGAAAAGAGTGGCTCGCCCATTTGCACAGCTATATTTGTTACATATCGTGCACAACGGTTTGATTTCCCCCCCTTAAATATAAGTCACTTTTACTGGAAATTAAATTAGCATTGAGATGTTTACATGCAATTAGATAAACATTTATAATTATAAAAAAAACTTCTAGCCAAAGTACATCTTGAGAAAACTTAATTGATGTTATGGTATAAAATTTTCCATCCAATGCCAGTGCAATAGGTGCTTAGGGTAATAGAAACATATTATTCAAATACGAAGCTACTATTGATCTAACCTTATATATTTTACTTTTCCAGCTCCTCTCATCTATTGTTCCTCCCTCGCTACGTATCCTTTTACCAAGACTTGAAACAAGAGACTAATAGTTCTTACCGGCTATTGCTAAACCATGTGTTCTCTTCTTCGACCTGCCCCACCACTCACTGCATTGCAACTGCCTTACCATGCTTCCTTTGCATGCACACCCATCTCTCCGTCGTCATCGGCAAACAGTGTTCCCCCTACACGGCCGCTTAGGCACCAGCCTGTCGCCGTGATTTGCCCCTAATCGGTAGGCTACGCGACGAAGCCGCCTCAACAGTCCAAGACGGAGATGGGTGGCATTAAGCTAGTCCAAGGCAGTGTTGAGGCCAGCTGGATCGAGGTTTCTCAAGCCGAATTGACGTCGCCGCCATTGTTTTCGCATTGCCCCTGTTGATACAACCTCGTAGCCGGTTGGATCAATGACGCTGCCACTTTCCTTCCACCGGATCCAGCCCCCACCACACACACATACTACAGGAAGGGGGCGATACTAGAGAAGAGATGAGACAGCAACAGAATGGGAGAGGGGAGAGCGAAAGTGAGGAGAGCAAGCCTTGCTGAGAGAGGCGGCATCAGCAAAGAGAGACGGGGCAGACGAGGGTAGGGCAACGAGGAAGGATGGGCAGCATGCGTCAGGGCAGTAGCAGACAACAGTGATGGGCTGTTGGGCTGGACTAGGCTAGCCGGCCAGGTAAGTTCTAACTTTTTTCTTTCTTTTCTCCTTTTCTTCTCCACTTCCTTTTTCTATCTTGCTTCCGTCTCCTAGTTCTATTCGGCCACCTAGGCGGGCTAGGCGTTAGGTGGCCACCCTCTGCCCGCCTTCCGCGTAGCGCCTAGGGGAACACTATCGGCAAAGTGCCTTGCTTGTCCAGTGGTCCACCCTTGACCAATGTCTTACATCATATTTGCATTTGGAACCAGGACACCGTGCTTAGAATTAACACTGCCAATGCAATCTTGTGTTGTGTCGCCATCACTGACTTCTTATATCAAGCTTCCAATATTGCTCTCCAGCATAATCTCCCACATTACTTGGTCCAAATCACGTCGATCAAACCCACAGAAAACAATAGGCAAGTTCTATTTTTTAGCTGTGTCCAATTTTGTCCTTTGCATTCACATTGTGAAACGTTCCTTGAATGATTTATTCTCTTGTGATCAGACAAAGCATCTCTGACAAAGCAATGTTTTTTCATCGCTATTCGTTGATGCAATGGCTTTCTCGTGCCTAGATACTACATATGTATGACATCTCTGAGTAATATGTGTTGTATGCATCTGCAACATGTGTTGTATGCTTCTCTCGTGTCCTATTTGTTATCATAGTGCACTGTCTATTTATAGCCTATTAATCCTCATCATTATAATTTGAACCCACCATAATCGACTGTGTAGATTTTTCTTTTTCACCAATTAACATGGTAATTTCTAGCCCTTCAAAGCAAATATGGTGGTTTCTTTTGAATTTGCATATTGTTGGATTCTACATGGCATGTAATTTTTTTATATAATTTTAGGTTGGAATTGAATACAAATGCAACTGGTATTTTTTATTACATTTTTATTCGAATTTAAGCTAATTAGGGTTTTACTTTGGAGTTTGTATGAAAATCAAATTGCTAACATTATTTTATTTTTATTCTAAATTTCAGTTTTAGGTTGCAATTCATACACAAATCTAACTACTAATTTTCATTTAATTTTTATTTGAATATCATTACTTTAGAGTTTACATAAAAATCAAATTGCTAATTTTATTTTATTTTTTATTCAATTTCAATTTTAGGTCGAATTCATATACAAATCCAACAAATAATTTTTATTCAAAATTTCAATTTTACTTTGAAGTTTGTATGGAAATCAAATTGCTAGTTTCCTTTTATTTTTTATTCCGAATTTCAGTTATTTTCTATTGTACTTGATATAGACTCTTTATTTTAATCTAAGCTGCTATAACTTAGGTCCACCGGATGGACAGCTAGACCTTTTCTCTTTTTGGTCTAATTAATGTGAGAATTTCTAGCCATTGAGAGTGAACATAGTGCCGTTATAACCTGGGTTCGCCATATGAACGGCTAGATCTTTTCTCTTTTATGCCCAATTAACACGAAAATTTATAGCCCTTGTGAGCAAACGTAGTGGCTTCTTTTGCCTTACTTTGATAATATAATTACTTTAATAATATAATAAATAGATAGATAACCAATAGATAACCAAGAAAAGGAAAAATGCATGTAATGCAATGCGTGCAGAAAATATGTTTTTTACTGTCGCGATCCCATACCCGGCCAATGTAATACCAGTGATTAGGTGTATAGTTGCAATACAATCACAGGAGGAGGAGGAAAACCAGAATTAGGTAATCAGGAGCACACTAGTTGGTCATTTTAGAAATGGCGTGCTATTGCATTGTACAGTCCATTGTTTAGTCACAAAGGTGTAAAAAATCCATTTTGTGGTTGTAATCCATCAAGCAACTAAAAAAAGTATGGTGTGTGTGCGGTACCTGGCGCGATCGGTGGCGCTTGGGGAAGAGGATGGATGAGGAGCAGCGCTGCCATTTCCGTTAATGGGTAGGCGAGGAGAATGGGTGGCGGCGGGTGGATGCCTTCCGGGGAGCGGAATCCGCAGCGTCTTGTGCGCGAACATCTGCAGGTCGGTGGTGAGGCCGTTCACCCGCTTCACATCCGCCACCTGAAGGAGCGAGCAGATCACCACCATCACCATGACCATCAAATTTAACAAGGAATGAGGGAGTCGGAGTCGGCCGGACGTCAAGCTATCAGGTGACATTTTTTACCTCGACGCCGTACTTGATTGCGACGCCGGCGAGGGTGTCGAACCTGCAGACGCGGTGCAGGATGTAGCGGCCGCAGGACGACATGGGCGGCGGCGAGGGCGACTGCTCCACCTCCAGCACCACGGCCGCGCTCTCTGTCCCCCTCGCCCCGCGCCCTCCACCACCGACACCGACAAGGAGGAGGACGCTGGTGTCGTCGTCCCGCGGGTAGGGGTGGGTGTCTTGTTGTTTGGCGGGCGAGTGGAGCGGGGCCGAGGCGACGCCCATCGCTCGCTCACGCCCGCGCGGCGGCAGATCCGGCGCCTATTTTTGGCTGATTTTCCTTCCCGGCGTCGGTGGCGAAGCGCGCGAGAGGAGCCGAAAATAATGACGAGGGCGCGGCGCAAGCGACTTTTATTGGTTCAGCGACGCGAGGGCGTGTGGTCTGGTCGGTTTGGTTTGCACGAGGATCGATGTATTAGGAGGCTTTTATAATGTTGGAGTCATCAAAATTTGAATTGGGGTAGTATTAATTATTTTAATATTAGATAAATAATTCTTTCATACCTGAATAAATTGTGTTTTAGGATTTTACACTTCAACCGAGACAAGTAAAAGACCAAGTTACCTTCTTTTATTAGATTACTTATCACTATTGATAGTGTGTAATTATTCTAGTCCATATCATTAAATGATCTTAAAAATAGCCAAAGATAAGGGGTATATAAGGAAAAGAGGGTGAAAAATCATCTCGAAATTGTAGAATGACATGCATTTAAGAATAAAATTTAAAAACTAAAATTGTATGTATTCAGGAACAGAGGGATAATAAATTTTGGTACCTCTAAGAATGATAAAAAAAAATCTTATGGACCGGATGCGGCTGCAAGGAACCTTTGTTGTTTACTACTACGCGCCTAAGCCACCTTTGCTTGCAGGGCCTGTTTGGCTTGCTTTGAATAGTTACCGATACTCGCCTTACCAAATTTTGGTAGCGTTGATCAAATTTAACAAGTATTTGGTTTACTATCAAATTTTGATAAGATTCTCTTCTCCCTTGATCCAATCTTTAGTCAAATCATTGGTAGCCAATTTAATAACCAAATTTTAGTAATATTTAACCATGTAAACTTGTCGTCAAATCAAAAAAGCCTTAGTCAGCACCGTTTCGGCGAGCGTTTATTCCAGGCAATGCTACACGAGTAAAGGAGCTACCCGTATCTTCTCAAAACAAAACCAAAAAAGAGAAAGATAGTGCCCACGATTTTCGTGTGTACGGCTAGCGTTGGTTAGAGGGTGTAGATAATCTGTATTTACTACATTTATGCAAATTGATACTTTAGAGTATGGCTGATAAAACGCAGGAAGATAGTGCTGTATTAAAGATATTTTCTTGAGGGGCTTGTCAGACTTTGAAGCATTTCCAAAGTGGTTTCTAGATTAGCTGTATACGTACAGTTACAGTATGCTTGTATTTTAGTAGTAGGGCTAGCTCTCCCGTGGTCTTTACACACCTGTTTCTCCTGACTTGGAGCAGCTGCCACATCAAAACGACGCCATCTCTGGAAGACTGGAACCAATCTGCGTATAAGTCGTAGGTACAAAGACGATTATTAATCACAAACAAGAAACAACGTAGCTGCGAAACCATCTTATGTCAACTCTTCGCAAGTCTCGCTCCTCTCTAAAACTTTGTTAAGTACGTAGCAGAATCTTAGATCGTTTTGACTTCAACTTCGACGCTCAGAATGAGATTGACCTTGCCACGCATTAACACAATGGAAAACAAAAACAAATGCACATCCCAAGTGCCCCTTGGAATCACACTGTCCCTCTTCTCTTGTATCGAGCAATTAGGTCAGCCTCATGTTTTCTGAATGTCGTTATGAAAACAAAAGTGGTTCGTTTCCTTTTTCACTGATGACTTTTGCAGAGTTTAGTATAGCATGGCTCTTTAAGAAAGCGATATTTCAATGCAGGCATATGACTAAAGAAAAGAAAGCAATGTATACGATGTACCAAAATGCAATTTCAGTGCCTTTCAGGAAACAGGATGCAACAACCTGGACCTATGGAACTTTACATAATCAAAGTCAGCAAACCGAACACATGACATGCACAAAGGAGGTCAAATTACGGTTTGGCATGGCCAGGACAATCAAACTCTGTAGCGATGAAGCCTTGTCGGTTCGTATAACAAACCAAATTAGCCAGCCCTGTTTCCCTATCAAGCAACTCTGGTTTGGTAGCCATCTCTTTCGCATGGAATTCTTGGACAGCAAAGCAAAGCAGAGCAGATTTCTAGCTAGTAGCGCTAACTTGTATTAGTACTGTTAGTAAGTGTGCTAATCAAACTAGTTTTGCCTCAAAATGGTTCAAATATCTTCTTTTTCGCTTGTCCTTGGATTGGGAATGGAATATAGAATCATCATCAATTTGGGGACCCAAAAGCTTCTTCTGCCCACAAAAAGATGGGCAACTGCTGTATTAATTCCGTGGTGACTTTACCTTGTGGCAGGGGCGTGCTTGCTACTTAGTGTACTACTAGTGTATCAGATTCGTCAAACCTAACATTGCTACACATAATTAAGAAGAAAACATAACACTTATCTCTGGGACAGAGTAGCCGCAAGCTTAAAATCCTGAATAGTACTGAAACGGCAAGATAGGGTGATCACGGAGGTCAGTACTGCTAGTGTTAATTATGGTGACCGATATCTACTTAGAATGATGTGCTAGATGAATCCTAATAGGATTAGAATTGCTATTTTTTTTACCTCTACAAAATTTATCTTTCTTGTTCCTAAGACCGTGTACACTTGCACCGTGTCTCACAAAACTCTGATACGTTTTGAGAGCCGGTGCATATAAGAAGGGGTATTATAGTGCGCGACAGTTGGTAGTCCCCACCAACGTGAATTGCTCCGTGCAGATTTCAGACTTTGGCGGGCGAAAAACTGAAGGTTTTACTCCACCAAGCACGCCTTCAGACCGGCCGGTTCCCTGGTCGTGTTGCTGCGCCTAGTTTGCTGCATAGACTGCATTATGCTTATGCTGATATGTGCATTACTTGGCCGCTAATCCCGGAGGTAACTTGGCTTTGCCGGTTATCGTTGAGTGATGATGAAGAGTCTGACTGAAGCAGGGCAGGTGACCCTACTTGGAAGACCATAAATTGAATGGCGATATCTCTAAACTCTCACACGAGAGTCGATCACCTACACTTGCTACTGTTGGTTGCATTTGCATACTTCCATAATTCCATTCCATCATGTGAGTGGGATTGTGTCCATCCAGCGAAGTTTTTTTGCAGCCAAAAGCGACCTGATCTGATGCTGCTGCAATGCGAACGCGAACGCACCATGTCATGTGGAAGCGGACCGGCAAGCAGTTGGTTTGTCGGGAACATTGCAGAGTCCGCTTCTATGCGGCGGCGTCGAGGTTCAGCGCCAGCTGCCGCCACGCCAGAGCTGTTTCTTGCCAGCGACCTCCCCCTCCTGGGGTGCTTATGTTATGGGATGACAGCCTGCGTGTCTTCCATGACCTCGCGCAAAGAGCACCTTAATTACCCATCGCTGTGCTTTGGAACACTTGGAAGAAGAGGAATGAGCTGGCCGGTGCTGCCATTCGTCTCCGCCGACCACCTACTCTGGGTGGGCTCGCCGCTGCCTTGAAGCCCCCTTCTGTCATGGTAACACGTTTAGAGACTAGGGCTAGCGCTTAAGCTCTCCCGCCCGTCCGGTTTCCTTTGGCCTGCTGTGACCTCTGCCTTATACATGATCTTTGATATATCATAATGAAAAAAACAAGTTCCAAAACGAGCGAGAGACACTCCAGATGAGACAGAGAGAGGCCGATCTATCTCGGTCGTTAATGACACAAAACATATACTCCCCACTACTATCAATCCTTTTGCTAACCATCGTCCAACGTCACATTAGATATCATTACTGCTACTACATGTGATGTACACTCTATACCTACTCCCACAGAATCACCGCGTCCGTACCACGCAGGCGTGTGAAGCCGACCGAGAACCCCAACAACAGCTAATTCATTTTACACCTTGATTTATCCCATAATAACCCGCACTAAACCCTCTCTCTCTCTCTCTCTCTCTTCACCCTCTGCTAGCGACCCAGAAATCTCCCTAATTTCACGAGAATGAAAGGGGCAAAATGAACTGAACGGCGCAAAAAACACAAGCAGCGGAGCCACCCCGCCAAAACACCATGCATGGCCGGCCGGCCTCTACAGGCAGAAGCAGCCGCCGTTGTACTTGCCGTCCTTCCCATTCATCTGCTCCCCGACCTTCCTCACCGTCGGGGTGCACGGCGTCCACTCCACCGCCAGCCGCACCCTCGCCCACCACCCCCACCCGCTGCCGACCTTCCGATTCCGCCTCGCCTCCGCGGCCAGCCGGCGGTTCTCCGCGCGCAGCCTCTCGATCTCGGCGACGCCCACCTTCCGCTCCGTCTCCCACGCCGCCATTGCCTCGTAGCACTCCCGGTTGCGCAGCTCCAGCCCGTACACCTGCGACTGCAGCGCCTCGATCTTGCGCCCCAGCATGCACACCCGGTGATCCTCGCGGAGCTTCACCACCAGCCGCGCCATCTCCGCCGCGCGGCGCCGCATGTACCCGAGCTCCGCGGCCGCGGCGGCCGTCTCCTCCTCGGCCGCCAACGCGCGGAAACCCAGCCGCGCGTTCTCGCCGAGCAGCACCAGCCTCTCCGACTCCAGCACCTCGAGAAGGCTCCCCTGCAGCTCGATCTTCCTCGCGGACTCCGCCTTCCGGCGCTCGGCCTCGTCGGCCAGGATGTCCCGGTGGACCCAGGCCGCGACCAGCTCCGCCACGAGCAGGTCAGCATCCACCGGAAAGGCCGCGGGAGCGATCTCATCGGTAACGTTAACGCTGGCGGGGGGCTGGTAGGACATGGAGCTGTCGGCGTCCGAGGAGCGGTCGTCGACGTCGGAGGAGCAGTCGGACGAGGCGCTGTGGAGGAGGTGGGGCTTGGCGAGGAGCGACTGGGAGTAGCGGTCGGCGAGGTACAGGTAGCGGTGGTGGAGGTCGGTGAGGAGCGCGAGCAGCTGCGGCCGCTTGTGGTAGTAGTTCTCGGCGCGCTCCCCGAAGGAGTGGTCCGTTGCCGCCGCCGCCGCGTCGTCCGGGACGCTGACCGCGAGCGCGCGCACGCGCTGCTCGATGTCTGTAAGCCATTAGTCGCATGTTGAACTCAATCACAGTAATAAGCAAGTTGGAACTCCAATGGAAATGTAGCGAGTAAAATGGGAAAGAGATCGGTAATTTTTCGAGCTTAACCTTGCTTTGTTAGTCCCAATTAAATCATATCGGAGATCATCATCGCATTGATTGTCACCGTAGAACCAGACCAGGCTCTTTTGGCCGACCCATCGCCCGGTATGCATGCGTAGGCCAGGCAGATGCGAATGACATGGCTATTTCAGCTCTCGTGATCAGGCAAGATGAGCAATTCGGTACACCTGAATGGGTTGTGTTTGGTCTAGGTTGTGTTTAGACCAACACGACACAAAATAGACCCCGATAGACTAGAAACAAGCACAACACATGGTATGGCTCACCCTATAGCTAACATGTTGCGGTCATCGCACGTAGAGAAAGAGGAGACGACAGAGATGCCAAAACGTGAAGAATGAAAACCGAAGAGTACGCACACCCACACCGAGCATGCACATCGAGCCGACACTCCGCCGTACCACTAGTTGAGCGCACTCATGACACTATGCACGGGCATCTTTCCGCTTGCCTCACATGCCCATCGACGCCATCAAATCAGGCGTAGGCTAATGTGCACGGGCATCTTTCCGCTTGCCTCACATGCCCATCGACGCCACCAAATCAGGCGTAGGCTAATCTAGAATGCATAAACGATCTCGACAGTTAATGTAAGGAAATGGGGATCCTAGTGGACGTAAGGTTTTTAACCATGTATTTACTTTATATTTATGCTCAATAAATAAATAAAATTTATTTTGTTTTTTCTAAATAATTGTGTGCTGGATCATCTACAGCCAGTAGCGTCCACGACTCTAGACGCGTCTGAAGGGAAAAAAACACGGCCCAACTTCAACCCCTACGAAGAACCACACACAAGTGTTTTAGGCAGGGGCGAAAAGGTAAAAATAAAAAAGTGATGTGACAGTTTGATGGCATCATGACACTGGGCCGGGTGAGGTGAGGCGTCATTCTCTCATTGTCATTGAGATGGCTGCTTGTCCATTGGTTTTTTTACTGCTCCTGGTGAATGGGTTGACTTTGAATGGTTGGTTCTAACTTTGTCGTGTAGCCTAGAGAGCGGAACATAACAAGTGAATTGTTCAAATTTCAAATTTCGAAGTGATGAGCACTGGAGCAGAGAGTGAAAGAAAGTGAGGATTAAGATTCCAAGAGGAAAGGTACCGAACAAAAGAAAGGGAACAAACGCATGTCATCGCATTGCCTCCTTTCTTGTCGATGCTACTCCTGCCACAGGAGGCACTGTGGAGTGTAAGCGTCTGTAGCGATGCCTGAGCTGAAGCAGGACAGGAATCATGGGCTCCCTAGAGGAAAAATAATGGACAGTTCCGAAGTTTTGGATCGTCCATCAAAACAATGTTTGATTCGGATCGTTTAAAAAATAAATGATAAATAGTATTTGCTACCGTGCCATAACCAGGACTTTCGCCTCGCGCCGTGAAAAAAAAACGGCAATGTTTTTAGCCCAGCCGGACCGTCTATTTTCGATTTGGATCATTTGACAGGGCATATCAACGCAACGCATAGAGAGACACCAGCGCAGGGGGGAGTGAAGGACGGACCTGCAATGGCCGCCTGGAGCCACGGCGGGTGGGCGTGGCTCGCCGTCACACGCGCCTCCTGCTCTGCATCCATAGCCTGCCTGCGTTGCGCCACAGGCAGCCTCCCGAGTCCCGATTCGTTGCAGTGCCCCGTGACAGGCCCCTGTCACTCCTGTCCTGGCTTGGCACCTGACACAAGGCAAGGCAGAGAACAGCAACGTTAGCCTCGTTTCGTCCGTGCCGGCCTGCACGCCGAGCTAAGCTATGACGTCTGAGCACAGGCCAGTCACTAGTATTATTTGTAAACGAACGGAGAGGAAAACGAGAGTATAATAATACTAGTAAACAAAGCGATAAAGGAGCGTGCAGATGCATGGCGTGGCCAGCACCAGTACCAGCGCACTGTACTGGAGCGGCAGGACGTCACGAAAGGCAGTGCAGGACCTGACGAGCTGATTTTGACTTGTTGTGCAGCTCGTGCTGTGGCGCGAATCTCAGCGCACGGCAGGCATCTATCTTATCTACGCTGCAGCTGTGCGTAGTGAAGTAGGGTTAACTTTGCACGGATCGAGGGGGTGGGCGTTGTGGAGTCAGCGTTTCAACTTCCCAGTGGTAAAAATGTCACGGGAGAGGCTGAAACAAAGGTTAGAGCAATCCATCCCATGCCCATGGTTCCATGCTGCTGCCTGCCTGGTACTATTAGCATTCCATTCAAATTGATTAACCCGCCTTCTCCTCACTGTGGTTGTCGTTGAATCAATCGCTCCTCTTCTCTTCCCCCCCACACACACACCCACTTTTGCCTCAAAGGAGAACTCCACTGCTATTTGAGTGAACGAATGTGCCTAGTGAAAAACAAGATAGAGGAAACAATGTCCTTTTCTTTCCACACGAAAGAAGATAGACAGCATGTACTAGAGCTGGGCAGTGGAACTATTTATCGTCTTCTAGTGCATCTTCCTCCTTTACCAGGAGCGGGTTTTTTTATTTTTACTGAGGAATAACTACTGGCACAAAAAAAAAGTAGACTATTGTGTAGAGCATCTAGAAAATCTACCAGATGAGAAATTCCTATGTGGAGTAGTAACAAACCGCGGGGAACAGCTGGAAACCATGTTGTCAGGATTCAGGAATGGTGTTTATCTGGGTTCATAGATGGTTGCCAACACACAGACGACCATGAGCTTTCTGAAAGCCAACAACTAGATGGTTGGAGGCAGCTGATACTAGCGAGTAGCGAGCGACTACTTCTACTTGATACAGACACCAGCGAGAGGAGCCCATAAGCCACTTAATGATGCAATTCTACGCCCTTTGGAGAGAGAGAGAGAGAGGTGAGCTTACAAGCAGCAACTGGAAACCGGCTATGGAGAAGAGAGCGCCATTCTTCTCCCTTGGCTAGTCGAGTGCGGAGGATGAACAATGTGGCCAAGCATTCCTTGGTTTGTACCGCTGGACAGAAGAGAGACCCTAGTGTGCATATATAGCAGCAGCAACTGAGCGCTGGGTACCATCCCTCATCCGAGCCGTCCACATGGTCTGTACGGCTCGAATGGACGGTCCAGATGGGATTTGTGCTTGCAGAGTGGCTTACTGGAGGCAGCGTTATATACGGATATACCCGACCCGACGAACCAACCAACCAACCAAGCCTTATGACAGGACGTTACTAAGGGTGCCATTTATTCGGATTGTTATTGCGACAAGAGAAATTCAAACTGGTTGGTCTAATGAGCATTTGAAAGCAGTCGCCGGGATCCAAAATTGTGTGCGAAACTAGTTTGAGGATTGAAATTTCAAAACTGAATCTTGGAATTTGTCACCGGATGAGCGGCAGCGCTCTTGAAAACAGGTAGAGCTGGTACTCTCGGTGACAAGAAATGGAACTACGATTAAATTGACAGCTAGTACTATAGTAAGGTGAGTGAGGCTGCTTAGTGCTTAGACAGAATGTTTACAGTTTTACACACCCACAGCAGAGCGCCAGGGACTGGGATGCAAGGTAACACTCTAAATGCAGACACGGAAACCAAAAAAAGCACTTCATATACATGTCAGTTAAAGCAGGTTCACAAAGCAGACGAAGATCGGTCGATTTTCACGAAAACCGATCTTGCCGATTCGGTTCGATAACAAAAACCGAATGATAAACTAGAAAGTTCAAATGTAAATTTAGAAAAATTTAGACAAATTTAGCAAAATGTGTTAAATATTTTTGAAATTTTTTGAGTGAGGTCCTGAGGCAATGCAAATAATGCAATAAATTTTTCAGATGATTATCAGATCTGTGTATTTTAAAAAAAAATTCTAACAGTGATATTTAAGTTTTTTATTTTCTAGGGGCACAACATGAAGTCTAATATTTTTTAAAATTTTTGTGTGATGTTATAACGTAATTACAATTATGTTGTAAAATTTTCAGATGATGATCAGATATATGTATTTTTTAAAAATTCTTAAAGTGCTATTATCATTGTATATGCTCTTCTGTTTTTTATTTTATATATGTACTAAATGAAGTCTAATATTTATGAAAATTTTATTACATAATCCTTTGGCACTAGTTATGGTTAAATTAAAATTTAAGAATATAAAAAATCTTTTAAATATTTATAAAAATCTGACAGTGTCTTTGTTCCTTTTCATTAATTGCTGTTTTAGATTTTTTAGAAGAAATAAATGATTTTAAAATTTTTTTAAGTTTCTCTGAGGTGTTTGATAGATTATTTGGGATTTTTTTGTAACTTTTTCTTTTTTTTTTCTTGCATTTTCACCAATTTTTCTTTTATCGTTGGATTTCGACGAAAACCGACCGTTTTTCGGTTTTTTTGAATCGGTTTGACCACCTGTTTGAGTTTCACAAACCGATCGGTTTTTACTGAATTTCGGTCGGTTTTCAAGAAAAACCGATGCCGATCAGATACCAATTTTCGAATGCAAAACGAAAATGTGAACCCTGGGTTAAAGCACGGCATGAACTACTTAGGAAAACGTTCCTGGATGTGCTAAGTGCTAACTAGATGTCTCAACGTAGGTGCAGTGGCTCCAAAAATGGCCAATTTCAATCGAAAACGTTGGCAACAGGATAGATCTTCCCGGCAGAAACTCTCAATGGCGAATCTAGGATA
The DNA here is from genome assembly GCA_036346275.1 of Otatea glauca. Taxonomy (NCBI): domain Eukaryota; kingdom Viridiplantae; phylum Streptophyta; class Magnoliopsida; order Poales; family Poaceae; genus Otatea; species Otatea glauca. The sequence continues at coordinate 1,021,409 of CM070715.1, read as the reverse complement.
AAAATAGATGATGATCTTAAAAAATTAGGTTGAATTGAGACAAACATGTTAAACAACTTGTGTTGTATTCTTATCGGTTCAAGTATTAATACTTGTAGTTCATTATTTGAGAAATACTTATGCAAGATTCGCTTGTTAAACTTTTGAAAATCTGTAAACAAGTTAACACCAATCAATCAAACAAATCGGCTATTGTTTCTTTCAACTCACTCACATATTTAAAGTTGATAAAAAAATCATGAGCAGTGCTTCAATACTTTCTTTTCTAATACAAGTTACACAAATCTTGAAACAAGCGAAAGGGTAAGTAATCACCATCTAACTTTCGTTCATGCTTTAATATTTCTACATCTGTCAAAAAGAAAAGCGTTAAAACACCTCTAAAAAATTATATATTAGAAGAGGGGGCACACATTGTCTATTTGTTGTCATGATCAGTTCACTCAGCCGGTTAGACACTCGCCAACACATGCTACGCCATCTTCACAATCTGCTCACCATCGACGTAGTGGGTTTTCCATTGTCATACGCCCGTGCCCTCGCCAGCTCCCCCACATTCACTCGACGTTCTCGTCATGCCCTCACAATCGACGAGTCCCGACGACGTGCATCAAGTGCCCCCTACTTGATGGGTTGTCATATTCTCGTAAAGAAGAGATGTCGAGTCACCTCCCTCACTTTTTTATAGTCTCTGCGTGCATCAAGGGTTCAAATTCAATTTTGCAGACAATAAGTGAAGTTACCAATTGCAAAATTAGGCACTAAACAAGCAGTGGCCCATAAAGTCACATGATCTAAAAAGTAGCTCACCACCTAGCAAAGTTTCTTGTTCCACTAGACGTGCCTGAGTGCGTGTATATTTGCCACTGCTATGCCAAACAATGAGCGTTGCTGCTAGAAAGGGTACATAGAATTTGGTGACCGGAGGGTGGGCTCGAGGCCACTCGTTGGATACGCCACTGATTAGACTCATTTTTCATAGGATCTTTAGCATCTTCTTCAGCCTACGGTTTGAAAATTTGTTTTTGGTTAATATCTTGTAGGTGCCTGAAATTCAAAATTTCAATGAAATCTCATAATTTTGGACAAAATCCGGTAATTTTTGAACTGGGATTTCCGAGATTTCGATAAATTTACCTGAATTTTGGTGATTTTCAACCTCATGGAAAATGGTCTCCGAAAGTTAGATTTTTTTTTGAAAAAAATATGAGTACGAACTATGCTGCTAGCTCAGTCGATTAGAGCTAAGAGCAGGGTTAACAATTTCGTTTTCGAACTGAATTTTGAGAATTGCTCGGCACCAGTTTTTCGCGAAAACCGGTCGAAATTCGGTAAAAACCGATCGGTTTACGAAAGTCAAACCAATTCAAAAAAAACGAAAACCGGTCGAAAAGCTCGAAAACCGACGACAGAAGGAAAAATGGTGGGAATGAAAGAAAAAAATTGAAAAAAATGCAAGAAAATTTGAAAAAATTACACAAAATCCCAATTAATCTATAAAACACCTCAGAGAAATTTAAATAATTTTTGAAATCAGTTGTTACTTCTAAAAAATCCAAAACAGCAATTAAGGAAAAGGAACAAAGATATTGTCAGATTTTTATAAATATTTAAAGATTTTTTATATTCTGAAAATTTAATGTAACCATAAATAGTTCCAAATTATTATGCAATAAAATTTTAAAAAATATTAGACTTCATTTAGTACCTATATAAAATCAAAAATAGAAAAGCATCTACAATGATAATATCACTTTCAGAATTTTTAAAAAATACACATATCTGATCATCTTCTGAAAATTTTACATAATCATTGTAAATAAGTTATAACATCACAAAAAAAGTTTAAGAAATATTAGACTTCATTTTGTGCCCCTAGAAAATAAAAAACTAAAGAGCATATATTGTGACAAGATCACCGTCTTTAATTTTTAAAAATGTACGTATCTGATAATAATCTGAAAATTTTATAAAATCATTAGGATGGCCTCAGGACCGCACAAAAAAAAATTCAAATTTTTTTGACAGTTTTTGCGAAATTTCTTTAAATTTTTTAAATTTACTATTCATCTGAACGGTTTTCCGAACGGTTTTACTTGCCGAACCGGCTCGGCACGGCCGGTTTTCGCGAAAACCGACCGGTTTTCGTCGGCATTTTAAACCCTGGCTAAGAGTCTTAGTCACAACTCACGAGGTCATGGGTTTGAGTCCTTCTTATCACATTAATTTGTGTGCAGTGTAAAGGCAAACCATCAGCGACGAAAAAAATAGCGCAGGATAGAGGATTCGAACCAGCGACCTAGAGAACAACTTCAGCCCTCTGTTCACTAACCAACAGCTAAAGTCCTTCTTGCAAAATACTCACAGGTATTCGTCACAAAAGATATTACAATTCTCCACAAAACAATTGGTGCTAAATCCGATTCAAATACAATGCAATTAGGTCAATTTTGTGCTAATCTCGATTCTAAAAACCAAAATTCCAGCCGAAATTGTTGAGATTTATTTCGAAAATACTATAGCAATTTGATATATTTTTTATCCAATTGGGATTTTAAATCTCATCCCCAACTGAAATTTCTAAACTTTCTCTGGGATTTTGAACAATGTTCAGCCTCGCACTGTCCGGTTTCAGGCCCAGAGAATTCCTCTAGTCTCTGCTCCTGACCATCCTCTATCGCACCATTGTCAGAATCCATTGGTTCTTCTGGGTCAGTCCGGCTGCCGCCACCATCGTCTCAGGTGTGGCCGCAGCAAGCAAGCAACCTTCGGACAGGTTTCCATTGCAAAGAGCCAAAGACATAAAATGCGTACTACAAGTTATTATCGCTATAAACACTGAAGTGCTTTTAGCATCTTCCCCTTTAGGTCGTTTAGCCTTTTCATCAGGCTTAGAAGAAAATTTGGCACGAACTTCGGGTCGCAAGAGTTCTGGAGGTACAGCCCCCTTCAATCCCATAATCACAAAACTGAAACGGAACAGTAGTCATTAGCTGTACTGAACTACTGATAGAACCTGGCAACGCAGCATACAATAATGAAAATAAATTATGTCATGAGGCTTCATACATACTCCAGAAAATCCTTCCAAATATTGTATGGCTGAAAAAACGTGAATGACCCTTTCCAGCAATACACCTGTCAAACAAATGCTGCTCTTCAGAGTTCAGACCACACCATACTCAAGAAGTCAAGATTAAAAAATGAAGTGCTGTTTTCCACATCAGGCCATATGCAAGACCGAGAAAACATTCTTAAATCAGTGCCCATGAAATGAGGCCTCGTTTTCATGAGCACCGCTACTGAGCCACTAATAAAAGCTCATGGTCTTTTGTTTCTTTCTAAGGGCAAGTATAATTATAAAATCAGCTGTTTACTTCATCTTCTATCGATATCATCTAAAGTAAATACTAAAATCAGTTTGTACAATAGATATCTCTAAAGATTGGCTCTAAATGCCGTACATTAATTATCTCTTCTCTCTTGTACATAACTAATTTACCTATGCTTCCGTGCAATACTTACTACTAAATAAGAGTCAATTCTCTTCTCTCTCCTCTTTTCTCACTCTTCCACATAGAACAAAGATGACGTGGACATGCTAAGAGTAAACTGAGGTGGCCTTATTATACATACCCTAATGTGATTACAATCATCCCTATCTTCCTGTGAGACTTGTGATCGATCAGCATTCCAGAACTAGGTCAACAAAAAATGTATGCTAATACTGATAACAATCCATGTCAGCATTGATCATGGGCTTTTTTTTTGAAGTGGAAGATCATGGGCTTGATTCAACAAACTGAGACGTGCCTAAGATTCGACAAATTGCTTTGCTAATATATGATAAGAATCCAGAGATTGGGGAGATATGCCCGTCCCTCTGCTTACAGGTGAGGACATGTTTGTTTTTACGGCAGTTACGGATTAAACCAGCTAAACCTCTCTCCTGTAGTAGTAAGAGCCAGTTTGCATAGGAGGATTTAAATTCAATTCCTAAGAGTTTAACTAAAGTCTAAAAATTGAAGATTCTAAAGAAACCCCCTCATCTAAATTGTAATAAAAGTGGTAATGGTAGAGTTGAGTACAAACAAAACTTCAGTTGTTCTAGTAATTTTCGAGGCAACTGTAATCCTGATGCTCACGAAGGGGATTTAAAGTTGTCAAATTTTTACTTGTTGTTGACTCAGGTTTTACACGAGTGATTACGAATACTAGAACACCTTGCATCTTACAACCAAGCTCATAGTTACCAATTAGATAGATGAAAATAATTAGTGCTCTGGTGTGTTTTTCTCAATCATATTCGATTTATTGTGATTATAACTAGTATTGTTACGGAAATCTGACATCAGAACCATCATCGACACCGGGGCTCGCAAACACTTCCCGTAGAGCACCATGGTTCGAGAGCAGTGCGCGTAAGTAGGACCTGCTCTGCTACCATGATAAGCAGGATGTGCGGGAGTGGTCTTCCGATTACTTCCGTACGGGCGACTGAAACAGACGATGGTACGTTCATTACCCGAAAAGAGAGAGAGAGAGAGAGAGAAGAGCGCCGGGACGTGCTCCTTCCAACCGTCCAATCTTATTCAAAAACGTTGATCTCAGTCATTTTATCGGTGCGACAAAAATTCAAGAAGGGTAATAATTAATTTTTAAGTTTGCAATAAAATCTTTGCTCCCTACAGCAAAACAAAAATGCACCCACCAAGAGCATCGCTCTCCGGTCACTGGTCGCCTCACGTGCTAGCTTGAACCAACAGATAAGAGTCACTGAAGGGGGAGAAGCTGGGACGTGAAAATAAGGATGGGGGACTGTAGTCTTGGTGGGTGAATGGATAGGGATGAGATCCGGTGCAACAAAAAAAATCCCAGAATGACAGCAATTAGTTCATAAGTTTGCAACAAAGACAAAATCAAAAACAAAAAATGTGCTACAGATTTAAATTACCAGGGCAACAAATACAAGGAACTATTGCAACAAAACTTAAAACTTATTGCAACAACAAAGAAACCATTAAATATATGCAACATTTGATGTTTTGTGCTGCAACATTCGCAAACAATTGCTGCAACAACTCGACTTACTAGTGTCATTATTTCGAGATAAGCATAAATAAGGAAGGGGGAAGAGGCCAGTCCACACCATCATCCCCATTCCCCTGCATGCTCGGATCTATCATCGGTGAACAGATGGCACAAATACGACCCATAGAACCCTCAACCAACGTGTCTTCCACGTGTCGTCTATACCCTATCTGCTCCAAATCTGGCGGCCTACCGTCAGATCTGGTGAGCTCCGGCTACTCGAAAAGGGGCCGAATCCTCTAGATACGGCAAGCTCCCATGGTGGCAGCAACAAATTCAGTGAGTTCCGCCCACTTTTCAGAGAAAGGGGACATCTAGTGAGCTCCGGCCATGACAAAATGCCTCCCTTGAGAGCACGAATAGACCACACATGCAATGGTTTGATTGGAGCTTACCGTAGCCATACGGGAGAGATGGAGAATGAGAGGGTCCATGGGAAAGGGGAAGGACTCCAGCCAACGAGCTGTCGGATAGGATGGGGGGGGGGGGGGGGGAGGAGTGAGGAGTTGGGGTATATGTGAGGTGTTAGGGAAGAAGAAGAAGAAGGTTGGGAGATGAAGAACTGGATAGAGTGGGGAGGAAGAGAAGTGAGGCGTAAAGTTTCTCGGTTGGTTGGGCGTTGGATGCATTGAACTTTTGGGAGTATCAATTTTCCAAAAAAGATGATACATTAGCATCTCACCTAGGTTCAGGGCATATGCAGTGACAATCGCCCTACGAAGGATTCGGTCCCTTAAGTAAGCCACTGCCTATGGATCACGGCTCATTCTTCAACAGGCGCATGGTTAGAGATCAATTCCCCCTCCCACTGGTTGGGAGCTCAGGACGGTTTCACGTATGGAAGCAGAGAGGGTGTTGTCTGCTAGCTCTAGCTCCTTTTATTGAAGGAAACCCGTCAGACGGGTAATGGCGTCTGATAGCCAGGGCCCAGGGAGCAGGAGACTTCACCAGAGAATCTGCAAACCAAACAAGGCAAAACATGATGAGCTAGGTAGCTGGTTGATATTATTTTTGTTCCATTGGAGAGATCTTTTTAATTACAGAGACATGATATCGTACCGTTGCGTTGCGTAACTCCAGTTCCTCCTCGATGGAGGCCGGGGGAAATGAAGAGGATGCTGTGCCCAGTGTCAGTGTGACCGGAGTGTGTTTTTATATAGGAGATTACGAGGTCAATGGACGGCCTGACTTGCTTGGCTTCACTCGCGGCGCCGGAGGGAAGCAACGAGCATGGAATGCCATGCAACTGCAAGCGACGGTGGAGCCAGACCAAGAGGTGCGTCCCGGAAGATGCACTTGAAGCTCTTCTCTTTCCTTCCTTCCTTCTCAGCTCGGTCGGACTAGGACATGAACATCCACTTGAAGCTTGTTCCAGTCTGACTCTGGTAAGTATTGGTTTTGCCTTTGGAGCTCTCATAGTCATGCCGTCAAGCCCCTGTCTTCACAGCGTGTAGCACTCGCTCAGCTTGTATGGCGCTTCTCTTTTTCTTCCCGGAGTTGCAGTTATCCTAGAATCTCTCTATCTTACTATAACAGGCTCAGCAGTTCTAACACTTGTCTAAGGTAGCACGCCAGTAAAACGTAGTAATTCCCACAGGCCAAAGCTAGCGTTGCCGTGTTCAGTTACAAAACCAAATGCCAGGCAAAACTTGAGAGCAAAGCATGGGTGACAAGCCTCGAGTAGGAGAAAATCACAAAAGATGAAGAGGCAGGGCAACCATCACCGCATCATGCTTCCGCTTTCCTACTTTGAAGTTTGAACAAACCTCAACAAACTGCCCATGTCTACTAAATGATCATAATCATAGCCTCATAGGCTATAGCAAGTACCTCTGCTAATACTATTCTGTGATGTCACATCCTTACATACTACAGAATTTCATCACAAAATCTGCAAATAAATATAATTAGCAACAGCACAATCTGATATTTGCAAAACCTCATATTCCATCGTGCATCAACTTCTGTAACCACCTCACTAGACACCATTCGTCAAATGCCGACATAGAGAATTGGATGCAGCTTAAAGACAACAAACACAATCAGAACACCATTTGCTTAGCAAGAACCAGTACCACAACCAAACAGAACATACATACTCCAACAGAAATAACTGCTTCGCCTAATGCTTGGAAATGCAAGCTACAAGCTCCTAACTCACAGGGACAACCACAAAGTAAGGTAGAAAGATAGCAAGTGTAATTAATTTTCATCATTGAGGCAGAGTTGGCAATATAACAAATCCAATCATCTACCACATGGCTCGGTGATGCAATGCAGTAAGATGAAGCAGAATGTTTAGATAAAGTAACACAAGGACATTGAGTAGTTAGCTAGTATGGGTCAGGGGCGAACAAAAAATATTTAGAGCCATTCAAAGCGTTCACATTTCACAAAATCCCATATCAGCAGTAGGCTCCATGATAAGTAGAGGTGTAAGGAAACAACCCAAGGTGGAGCGACAAAATTCAGTTTGCTTTTAGGAACCTTAGTGTTTGACTGTTAGTTTCGCATGTTCATAACACCAAATACAAAAAGAATATGAGGGAGAAACATAGAGAGTCTCGAAGGACAAAAGCAGATGTGCATAGAGGATCAGCACGCAGGCATTTTGCATGTAGTAACTGACAGAAAAAGGACAACATAAATATCTTATGAAAACTCTATTTGCTAAGGAGAAGCTAGAAACATGTAGGTCTGGTAATGGAACAATGATATGTAAACGAAATTTGTTTTTGTTTTTCTGTAGACCATGTCTCATGCAGCTGTTCGGTTAGCTTGGTGCTCCTGGCATATGCAGGAACCTGGAACATTTTGTAACTTTTGGCGCCCAATTGTAAAACGCTAATTCCATCATTGCAGTAATGGAATTCGGTTCACCCCGCTATGGAAGAAATATCTTATATTTTACCTGAAGACAACAAGTTTTATGTGCTAAAATATGCGATCTTAAAGTTTACCTGAAGACAACAAGTTTTATGTGCTATAACATGCTATCCTAAAGTTTACTCGAAGAAAACAAATTATGTGTGTTATTTACGCTATCATAAAGTTTACCGACAAGTAGTTACCAAACACATCAATCCAGCAATCTGACAAAACATACTACCCAAAAAATGCTATAGTTGTTTGTTGAATTCTACATATGTGTTAACCCAATGAAACGCAGCAAACCATGTCTAATTCGAAGTCATGCATAATGCAAAAGATGTTGCAAAGTCACACTCGTAGACAAGCTCCCAACAAGAAATGATACATACATCAGATGTCAGTATGCGGATGAATAATCGATCGTTCCAGACTGATGTACATCGTGACCCATCACGCAAAAAAAGATTGATTACCAAACAAATAGCTCCATCAGCATCAGGGTAGAAAATTCTGCATATTCACTGACCACAACTGCACAAACGACTTGGTACAATTGACCGGAAGTTGCTAAGTATTGGGATTTTGCTAAACAGCGGAAACCAACATGCTCCATTTTTCATTATCAATAAATAAGCACATTTCAATTCCACTTTGATTGTGTAATAAAACATCAAGAGCGTATTCATAGTTTGTTTCCCCCAACCATACTCGTAAAGAGAATCGGACAGACGCAACACATACATAGGTGCGAGTAGCATTAAAGTCCGCAATTCCATGTAATCATGTATCCCAAATCTTTTCCTTGCCCTCAGCAAGACCAATCCTAGTTCTTACCGCCGCCGTACTCCTCAGCGTCGTGCATGATGACGTATCCGGCCTTCTTGGGGCTCTCAGAGTCGGAGACGTCGTCCTCGTCGTCGCCGTAGACTTCGTCGTAGGAGGAGGCGCAGGTGGAGGCGAGGAGGGACCAGACGAGGTACATGGATGCGGCGGTGAGGGCGCCGCAGCCGAAGCCGAAGAGGAGGCCGGAGACGACGACGAGGATGTCCTCGGCGCGCTCCTGGAACGACGAGGCGGGGTCGGAGACGGAGGCCGCGGGGAAGGGATGGGGGGGTGGGACATAAAGGGGTTGGTGCCCGCCGAGGCGGCGGATGCGGAGGACGGTGACAACGGTGGTGGTTAAAGGGGCGGGGTTGGTGGGGTCGGAGTTGGGCCTGGAGACGGAGGAGAAGGAGATGAGGAGCGTCTGGGCGTGGCCACACGGGCGCGCGGCAGCCGCGGGGGAGGCGGCGAGGAGGGCCACCGCGGCGACGAGGAGGAGGAGGCGGGCGGCGGCCATGGAGGCGGTGGATTTGGGGGGAAATTGGAGCGCGTTGGTGGGGAAAGAGCAAAATGCTAGCAATAGGGGATTTGACGCGGTGGTTATTTATCAACGGAGTCGTCTCGTCGGGCGGGAGGAGGGTCTTTTTATGGTTTGGTCCTTGCATCTTTACAGTATTGTGCAACGTATGCTACTACGGCTACGGGAGTTGCAGTGTTGGGTTGTTGCACCACTCGCTATAGCGACTGGCAGGTCAAATTGTCAACGAATTTTAGCCAGCCGTCAGTTGGGCGTGTAAAGCAAGGTTTACGGAAACCAACGCTCCTTTTCCTATCTTGTCCCTATTAATCATACTCCGTCTCATTATTTGTGCAATCCAAGAGTACATACGAGGGGCATTTTTGTCATAACCCAAGAGTAGATATGAGGCCCACTGACTACCACCTCGCTGATTTTTACAAGACACCGTTTGACTTGTCTAGTAAGGTTGAACTTTGATTGTTAACTTTTTTATTATAATATTTTGTTAATGGCTACAAAATCGTAACCATAGGAAAATGATTTCAAATACGAATCTAATGATATCACTTTTGTATCATATAATCTATATATTGTTCGAATGATTATTGATCAAAATTTATAAACTTAGAATATCGAAATACGTGAACGCCTTGTAAAAATAAATAGAGGGAGTACTTTCCTTATCCAAATCTACAAGGTATATTTTCTCTTGGCACTTAGACCAAGCATATATTGAGCCTGACTAAATTATTTATAAGTACTACTAGTATAGTATCTTGTCTTTCGGTTTCCTTTTCCCAGCACGTAATATATGGTCTTTTTCTTTTCTAGAACGTTTGTTTCTTTTTCCTTAATTCCAGGATATTTGTTTCCTTTTCCTTGAGATGATGCTAGAGGTGGGGGGAGATCTGTTGTAGGCCACAGGGATGAGTTAGACACATTAAACAATGGCCACCGGATGTGGGTGAGTAAAGCTAAGGAAAGATCTGAGAGGTTAATTTTGATGGAGGCAAGTTTCTGGGGACGTTTCGCTGGGTGCATGAAGGTTGGACCATCTCTAGTGGGGTGCATTATTTGGGGTGGACGTAGAAAAGAATGCTTAGATGCATTATAAAGGGGTAAAGATATTCAATGCATGTACGTAGAGTAAAATTGGATATTTATCAGGGTATAGAGGGGAACATCACACTAATTTTGTATTTAAATTTGAAAAACTTGCAAAGAAATCTTTCACCATGCAAACGTCCTTTGGAAACTGGTGAACGAGTAACCCTTGGGCGAGGCCAGCTGGTTGTTCTTTTTTGAAGGAACAGGCCAGCTCGTTGAGCAACGAAATACAAGAAACTACTGTCTGGTGCCATTCGACACATCTGAAGCTGCAATTCTAGTCAGAAAAAAAGGAAGGAAAATTGTCTATTCGTCCAACTTTGCACTTGTACTGGTTGGAGGCTGATGCCATGGATCTTAGCAGGGTTCACAATATCGATATCGCGATAATCAACTATATCGAGATTTTCGAAAATCAGCAAAGTCGGGTCGAAAATGTTGCTGATTTTTGAAGATCGATAGAAATTGAATAATTTTGAGTTTTAAAATTTTGAACTTGACGGTGCGAAAAAATCGATCATATTTTCACCGATTTTTTCTTGCGATTTTTAGTACAATGAATGAAAACTGAAAAATTCAAAGAAAAAATTGCAAAAAAATTAGAAAAAAAATCAAAAATCCTAGTTAATCTAAAAACTACCTCAAAGAAATTTCAACAATTTTTTAATTTATTTAATTATTCTGGAAAATCAAAAACAACAATTAATAAAAAGGAACAGAGACACTGTCAGATTTTTATAAAAATCTATAAGCTTGGTCATGCTCTTAAATTTTAATGGTAACATCAAGAGTTAGCAAGAATCATGTATTAAATTTTTTATAATTATTAGACTCATTTATTGCCCATAGAAAATAAAAAATAGAAGAGTATAGACAAAGGTAGTAGCACTTTTAGAATTTTTTTTAAAAAAACACACAGGCCCGATCATCATCTAAAAATTTTAAAGCATCATTATAATTGCTTGTGTACCTCACAATTTTTTTAAAAGAAATATTAGACTTCATTTAGTGCCCCTAGAAAATCAAAATGATAACAGTATATAAAAAGATAGTAGTACTATCATAATTTTTTTTAAAATACATATATATGATAATCATCTAAAATTTTTACAGCATCATTTTGAAAAAAAAACATTTTTAGGTAATTTTTTCTATTTTTTTGAATTTCACCGGTTTACCAAGTAATTTTAGATATCAAATCAGCTCGATATGGTCGATTATTGCGATAATCGAGCGATTACGGTCTATAGCGATAATCGAGCTATTATGGTCGATAAGTTGAACCCTGGATCTTAGTGAAATGTAGTTTGATCATATCCTACTTGGCTCGGTGGAACAAAGTTGTCCATAAACCTCAAGTCATTTCCCGTAAGTAATCCTAGACAGCTTTTGATGCATATGTGCACATGTTTACTGTTTAGTACGATTTTATATCAGCGGCGCAAGGACCATTGAGTCCAAATTATGCACCACAAAAAGCGATTTGGACGAGTGTTAAGTTACTTCAGTATCATAATCACTATATTAGCTTTTCGGGTTCTGGTTTGTTAGAGGTACAAATGTTATGGCAGGAGTAAGTTTGACAAACTGTCTGCAAGTACGTAAACTGCTTTAGGTCCTGTTTGGTAGAGCTTCAGGTTCTGGATTCAACTCAGATTTGAATCTTATAGGCTAAAATAAATAGAATTAAGTTTATATTTTTAGTCTAAAATTAAATAAAATAACCTACCTAAACACTCTTAATATACCCACAGATCCAGCTTCACGGATCTGTGGAGCTACAAATACCCAGCTCCACCAGATCTATGAATCTGATGGAGCTGGAGCCGTACCAAACAGGCCCTTAATCGCCTTCTTTTTCTTTAAAAACTGCTTCAATGTCCCATGAACAAGGAGGATCCAGGATCCAATATGTCATTCTACCTTTTACAATTTTGCCTGTATAACTCAGAACATTCTCTTGTCCATCTATGATATGTTAAAAGCTCGTAGAGAGTTGCTAAAGAAAAAGATAAATAGACTAGAAATTATCATCACTACTACAGAAATCATCATCTCTGACGGTTCAAAATTGTCATCTCTGACGGTTCTAGTTTAGAACAATCTGTGATCGTGACTCATCACAGACGGGTTTTAACTAAAACCGTCTGTCATACATAAATATCATAGACGGTTTGTAAATAGAATAAATCATGATCCTCTCTTTTCCCACGCTCGTGAGAACTTCCATCATTAGTATGTGTTGTTGAAATTTTCTTACCTTAGGTATTTACGCAGCGAAATTTATAAAGCACAACCAAGTTATAGATTTAGTAATTGAATATCTAAACTTCCTAGATGCATTGAGGCAACGACATGCGATCGGGATCGTCTTAAAATATGAAGTTCTGTAGCACTTTCATCTCTTTCTTATTATAGTATTGATGGATTCTAAGGTAAAATCCATTTAATTCCACAGTTCGTCTCATGAACGCTGTCATGCTATGATTTATCGTTTCCACTTCATCCTCATCCCCGAACGAGAATACTGTAGGCAGCCATGCTTCTTGAATTATAAAGTTGATTAAGTCATCGTATAAGGAGTTGATTAAATTATCGTATGGCACTATACGATAATTTAATCAACTCCATACGATGACTTAATCAACTCAATAATTCAAGAAGCATGGTTGCCTACGGTATTTTCGTTCGGAGATGAGGATATAGTGATAACGATAAATCAGTGCATGACACCTTTCAGGACGAACTGTGGAATGAAATGGATTTTACCTTAGAATCCATCAATATTATAATAAGAAAGAGATGAAAGTGCTACAGAACTTCATATTTTAAGACAATCCTGATCAGACAAGCTGTTGCCTCGATGCATCTAGGAAGTTTAGATATTCAATTACTAAATCTATAACTTGGTTGTGCCTTATAAATTTCAGCAGTAAATACCTAGCAGAAGAAAATTTCAACAACACATACTAATGATGGAAGTTCTACTGAAGTGTCGAGGAAAAAGAGAGGATCATGACGATAGCGTCTCGGAGAATTGGATTAGGTAAGAAAGATAGAAAAAGTTCTCCAAAATCATCAAATATTCTTTCAATTTATTTTATGCCGTGTAGTCTACACATTATTGGTTGACAGACAAGTACTACCATGTCCTTGCAATTGCTTCATATACACATGTATATGTGGTGTCTTCAAATAGAAATATTTGTAAAATAGTACACAAAAATGGCAACTCCACGATGGTCGTAGCCAATATATATAAGTCAGTCTCACACTGCTATTGGCTATTTTGAAAAGCAGGTTAGGCTATCTGACATTGCATTTGTATACTTTGTTTCTTAAAAGCTAAATAGCAAACAGGTAAATTAAGATATTAAAGCTAACCAATATATATAAGTCAACAGCTCACATTCGGGGTTGCCAATGTTCTGATTTGCATGCATATATAATCCATCCAAAATTTCATATAATATCATCATGTATTCTGCAACTAGAGATGCTAGCAATCAATGCATTATATTACTAAAGATCCATGCAAATGTGATACCCAAGCATGCATGCTGTTTTACCCGTTCTAATAATGCAAATTGACTGAACAACATCAAGCAAATGTGATTTCTACGAGTCACATATGAACTAATGTATGGACATACTGTTTATGTCACACACATTTATACTATGTAGCAAATGTGATTGCTATTGTGTCTGCAACATGGTATTTATAATCTGCAACATGATTAGAATCAATGTATTCAAGAGCAAGTATAGCAATTGACACTGGTTCACAATCACAAGCAAGCCCTAGGTAGATATCGATGCTTCACAATCAAAATCACATGATGATGCTTCACAATCACAGCCATCAATCTAATAACACAAGGACACAGGCTACTGATCACCGACGAGGAGTTCGGCGGCGAGGAGGAGTAGCCAGTGGGGAGGAGGATGCTCGCGGCCGGCCGGGATGGTCGTTGTCGCCTCCACAGCCTCGGGCTCGAGGGTGACCGATGCGTAGGGGTGAAAACGGTATCGGTAAATCCCGGAATTCCGGAAACCGTTTTCGGAATTTTTCGACCGGACGTGTCGGTATCGGTAATGTTCGGAATCGGAATCGAAATCGGAAATTTTTGTCGGAAACGATAACGATAACGGTTTTGACAAGTTCCGACCGTTTCCTTCGGTTTTCGGAAAAAATCGGTAAATTCCGTCGGTAATTACCGGAATCTCCCAGCCCACAGATCACACTCCTTCAGCCACTAAAACGCCCATAAGTTTTTACTCCGAACTCCGATTTAGGTGATTTTGGACTCTACGCGAAGCTTATCACGAGGGCTAAAATTTTCACCTATTTTTATGATTTAAGAAACCATAGATATTTTTAAATATGATAAAAACAAAACTCTAATGTAGTCATTCAAGTCTAAAATCTGATTTTTCGAAATCTCTCACATAGACTTTATCAAGGGCATGACTACAAGCTCAAAAGAGTCAATAAGATCAAATATTGAGCCATGTGATGATCAACTCATGATCAAAACAATTTTGCAAAATATATTTGCAAATTCTAATCACATGCTCCAATATCAAATTAAGCACACCTCATTTACAACATACATTTGAAAATAAACCAAGAACTTATGAGATCAATCCTTTCATGCCCGTCACTCGTTTAGAAGCTTATGCCTTCTATGCCCATCACTCGTTTTCATTGGTCGAATTCCTGATGCTGATGAGTGATAATAACTACTCTGCGAGTATCACATGTTTTTTTTGCTTTTATTTTCGTATCTCCAATGCTTCATTATCGATTTATCGCCGTGATTATCTATGTGCTCCGAGCTCCGATTATCTATGTGCATGTCTTTGTATGTCATATTTCCAGTTTGGCGCCGCAAGGGTCTGGTCGGTCTAGTAGCAAGTGACTAATAATTTTCAATCCTCGTGTGGAGAGATGTATTATTTGATATGAGATATTGAGACTATCTTATGCTATGTGATGTAAAGACTCGTGTGGAGACTATCTTATGCTATGTATGTCGTGTGATATCGTCAACTGTAAATGCTTATAAGGTATTGTTTTTAAGTGCTATGTGAATCTGTTGCTTAATGCTTATGCTGTTATGCGTTATGAGATATTGATTTTCTAGACTAGTTATGCTATTGTATACATTTACATTGGTAATGTATGTTCATCATAAATTTGTGAATATTTATTTATTACTAATTTCTATGTGGATGTACGATTTGTGTGATTTTTTTGAAGTCAATTGGTGGTACATGTCGTTACGATGTTACCGGTCTCTTTTTCGGATTTCGATCGTTACCGATATATATTTTGTATCGAATTTTCGAATTACCGATGCCGTTTTTATTTCCGTAGTTATCGATTCCGGTATCGTTTCCGAGGAAAAATATGAAAACAAAAATGATTTCAATGTTTTCCGACCGTTTTCACCCCTACCGATGCGTGTAGCCACCGGTGAGGCGAGGTCATCAGGGGGGCGCCGCAGCGGGGGACGAATCGTCGGCGACAGATGAAGCGTCGGCTAGGGTAAGTGAATGATCTGTGCGAAGGAGGTAGCCTGGGAGGAGAATGCTAGGGAGGATTTCGTCGGGGAGGAGGTTGCCCAGGAGGAGGAATGCGGGGGGGCTAGGGTTTGAAGGAGACGAAACGTATGGATATGCGCTATGAAGCTCTATCGGTTTGTTTATATTGTGGTCTGAGGTCATATCACAGACGGTTCGTAGTTAGAACCGTCTGTGATGTGAACTTATCACAGACGGCTCGTATTTAAAATAGCCTGTGATATTATCACAGACGGTTTTTAACTAAAATCGTCAGTGATATGGATGTATATCACTGACGGTTTATAAAGAGTACCGTCTGTGATTATATCACTGACGGTCTCCCTATAGAACCGTCAGTGATGTTCCTTAGCACACATGGTTTGTCCTAACCGTCTGTGTTGAGGCGTCTAATATAAACCTTTTTGTAGTAGTGCATAAAAAAGTAAAACATCTAGCCTTTAATATGTGGATCCTAATTACAACCGCCATCGGGTTTTTTAGGTTAAAAATAGGAATATGGTAGAAATTCCAACAAAAAGTAAAACATCTGTCACTTAATCAGGTAGACCTTTAGTCAGTGAATGTTATTATTTCAAGAAAAACATCTAATCGTCTATCTAGTGAACCTGAGTTATAACGGTTTAGGTTAAAAAAAGAGTCAATGCCAAGTATACAAAAATAACATAAATTAGAAATAAAAATAAAAAGAAATTAGCCATTTTGAATTTCATATAAACTCTAAACTAAAATCCGTACGTAGCTAAAATTTAGAATAAAATTAGATAAAAAATAGCAGTTAGATTTGTATATCAAATCTAATCTAAAATAACATTGGAAATTAAATAAAAAACAACAATAAAAATTTGATTTTTAAATGAACTCCAAATTAAAACCCGAACATATCTTAAATTTAGAATAAAATTAGATAACAATTGGCAGTTGGATTTGTATATCAAATCTAACCTGAAACTAATATTTGAAATTAAATAAAAAATAAAAATAAAATTTGATTTTCATACGAACTCCAAATTAAAACCCGGACATGGCTAAAATTCGGAATAAAATTAGATAGGAATTAGCAGTTAACCTAAAACTAATATTTGAAATTACATTAAAAATAAAAATAAAACTAACAGTTTAGATTAGAAGGAAGAATCCATATCGAGCACAATAAAAAATAACAAAAATTTGTAATAAAAAATTAAAAGGAAATCAACCATTTAACTTTCATATGAACTCCAAATTAAAACCTACATGTAGATGAAATTCGGAATAAAAATTAAATAAAGCATACCAGTTGGATTTGTATACGAATTCTAATATAAAATTGATATGCAAACTTAAATAAATAATAATAAACATAAATTTGAAATAAATATAAAAAAATAAATTATCCATTTTATTTTAACTATAATTTTAAACCTAAAATTCGAAATCACATAAAAATAACAAAAAGAATAAAAAGAAAAGAAAATTTTGGATTTTTAATTCCATAATGTGTGAAAATATAAAATCTTGTTTTATTCAGAATTAAAATTCTACGGATATGTTAATTTGAGAAAAAGGTAAGGAATTATATATAAATATATAAATAATTAACTATTATGTAATGAAAGTCGATACATATTTTTTACCATCGCTAATAAAATATAGAATAAGCTATAAATCTAAGGAAAAAAAGAAAATATTCCTCGGAATGAAAAAATTAAGAGAGTGATACATCGACGACAGGTATTCACTCGGGTATAACGGTATAAGCAATGCGATGTACACTAAAATAAGTATCGAAATAAAGAGAAAAGATTTGTAATAATAAAATTAAGAGATGATGATATAAATGAAAAAAATGTGATGTTATGCAACATTTATTGTTTCGCTATGCAAGTATTTGAAGAAAAAAGTTTAGATCATATGTAAGAAGTGTTATGAAATGGTTTGAACATATTTCCACTTATAATATGTAATATCAAAATATGACAAATGAAGCTCTACAACAATCTATTTTTTAAAAGCAAAATCAAGTATATATTACCAAGTCATTTAAATACGTCTTAAGGATGATGCACGTGCAAATATGCGGGCCACCTTGCCCTACCTAGTGTCAAATGGAACAAACTGAAACGGGATTAAGCTTGGTTAACCTTTCCATCATACCTGAACAACCTCGCCAACAAGAGTGCAAGATGAGAAAACCATAAACCACTAGTATAGTGTCCTGTCTTTCGGTTTCTTTTTTTCAGCACGTAATATATGGTCTTTTCCTTTTCTAGAACGTTTGTTTCCTTTTCCTTAACTTCATGATATTTGTTTCCTTTTCCTTGAGATGATGCTGGAGGTGGGGGAGATCTGTTGTGGGCCACAGGGATGAGTCAGACACATTAAATAATGGCCATCGGATGTGGGTGAGTAAAGCTGAGGAAAGATGTGAGAGGTTAATTTTGATGGAGGCAAGTTTCTAGGGACGTTTCGCTGGGTACATGAAGGTTGGGCCATCTCTAGTAAGGTGCATTATTTAGGATGGACGTAGAAAAGAATGCTTAGGTGCATTATAAGGGGTATAGATCATCTCTCTCCTCCTCATCATCATCGCCGTGGTATCTCATGCAACTCTTTTATTTCTAGGCGACGATCACAACTCCGAGTCAAAAAATTATGTTCTACTTCTATGATCGATACACATTACACACGTATCATCATGTCTCATGATCTGATCTGAGCATATATACCATGTACAAGCAAAGCAAAATTAAGGGCGAAAAAAAAAAGATCACTTCACTTCCAAGACTGAGCTCTCTTTCGAGCCAAGAACATGACCATCCGCGGGAAGAAGGTCTTCCTCTGCTTCGCCTCCGCCTCCGCCTCCGCCGCCGACCCCATCATGTCGGCCCGCGGCATGTACCCTCTCGGGCTGAGTATGTGAGGGTTCCCGCGCCCATCGCCTGCGCCCGACGCGTCGTCGAACACGGAGATCTCGGCGAGGCCCGTGCGGGGCGAGGCGGTCTCGCCGGCCTCCCGACGCTGGTGCTCGTGCTCGGCTCGCCACTGCCTCAGCTCCCTCTCCGCCGTCAGCTTCCCGAACTCCGCTTCCTCGACCTCCTCGTTCGCCGCCCTTAGCGCCTGCCTCCTCTGCTCGGTCTGCTTCGCCAGCTGCGCCAGCTTCTCCAGGCTCCGCACCTCGGCGTCCTTGGCTTCCTTGATCAGCTTCACAGCCTCGGTCACCCGCTTGCCGGCGGACTCCTCCGTCTCCCGCGCCCTCCGGCCCAGCTCGTCGTACTCTTCCGCCGTCAATGTCACGCCCCCTTCCATGCCTTGCCTCTGTACGTTTCTTGCCAGCTTGCTTTCTTGCAGCAGCGCGTCCGCGGAGGCCGTAGCGATCTCCTCCGACGTGTTAGCGGCGAGTATCTCCCGCATCGCCGCTTCCAGCCGCGCCTCCATGGCGTGGACCGCGGCTTTGGCCACTGCCGCCTCTTCCTTGGCCTTGGCGATCTCCTCACGCGCCGACTGGGCCTTGGCCTTGGCCTGCTCTGCCTCTCGCCGTGCCTCGCCTACTTGTACAGGCATTGTGCTCTCCTCGCCGCGCTCCTTTGATCTTGCCTCGGCCGCTGCGAGCTCGGAGGTCACGCGACTCAGTTCCTCCTCGAGGGACGGGAGGGACGCCGACGAGATCCCTCTATTCAGCCTCAATGCGGCGAGCTCTGCCTTCTCCTTCTCCAGGTCGACGCGCAACGAGGCGGCGGCGACGCGCAGGCACTTGGCCTCGTCCTTGGCCTTCTCGATGCTGGCCTTCATGTCGTCGAGCTCCTTCTTGGTCCTGTCCAGCATCACCTGGGTGCTCACCGTCGGCTTCTCTTCGCCCAGTGTTCCTTCGACGGCGCGAGTGAACAGCTCGGCTCTGAGGCTCAGCAGCAGTTCGGAAGCCGCCGCCACCTTGGACTCGAGATCTTTGGCCGCCATTAGTTCATCACCCAGCTTCCTTGCGTCTTGCTCAGCTTGCTCCAACTCGCTCTGCCATTGCATCTTGTCATGCTCCAACGCCAACGCCAGCCTTATTCTCTTCTCCTCCGCCTCGTCGTGAGCTGCGTGTGAAGAGCTCAGCTCCTCTTTCAGTGCAATGAGCTCGGTAGTGAGCTCCCGCACGGCCTTGTCGGCCTCCTGCGACGAGGCGACTGTTTCCCGCGCTCGTGTGATCACGGTGTCTGCCTCGGCTGCAGCGGCCGCGCGTTCCTTATGCAGGGACTCCATCTCCGCTTTCGCCGACTGCAGGTCAGCGAGGGCGGCCGCGTGGCGGTCCCTGATGACGTCGAGCTCAGCCTTTGCGGCGGTGCTCTCGCTGATGCCCTGCTGCGTCTCTCGGAGCCGCAGCTCGGCGAGCTCCGAGTCCTCGATCTGCGCTTTCTCCAAGCTTAGCGTCAGCTCGTCGATCGCACTCGTGGTGCTGCCCAGCTCCTGCAGAGCCCGGGCTCTGCCAACCTCTGCTTCCTGTGATCTCTTCTGGTACTCGGTGACCTCTTCCTGCACCTCGTCAAGCTCACCCTGAACGTGCTTGCGCCTCTGCATGTATCATCAGAGAGAGACAACACAAGAAGAAAATGCTAAGCAGTTACGAACTTTGAGAAAGAAATTCAGTCGAGGTGTAGTTGCATAACAGAATCCTCGACATACCTCTTTCCAATCAAGGATCCCTCCGAACTTGCTCACTGCGCCTTTAACGGAATGGATAGGCGCCGCAGTGTCGACGCGCGCCTTACTATCAATGACCTGAATGAAGCGGTCGGCGATCTCCGATGCTTTGTAGCTGTTGTTTCCTGCTTGCGTTTCACCTGCTGAGTTGGTGTCCGCGGTGTCGATGGGCGTAAGGGAGACGACGGTACGAGCTTGGTCAACTCGTTGCTGAGGCTGATCGCCCTCAGAGTTTTCTTCATGGGAGTTGGATGAAACACGAGGTGCCTGGTCGTCGACTGGGTTTCCCGCCAAATCGTCGAGAGACGCAGGAGCAACGGAGGGATGCCCGGTTCCTTGTATGGTAGCTTCCTCCATCCCACAGCATAGGTATAGGAGATTGAAGAAATATCTAACGACACCATCAAACGAAAATGAATCAAGACAATCGTCAGGGGCATGCGTATTGTTTTCCCTGGAAGTGATCGATACACAAGTACTAGTAAAGTTGATTTACTAATTCTCAGGAGCTGGATTTGCTTGTATTATTGCTACACGTGAATGATTGGCCACACAACAACATCAACATCAACAACAACAACAACATATGTGATCCCCATGCACATACCTCATGGCTCGCGGTGTACAACCCTGCAGTTGTACTGGTAATCAAGAACGCATGACCTACTACTAATCCTATCAATTGAAGCTACCTTTCTAGGTTTTCAGCACGCTACGATTCTTTAAACTCGAGCTGTACTTTCTTGGGAATCCGAAAAGGGGGATTCATCATGTCCAGACTGAACAGAAGGAATGCAGGATAGAACAGAAGGAGCAGAAGATGGAGAGATAAAAGGGGGGAAGGAAATATTTATTTGCAAAGAAGCAGCATACCTGGATCGTTCGTTCCTTGTTTTCTTCCTGTTGGCTTGCTCGCAGGAGGCCCGGAGAGGAGAGGAGAGGAGAGGCGGATTGGAGCGACTAGTGCCTTGGGTTGAACGTTGCGGGGAGAGGAGAAGAGAGGCCGAGGGAGAGTGTGGTGGGGAGAGAATATCGCGCGCGCGCCGCGGAGTCCTCTCGTTCCATCGCACGAATCGATTGCCGGATTGGTGGTGGTGGTGAATCCAAGATCGGGACAGATTTGGAGGATTCCAAGCTGGGCCGGGCCCAAAAGAGAGCAGGATCTCGCGGTCCACACCACAGCCTCTCTCTCTCTCTCTCTCCCCCTCAGGTCAGGCCGCGCCGCTCATCCACCACCGGCCGGATCGACCCTCATCCCCGTCGGGCGGATACTGGTGTGCCTGCTTGACGAGATGAGGCCCGCGGCAGCTGCGGCCAGCAGGGCCGCCTTCGCGTCCGTGCTGCTCGCGCCGCCGCGCGCTCTCAGGGCCCGCTGCGCCGCCTCCCGCGCCGCCGCCGCCGCCGCCACGGCTTACGGTGAGGCCACAAGTTTACTTACTCTCGTGCTTCCATGCTTTTCTTTTTAACATTTGCATAAACATTAAAGCATAGATAAAGAATAGACCAGGATTACTTACTTTTTTTTTTGTTTACTTTAAGATTTAAATAACTTGTATTGAGAGAGAAAGCATCGAAGCACTTCTCTTACTTACTATATGTTTAGTCTGTTCGTGCCATTTATTTACTTATCACACACAGACTGATGAAGGCAGTACAAGCGTATGCCTGTTTTGTGGATGTTAACTTGCGGTACAGCAATGTGAAGCACTTGTTTATTCATAAGGATCCGAGTGAAGTTGCAGCTTAACGTAGCACATTTCTTGCCCGAGCCTGTCATGTGTCTATTCATGCTATGTGATGCTGGGCGCTTTTCTGCCCGTTGTTTGCACGATTTATGAAATTTAGTAATTAGCATTGCTCTATTTTAAATCCTTGACGAAATCTGTTCCGAGTGTCAATAGATCATTTCCTTTTATTGTTAAGTAACCGGGGTTTCTGATAGTTTTCCTGCTGAAATCCAGATCATGTGTCGTTTGTTAAGGAAATCGCCGCAACCGATCCCCCGGAGCATCTTAACTCTTTGTTGAATGTGCTTCAGGTACGAGGTACGACTTCGCATATCTCACCAAGATTTTTCTTCCTCCTGGATGCTTCAGTGCTGTCCACCCTTGGCCATGCAAGTTGGAGTCATCTATTATTGAACAGCCCTTACTTATTGGGTTTCAGCAACAACTCCCATCTAATTGGTTTTGCTATTTCACTAACACTTCTAATTTGAGTTTTGCATGAGGTGATGTCCGCTTAGAATAGTCACAATAGAAGTATACTGTTAAAATCTAGCCACTGGGACTCTCCTGACCTTGGTGTCAAAACTATATTTGGCAGGCGAAAAGTTAGTTTCTCCTGGAGCTAAAAGAGGGCTGGTTCCACTTGTTGTTCCCTTATCAGAAAGTCCTGCAGGTTTGGTCGGTTCTAAACTGAATTATTCACTTGGACAATGATCACTAGCATTTCTGATCTAAGTTGAAAAGGCTCTGCTTCTACCTGACAGTATTAGTCAAAATGTAGGTAATTTAACATCCCTACTGAGATGGCCAACTGCTCCAAGTGGGTAAGTTGCCCCTCCATAGTCCATATGCAGATATGCTCTTGAGTTTCTGGTATCTAAATATTAGGTATGTATACACCTGCTTGCGCTTTATAGGATGGAAATGCCTGTAGTGGAAGTCCGTAATCATGGGCTATGGCTTTTGGCTAAGAGCGTAAGTTCATATTGCTACATGCTAATAGTGTTTCAGTTTACTGCATGTGAACATACAGTACATTTCTGTTTACATTTTTGCTTATATAATCCTCAGGTGAACCAGTATATTCACAGAATACTCGTCGAGGCTGATATCGGTGCTGAGAGTGGTGGTGATGTATGGTCTGCTGCAGGGGAAGCTGGTAAAATCCTTTACGCAAAAGGTGATTTCAAAGAGTCACAGATGGCTGATCTTGATGTCTAT
Source organism: Otatea glauca (assembly GCA_036346275.1). Classification (NCBI taxonomy): domain Eukaryota; kingdom Viridiplantae; phylum Streptophyta; class Magnoliopsida; order Poales; family Poaceae; genus Otatea; species Otatea glauca. The sequence continues at coordinate 997,802 of CM070715.1, read as the reverse complement.
TTGTTGAAGAAGGTTGAAAAATATACCTCAGTTCCTAATTACTGAGTTAGAGGACATCTTCTGTACTGATATTTTACTGTAGGTTGGACTATTTCCAGATGTTATAGAGAGGAAAACATCACGCCATCTAGAAAAAGGGGATAATGTAAAACTCTTTGTTTCCCCCAGAAATGAATTACTCATTTTTATATGACAAGATTTAATGTGCATTACTTTTGCTTCAGGTCTCAGCTCTTATTACCGGAGAATTCTACACTAGAGAACAATTTCCTGGATTTGGAAGACCCTTTGTGTTCAACGCAGAGATTTTAAGAAGGTATTGATGTATCATTAGCCATATAATTATGTATTATCTCATCTAGCAAGAGCATCTATTAGGTGGGTGATTGCATTTTCTATCAACAGATTATCACTCACTAAGTAGTCACACTTTGCATGAACATGTAGGCATGTAGCGGAGCAAAATATGAGGCAAACACTATCTTGGGCATATGTGGAATCTGTTGCCATGCAATTATATGCCATCATGCTGTTCCACTACCAGCACCTGCTGAAAGCCTGGTTCAGTACAACTTTAGTTGTGCCGGCTTAAACTGACTAGAATACAAGCCTTTGTAGCAAAATATCGCATATAATTTCAATAGAGTTCTGAATTGAGAAATATCTTGTTGTGGTGTAAAATTAATAAAAATCTACGAGTTTTCTAACGTTGTAAAGAAAGAACAAAAAGATGAGGTGCATATTTATGGCAACTGCGCTGTCATATGTTTTATTCACTGGAGAACATTCCAAATGTACTAGTGCCCGAATTAAATTTGTAATGCACATATAAGAATTCTCTGTTCCTAATTTTGCTTGTTGGTTTGTTATTTGAAGAGTTGGACGTACATCTGAAGGCAAAGATTCAGCTCGGGTGGCTTTGAAATCACCATGGTGGACACTAGGCTGTAGATACGAAGTATGGTTTCTGCTGTTGCAAACTTTTCTTCTTCTTCTTCTTCTTCTATGCCTCAGCCAAGCAATATTTCTCCTATTTTCTTTTGGTCATTCCTGTTGAAAACATATACTGATGTAATATGTTTTCATGAGCCAGGAGGCTGCCGAATTAGCTGGGTGGGAAGATGAGCAAATCGAGTTTATAAGAGAGAAGGTAACTGAGGAGGGCAAGCGCGAGGATCTGAAGAAAGGGAAAGCCCCAGAACAGGTTACTAAAGACAAACTGTTTATCTTTTTCATGATAACAACCAATCTTGCTATGTGCACTCCACCATCTGTGTTGCTTCCGCATTCTTTGACATAAGCTGCTCGAATTGCAGGTGGTTCTTGACGAGGCGGCATTTTTAATGGATTTAGCCTCTGTGGATGGTGATTGGGATGATGTTGTGGATCGAATTGCAGAATGTTACCGAGAAGCTGGGCTTCATGACATCGCAAAGTTCATTGCTTACAGGGAATAGTCGTTGTATCCCTTATGAATTGCAATGTCACTCAAGAGATTTTGACTCTGTTGCACTCCGCTTGAAACTAAGATCTGTCGTTGGTTTTACTTTCACAAGAGAAAATAATCAACCTGTTGATTTTAGGGATACCATTCTCTTTACATACATCGCAGAGGTTAAAAGGGTATGGATCCATACTTGATGCCTCGACTTGTTATGGTTCCCTGTTAAATTACATTCGTTCGTGATTAATACATCATGTTTTGCAATATTTCAGTATTGTACATCTGGATAATTTTCTCTTAAAAAAAGGCACTGTTAATACAACATTTATTGGTTTGGTCGCTCTACTTTGAAATCTAACTTATTTAGAAAAGAGCTGACATGTCTATCCATTTCAGCATTGAGATGGGCCAGATGGCACATGTGGGATACTTGAGCTTATGGTTTTGAAAATTCTGTTGTCCCCAAGCTAGATTCTTCATACAAATGACATAGGTCAAGCTGTAAGGCAGGGAGTCTTTTGCTTCCTTTTCTCCGTAAGATCGATCTCAACCCTAGCTTCTCTGCTTGCTCCTCCTACAGATTCCGCTGCAATTCCGGCATGGAGCTTTGCACGGCGTGTCCTGCCGGTGAGAATGAGCAACCTAGCTTCTCTGCTTCCGCCTTGTACAGCCTCCGCTGCAATTCCGGCATAGAGCTCTACGGGCATTTGCTCAGCGACACGCCGGTGAGCACGAGACACCTACCGGAGAGGGTTGCGTTGCCGCTTGTGCTGGGCGGCGACAGCTGGATAGGTGACGACCCGTGGGTATCCAGAGTAGCCATGCCTCTGCAGCTATCGGGCGGGGGCCACCGACCACCACCACCACCACCACCCGGAGTACATCGACGCCGGCTTAGCCCTGCCTCTGCAACTGCAGGGCGGGGGACCATGGGAGTGGAGCGACGATTTCATGCGGAGCAAAACCTGAGCCTGAGAGGAGTGAGTGCTACCAATTTGATGCGGCGCGCACGAGAGCCCGAACCGATCCTCCCCGTGCACGTGCCACGTGTACAACTACGTCCGATAGCGACCGTCCATTGCAAGAAGGCGGACGGCCAGGATTGTGCGGTTGTTAGAACCCTAACAGTTCAATGAGTAAAGAAAGGCAGTCAGTCCCCTTTCGCAGTGGTTGGCCTCCCGTCCCGAGCCCTATCTACTCATCCCCCCTTTCCCCTCCCCTCTCCCCTTCGCGTTCGCCGCCGCCGCCGCCTATCCAAGGTGAGACCGCGACACCTCCTCTTCCCGTGCAGCACTGTACTAGTAGCGCTATGCTTTCACTCGTGCTGCATCACATACTATTTGCTTCACGAGTTCTTGGCTGCGGCCTGTGTGTCGTTGTTGTTTTTTTTCCCGATCAAGCGCAGTGGGTCGATAGAGAGGAGCGGTACGATCCGTCGTATTTGTTGGCTGGTTGCGCGCGATTGGGGTTGTTGCACCTCGCGCTTGTTCGATTCCATCCCTGGCTAGATTTTCGCCGGGTGCGGGCACCGTAGCGCTTGTGATATTCGATCTAGCCACTCCACTGCTGCTCTTTGTTGCTTCGATGGATTGGGGTTGTTAGATTAGGAGAAACCACTGCTAGATTTGTGAAATCGCAGCTGCGCCATGTTGCTGTTTGACCTGAGTGTGTTGAGTTCATGACCTTCTGTTTCGTTTCCCTGTCTTGTCGCTTAACTGGTCGTGTATGTCGTGCAGATGAACGTGGAGAAGCTCAGGAAGATGGCGGGTGCTGTGCGCACCGGGGGCAAGGGCAGCATGCGCAGGTGCTTTTCTTTCTTGTTTGTTCTGCTCGTCCATAAGTGGTATCATTGATTTTGGTAGTTACGGCAAAGTTTTTATGTCACTATCTGTTTTACTGAGCTTCAGTTTTTTCTTCCATGTGAATCGATTCTTTTGGATCCAAACAGTTTTATCGTATAAAGTATCTTTTTGGTATGGACTATTGCTGTCATTTCGGTGTAAGCTGGTATCCAAACATCTTGATTACCATGTGCTTGTGATAACCTCTTTGACAAAAATGTTTCTTTCTCCTCCAGTTTCCTGCTATATGTTAAACTTACTTCCGACAAGCACAGCGCAAGATATCCTTATGAAACTCTTCGCAGGCGTACTTAGATATCTAACCATACATTATGAGTGTTTTTGATGGATCCATATTAATAAAAGAAAAGAAAAGAAAAGAAAAGAAAACATTATTCATCTTGTTGTTCTTAGCTTTGCAATTGTGCATTGATCACAGGAAGAAGAAGGCAGTTCACAAGACCACAACCACTGATGACAAGAGACTTCAAAGCACCTTGAAAAGAGTAGGAGTGAACACCATTCCTGGTATTGAGGAGGTCAATATTTTCAAGGATGATGTGGTTATCCAATTTCAGAATCCTAAAGGTGAAATGTTGCCATGCTGGAACGTCACTTCTACATAATTAATAGTTTGCGCCAAGTTTGCTTCTAACATTTCTTTTTTTTTTCTTGGTTTCCTGCAGTGCAAGCATCCATTGCTGCCAATACATGGGTAGTCAGTGGAACACCGCAGACGAAAAGTAACTCATTAATTTATAATCTTCATGGGTCTATTGATTGCTTAAATAGCCTTCTATTTCTAGAGTAACATTAATAGGTTATTGATGTCTGAGATATGGTGATTGTTTGGCAATGGTCTAGTTAGTTCTTACATCTGCTTAAAACTCAGATAAGCACATAGTTTTTTTTTATAAAACAGAAGGCGTTTGATATTAGCTCTAACTGTTGGGACTTGCCTTTGTAGTTTGTAGATTAACATTAGCCTCAGTTTGCTGTTAAACTGAATTGTTGAAGTTAACTATTATATGCTAATGTCATGAAGTTTAACTCACCTTGCCCTTGAGTTTAATACATTACCCATGTTTCTGGCTAAATGTTTTTCATGTTACTGTTTCAGTTGAATTGTATGCTATAAAAACTTGATGTGAACCAAGCGTCTTAAACGGCAATTGTGCAATTCATGTTCGTTCTTTGTTAGCCCCATATCATTTTTGACTCGGCATAACCGTAATATCATCTTTGGCTTTCTAATTTGGACAGAGCTACAAGATCTTCTGCCGACAATCATCAACCAACTGGGTATGACCTTTCTTTACATGGTTTTAATGATTATAGTCCAATTTGTTACTTATGTTTCTGGTGAAATGTCTCGCTATTGCTCGAATATTACCACCCTTGAAAGCTAGTCTATCTGAGCTAAGCAAATGTCTTTGAACCATGTCTCACCTCGAATTCCTTATTTCCAGGCCCTGATAACCTGGACAACCTGCGGAGGCTTGCTGAGCAGTTCCAGAAGCATGTACCTGGCGCTCAGGCTGGTGCCAATGCTGGTGCTGCTCAAGACGACGATGAAGACGTGCCTGAGCTTGTCCCTGGAGAGACTTTTGAAGAGGCTGCTGAGGTGAAGGAACCAGAAGCGAAGAAGGAACTGGAGCCGGAAGAGAAGAAAGAGCCGTGATTTTGTCGCGTATCACCACCACCATATCGATTGTTGTGAAGGTTTGTTGGTTTAGTGTTGCCATCTACCATGCCAGAGACGTGCTCTTCTCAGAACTCTGACCTGCCTTATTTCTTTCCATGCACTCCGGTTTTGTCTTGTACGAGCATTTGGTCCGATCCGACGGTGGAATTGAGTTTTACGACAATTATGTTGCTCATTCCAAGTGTTTGATATGCACAGTTCCAATGTTGTTTGATGGATAGGTGTTTGGTTGGATCTGTGGAAGTTTGTTCTAGGTATCAGGGCGTGCGTGTGGCTCCTGTATGTTTGACGAGTCACGACACGACTGCAAGCATATTTGCATCAGCTGCACTGAAAGCTCAGCTGTTTGATTTTGTGGAGAGTAAGTGCTGAAAAATGTCGTTGTTTTCTAGCTGAACATGTGCACCCGCTAGACCTTATGTCGTGACTTCGATCCTAATTATACTGAGCCGTAGCAACAGAATTCGTCCGCACTCTAGTCTAGTCTCTCCTCTCCCCTCGCCGACGCCGCCGCTGCCTCGTGCGTCTCCACCGGACTTCGCCCCCACCTCCTCACTCTTCCTCTTCCACGTCATCCATCCCCTCTCGCCTTCCCTCCCCGCGCTGCCGCCGGCTCATTCCCAAGCCTCCCTCCACCTGCCGCCGCCGCCGCCTCCTCCTCTCTCTCTCTCTCTCTCTCTCTCTCACACACACATCCCCAAAACCATCGCTGTCGGTTGGGCGCCCCTGGCCACCTCCGAACCGCCGTCCCCCTCGCCTCCACATCCCCCACTTCCCTGAAACCCTAGCCCCGGAGCCCGGACAGCATGCTGCTTACCGATCGTTACGCCGTTTTGACGTCCAACCAAGCCTCTCTCTCTCTCTGTAAGCCGCCTGTAGCATTCCATCGCTGCAGTGCAGTGCAGTGCAGTGCAGACAAACCTCTCACTACGCCAATGCTTTCGCCTTCACTAACGAGAGAGCTAGCGAGGCACACGTTGCAGATGCTGCTGCAGCGTATTGGCATGATTCTTGCCAGTATGCGCGGCTAGGGGAACAGCATGCCTTGTACTACAGTAACATTTAGCAACGCAGTACGCATCATCCCACGAATTGCAGCCTGACTGATTACACTGCTGGAAGGAACCCAATCCCAATGTTAGCGACGTCCCAAACAACGAAGAAGAAAGAGCTGGCCTGTGCTTGGGTGCTCGATGCAAGCGAGATAAAATTTACATAATTTCTAGGTTTCATAAATACTAGATTCCCACATCTAGGGCTCGTGCAGAATAAATGCTTAACGAACACGGTCGACGATACTTTTCCTTCCCTGGAAGGAACAAAAATGGGTCTCTTCATCACACGAAGGACCAGTTCAGTTTACTTGGGCATTCGGTGGGTGGATGGATCACGCGAAGGACCAGTTCACGAAACACAAGGCCAGGCAATGGACATTGCTGTCCTCGCTAAGCACTTTCCACGCTATGGCTTGGTCGAAAGAAACATGCCGACCCATTCCTGACATGCAAACGCCCGACGGCAGGTAGACATGGCCCTAAACACGTGAAGTTGCAAAATAATTAGTAAACATATGTATTGACATTTCAAGTTAAGGATAATCTCGATTACAGTCTTGGCTATAAAATTAGGTTTCACGATATTATTTGCTAGTGCTAGCTTCAGTTATTTAACTTCGAAATTGTTGTAAGATAGTATTTTCTGTCCCATGACAAAAGGTTGTACTATGTAACAAAGGGCGAGAAACCAGTTCTACCTGTTCCATCAATTTTGAGGTGTTCGAAAGTAACATTTTTCTTCCAGACTCATCAAAGATTTTGTCCAATGTGAGGTCTTGTAAGGCAATAAGAGAAGTCTCTAACATGTCAAGTCCTGCCTTGTTGGCAAACGTAAACACAGGCTTCTCCTGAAAGAACAAATGACATTGCAGCATAATTGTCACAAAATATACAATACAACAGGGTTAAAAATTGCAACTGTGAGAGCAAAAAGAAAATCACATAGCATAAACTACTGTCACATGATAGCAAATATGGTTTTGCACCAGCATATCAGAAGTTTATGAATCTTAAAGCCAGTGTTATTACGGCGTCGCCTAGGCGTCCAGGCGGCCGGCCGGAGGCGCCTCGCCTGAAGAAAGCCAGGCAACCGCCTGGACGTCCTGGCGGCGACGACCAGGCGTCTGAGCGGCCCACTGGAGAGGACCGTGGGTTTTTGAGGGCGTTGAGTCACGGGAAAGCTCAGTCGGGAGGAGTTGGGCAGTGGACTCACGGGTGGAGGAAAACCTAGCAGCTGCGCCGCCGCCAGCATCTGCTCCTCCGCCTTCCATCGACCGGCAACCGGCGAGCCGACCGGTAATCCCCTCCGCCTCCCCTTCCCCCTTCGCATCGCCGACTAGGCTCTTCTCCTCCGCCTCTACATCGCCCGCCTCTCCGCTCCTCCGCCTCTGCCGCTCTCCAGTCTCTATCACCTCTGCCGCACTCCAGTCTCCATCGCCTCTGCCCTCCGCCTCTGCCGCTCTCCATCTAGCACCAGTCATTGTGAATGTGTGATGTTATGATCGAGCCGGTTTGATGTTGCTGCTGTTGTTTGCTAGATGGAGCAAACAGTAGCAACATCAAACAGCAGCAACTTCTAGCATCAGTCAGTGTGAATGCGCTGATCCAGCCAGTTTGATGTTGCTGCTGTTGTTTGCTTTGAGCCTTTGAGGAATTATTGTCTTTGGCTTTGATCTAGTACTAGCACCAGTCCAATGTTATTACGGCCGTGATAACCATAACTGGTGGCACCGAGTGAGGACTAAGGGTTGACTGGTTGAGGAGTAAGGAACAGAGGATGATAGGAGTTTATATTGATGGATTTGATGCTTGCTTGGCTGCTACTGCTGCTGGATTGCTTGGTTGCTGCTGCTGCATTATATTTTGTTTTGGTCGCCTAGGCGACTCGCCTCACCGGGGTGCCGTGATAACCATGCTTAAAGGACAATAGATCACATAGGTAGAGGTAAAATATAGTAAAATCAACCTAAACAGCACAAGATTGATGGTAAAATCAACCTAAACAGCGAGATTGAAACATGAGTACCCATTAGGCCATTACTAACACAATTTTGCCCGGACCCTAAATCCAACCAAGGCCCTGCATGCTGGGATTCTTTTATTCATGTTCCACTAGTCCCGTTGATCAATCTGATCCCATTCTTATTTGGCACATATTCTAGCTAAATCAATTCAGTATCATACCATCCACTCATCCAGGCCAGCAGTCAACTCCTAGACCCGCAGACCTCTTCACCCCCTCAAATAGCACAGCACAGAGAAATCACATATTGAGGTTTTCATCCCACCTCTGGCAGCATGCAACCTCAACAGCACTAGTGATGATGCATTGGTGCACTGTAAATAACTGACTTTAATCAAACAAATACACGAAGTACCTAATATACACCAAATTTCCTCCCCCTTTCTTCCATTAAAATTTCCGCACACAGCAACCTATATTCCATCTATTTAAAATTATTTTTCTTTAAAGCTTTGCAAACTTTTCGAAAAGACGGGATACTGAAGCAAAACCCTAGCAAATATACGTGAAGAGCTTCTCTTATAGAATTTATAGAAGCCCCACCAAGATAGAACTTCTCTTATAGAATTTATAGAAGCCCCATCAAGATATCAACCAGCTGTAAGATTGTTTATCATTTCAGAAGGAAGCAGTGTACAGGCTCATCAAGTTTCATGCATAAACTATCAGTTGTTATTAGGTTCAAGTGTGCATCCAAAGATCTAGGCTAAGTGACGAAGTTTTAGAGTACATGGGTAACATTAGTTGAGGGGTGTGTTTGTAATAGTAACTAATTGCCTAAATGAAATTTTGATCAAATGAGGAAACACAGAGGTGAGAACAAGCTTGAAGTTGGAAATTTTCTATGTCGAATTCTTCAGATACCTTAAAAGAACAGCACAAAATAGCATCTTGGTAATGCCAGAGCATCTTCAACAATGGTTCCCCAGCTCCATCTGATTGACTAAGTAACTCTACTCCTAGATGGTAACTGTGTGGGCAACAAAATTATATCAGCTTGCAATAAAAAATGTCATGCAAAAGCATCTAACTACTCAAATTAAAAATCACTAACGGCAAAGGAAGAGGAATTGCAAGTACACTTACTGGTAGCTGTGGCAAATCCATTGAGCAAGTGTTGCTGCCTCAGGGGAGCCAGAGAGTATCCTCTGTCCAGCATTTAAACCAGATTGAGTGGGAGAGATAGCCATCGACACTCTTTGCACAGCAGAAACAATGCTACGAACATACTGACGGGCCATAGTTGCAACACTGTCTTGCATATGCATCTCATAAGGGAATTGAAAAGCAATTGTCAGCACAGATCGTGAATTACAATCATCTGGAGATGCATCCCCCGACGCTTGGGGTATGGTGGAACCTACTTCAAGACTAGATGCCAAATCTAATGTCCTGCCAGATGATATGCCATCCTGCACAAGTTATAATGGTTAAAAACTTTGGCATACAAGGAAAGAAAGTACACAAAGCCTAAAATTTCGTGTACCGGAACAGAAGCGTTTTGATCAACCTTTTCCACTAAATGACCCTATTAATTGCATATAGGTAATGGTATCAAGAGAGAGATAAAAAAGGCAAAATTGGCTACAGGATACCCATCTTTTGTGGTATTTGCTCTAAGACACCTGTCCTTTTGTGCCTTTGCTGAAAGGCATTGAACTTTAGTGGCTCTTTACTGATGAGCACTCTAGCCATTAAAATACAATATCCGGCCTAGGGAGGAGAGAGAAGGTGGGTGAAAAGTCCAATTTGCCCCTGACTTCTTCCTCATCTTCTCCTCTTATCTCTGATTCTGATCAGATATGTCGATGTTGCTCAGCGTCTGCACCACCAGCCTCGGCTCACGCACCAAGAGTGTCGGCGTCAAGGGCAAAACGGACTTTTCACTCACCTTCTCTCTCGTCCCTCGGCCAGATATTATATTTTAATGGCTAGAGTATCCACTAGCAAAGAGCCACCAAAGTTTAGTGTCTTTTAGCAAAGGCGCAAAAAAGCAGTGTCCTAGAGCAAATGCCACAAAAGTTGGATGTCCTGTAGCCAATTTTGCCAAAATTAATATAGGAATAAAAAATGGGGGATTTATTTCTTGCTGTGTCTGTGTGGATAGAGCTGAAACATCTAAATCAGACTGGAGGGAGTAGGTGAAATATTACAGTTAGCTAGAACACAAGGCCTTTTTTTCAATTCAACTTTCCCTTCACAAAATTGGCAGAAGACCAAAAGGTGAGCCTTTCAAGTTTCAACATCAAGAAAGGGGAAACAAGACAGATGAAACATAAAGTAAAAGAAAATCAAGCAAAAAAATTGAGTGTTAAAAAGGGTTTGTGCCAAATGAATTATCATCCTATGTCTTATGAACAATTTTACACTTGACCAGGGTTAAGTTATAGGCTTATAGCACATCCATGAACAAAATTGAGGTTAACTGCAAGAGCTAATAGATATTTACAATCCATTACAGATTATTGCGACAACAAAACAGACAGCAAATAAAGGAACAGTGACCTCAGCAACGTTAGAAATGGGAAGCTAATGTAGTTGGAAATGCTTAACTGTTTTCATATCAAGCGGTATAACACGGAAACCAGAACAAATCAATGGAGCGTCATCTGGAAAATCATCAATTGGAGCAAAGACAAGCTGGAAGGAGGATCCCACAGATTTCTCATCTATTCCAGTGCAAAGCTGAAAGTTCAAAAGAACAAAGAATACATCAGCAATTCAGAATATTTACATGCCTTGTAGAAAGCTTTGCATCTTTTACCCCACTTAGCAAAAGAGACATTAGTCAGCCACTTAGCATAACCAGACAAAGATGGTCCTGTTAGTTATTACTTTATAAGCTATACTAAGATTTGATAATGTGACATGATGAAACAGAGAATATTAACAAGCTACCATACTAAAGAGAAGGTAGAATGATCATCTTTTTTAGCAAGAACTTACTAACACTGATGCTAGTCGTTGTTTTCTCCATTGAGAGGCAACATAGGACACACGAAACAAAATTAAAGTGATGGCACTCAGATTCTTACCTGAAGCAGGTGGACATCCCTTGAAAGAAGAGCTTCATCATGAGTAAGAGGTTGTCCTTCAAGGCGAACAACTTCAAGAATCTGCATTATTCGTTTTTTTTTCAAGTTAAAGACAACAGTTAAAAGGCCATGTTGTATATCTAACATGACAATGCCATCACTGAGAATGAAACTAACGTGCTAGCATTCTCCAATATGGCAATGTGACAATAACATCAGTGAGAATGAAAATAACTAGTTTACTATGAGAATATGACCACTATTTCGATTCAGTAATAGTACCATCACGCTCACAAACAGCACAGGCTTTCCACAGAAACAGCAATAAATATACCTCCTCGTTCTCCACTGTGTGAGCAAGTGGCATGATGATCTGGCTCCCAGAAAATCTCATGGGTCGCAGCCCAGGAAGCAAACAGGCACTTGTCTTCCGTGCTGATGCCAAATATGCATCAATATTGTAATCAGCCCACTCAGATCTATGCTCCCTCAGAAATCGAACCAGTACAGCTGGTGGAACACTCTAGAATACCAAACAAAGGAAAAAAGGTATAAGATTTTAACACAGTTGATTTTGTTAGGAATAGCACTTGCATTTAATATGAGACCAATAAGCCAGTGTATATACAAGTACATGAGGGTATAAAAGGAAAGCCTATATAAAGCAAATATCTATACTAATAGAATTAATCTTATAATTAGGAAAGTCTTATTTTTTGGGAAAGTTTGTTTTAGAAAAGTTTTGTATTTTGGGATGTGATTAGGCTTTCCTTTTTCCTGATTAGTTATTTCCTTGCATGTAATTCTTTCCTTGCATGTAGTTCTTCTGCGTCATGATAAATAGAAAGGAAAATGCTGTGGTTTGATTGAGCAACAGAAAAAACATTCTTGGTTGTTCCAACATTTGGTATCATAGCGAGATTCTAATCTTAGTGCCACGCTTGCCCCGGGGGGAGGCCAGCACTACTGCGCCTCGGGGCAGGCTATCGTCGCTGGCGGTGCGACGACGGTTGACGGTCACGGGCAAGCGTGAGGAGTCGTGGGCTTGAGAGAGCGCCGCAGGGGCGTGTGCTGCAAGTGCCATTGGGCAACACGCGGCGCTACTGGCGCCGGTGGTGCAGCCGTGTGCTATGTAGCACCGATACGCGATACGGGTACGGCGATACGAAAATTTTCAAAAACAAGGATACGTCGATACGTCAAGTATATATGTATTGTAAAATAAGAAACTGTAGAGGCAATGTTACCTTGAGAGTGGAGAGGCATTATAGCAATAATTTGAAGTGTATTTGATGTAAAATGATCCTGTTCATGCTCATCTACACGCCATTCTTGGAGAGTCTTTGGGAGGAGGGCGCCGGTGGAGCTCTTGGGAGGACAAGCAGAGCAATGGGGAGGCTCTGCTGAGGCAAGGGAGAGAGAAAGCGGTGGGAGGCTGGCCAGGCGTGGGCGCTGGGAGCAAAGGGGCAGGCTGCTGGGAGGAGGCGCGGCCGGTGGAGCTGCTAGGAGGGGACGAGCAGAGCAATGACGGGAGAAGAGCACGTGGCAGGGAGAAGAGCGGCGGCGGAGAAGAAGATGGCGGGAGCATGGCGCGGCGGCGTGGAGGCTGCGTGGTTCAACAAGTATCATTGCTATCCCCTGCTGGGAGAGGCTTAGGGTTTTTATAAGTATTGGGCTTTTTGGGCTAAGGCAAGAGGAAATGGGCCTCAGGTATCGGAGAAGTATCGCCGAAGTATCGGTGATCTTTTTTAATTTTTTTTTGCTGGAATTCTCCGATACTTTTCCGACATCTGATCGCTACCAGATCGGACACGTGTCGGATATGGGTCGGCGATTCGGTAAATATCGGTGCATCATAGGCCGTGTGCATCGACACGGCCGGGTGCGGTGGCGGCCAGCACTCGTAGGGCGTACCCTTCGGGGGTGAGGTAATCATCGGCGGTGCTTTTTTGCCGGTGCGCTCATTCTTGTGTGTGGGCATGGCGAAGTCGTCGTGTGCATGCATACGAGCGTGAGATTAATTTCTTCCAATGAAGCACTTGCCTCCCGTGTGGTCGGTCGTGAAGAAAAAAAAGTGAGTTTTTGTGTGAGTTGTGTCCACAAAATAAATATGTACGTGCGAGTTCCTTCAGAGATGTCATGCGCATTAGAAGAGATCATGCTGCACGAAAAGATCAAAAGGAAGCCGCTGCGTGTGTCAAAGTTGACTCTAGGACGTTGAAGAGATGCGTTCTCCGTCCAAAATCTTGTCCATCAAAGTTGACTCCGGGGCGTTGAGGAGGTGTGTTCGCCGTCTAAAGTCAAGTCTGTCAAAATTAACTCCGGGACGTTGAGAAGATGCGTTCGCCGTTCAAAGTCAAGTTTGTCGAAGATGAGACCAAGACGTTGAGGAGATATGTTCGTCGTCTTGATTTAAGTAAGATGAGTTTGGGATGTTGAGGAGATGCGTTCTCCATCCTGTGTTGAATATGAGTTGGACAAATCGTAGTTGAGATCGATTGCCTCAATGAGTTAGAGTTGCGTTACAAGATTAAGGGGGTGATTAATAGAATTAATCTTGTAATTAGGAAAGTCTTATTTTTGGGAAAGTTTGTTTCAGAAAAGTTTTGTATTTTGGGATGTGATTAGGCTTTCCTTTTTCCTGATTAGTTATTTCCTTGCATGTAATTCTTTCCTTGCATGTAGTTCTACTGTGTTATGATAAATAGAAAGGAAAATGCTGTGGTTTGATTGAGCAGCAGAAAAAACATTCCTGGCTGTTCCAACATATACAGGGCTAACAATCTGTATACAGGGCAACTAGCAATCTCTATACAAGGCAACTAGGATATTGTTTAACACCCTCTCCCCCTCAAACTCATGGTGGATCAACAACACTGAGTTTGGAGAGATAAAAGCTGTGCTGAGCTCTAGTCTGTCTTCGTGAAGAAATATGCCGACTGAAACTCTGAAGGCGCATACTGAAGAGCCACAACCTGATCCTGTACCGGTGATCGCATGTAGGAAGCATCAACACCGATATGCTTTGTAAGCTCATGCTTCACTGGATCTCGAGCAATGCTAATAGCACCTGTACTGTCAAATAAGAGGAGTTCGTGTAAAAACAGAAACACCAAAATTCTCAAGTAGCCACCGTAACCAAGTAACCTTTGCTGTCAAAGAGCCATAGCTCGCAACTCAGCCTTAGCACTCGAACGAGAAACTGTTGTCTACTTCTTAGTCTTCCAAGTAATGAGAAACCACCAAGAAAAACACAATAAGAAGAAAGAGACCGACGATCTGAGTAATCACTAGCCCAGGTAGCATCAGAGTATGCCCGGAGCTAAAAGGAGCTGGAGCGAGGAAAGAAAATACGGCGAGAGATAGTTCCACGAAGATATCGTAGAACACGAAGAAGACGACTATAGTGGAGCTAAGTGGGAGCAGAAACGAACCGACTCAAGATATGAACTAGATATAAAATGTCAGGACGAGTGACACCTAGGTAAACAAGACTCCCAACAAGATGACGATAGCGAGTAGGATCCTCATGAGATTCACCATCAATAGGTCGAAGATGAACATTGAGCTCTATGGGAGTCTCAATTGTGCGCTGATCAGTGAAAGAAGCATGATCAAGAAGATCCTGAATATACTTCTCTTGGGATAAAAAAAGCCCTCAGGTGTAGAAAAAACCTCAATCACAAGGAAGTAGCGAAGGGGACCCAGATCAGACATGAGGAACTGCTCCCTGAGACGTTCCTTCACAAAGGCAATATACTGAGAATCATTGCCAGTAATGATCGTCATCAACATATAGAAGAAGAGTCCGCCCACGAGGTGAAGTGTGAACAAAGAGTGCAGGATCATGAGCACTAGCAGAAAAGCCGGCAGCAGTGACCACAGAAGAAAAACGCTCAAACTAGGCATGAGAGGCTTGCTTGAGCCCATAAAGAGAGCGGCAAAGCCGACAAACCATGCCCTCAGGAACATAATACTCTGGTGGTGGCTGCATATAGACTTTCTCACGAAGCTCACCATTAAGAAAGGCATTCTTGGAATCAAGCTGAGAGATGGACCACTCACGAACAGAAGCCACAATAAGAAGAGTGCGAACAGTGGTCATGTGAGCCACAGGAGCAAAAGTCTCATCATAATCACGACCATGCTGCTGCCAAAAAACCACGCGCCACAAGACAATCCTTATAGCGCTCAAGAGAACCATCAGAGCGAGTCTTAACCTTATAAACCCACTTGCATGTAATGGGATGAACACGTGGAGGAAGGAGCAAGGTTTGAAAATTCGGTTTCGGAATAAATTTCGTCCCTGGCCGGATCGCGAAATTTCGGCGAAATTTCGGAAATATTTCGAACGAAATTTGAATTTGAAAATTCAAATCCGGTCAGTTAAACCCCGAAATTTTGGGTTTTTTGCACCGGCTGAAAAGTGGTCTAAACTTTAACGGAGAATTTTGGAATTTTTTTTGGAGGTTCCTGACACAATGCTGATGTTCTCACAAAAATTTTAGCCGATTATCACATCGAGGAATTTTAAAAATTCGAGAGTGGTATCGTCTGATAAAACAACGACCAAACAAGTTTGATCCGAATGGAAAATGGTACAAATCAAGTTATAAACTGTTGAAATTTTTGTGCATGGTTATGATCCATAACTAATGTTCTCACAAAAATTTGATGATTATCACATGTGAGGAATTTTAAAAATTCGGAGAGTGGTACTGTCTGATAGAACAACCGATCGACAAGTTTGATCCGAATGGAAAATTGTACAAATCAAGTTAGAAACTATTGAATTTTTTTGCATGGTTATGATGTATCTATAATGCTCTCATAAAATTTTCGGATGATGATCAAAGCGTATGAATTTTTAAAAATTGAGCGATTACTACCGCCTGCTTAAAGGCTTACTAGCAAACTTGAACAAAATGAAAAATTATGTAAACTACGTTAAAAACTTTTGAAAATTTTTGTGGATGGTCCTGATGTAACATTAATATTTCTTTAAAAGTTCTAGATGATGATCATTCCCAAATAATGTTTAAAAATTCAGACAGTGCTACGTCCTGATAAAAGTCTGATGATCAATACATAGATTTGCTTTACCAATAAAAAAAAGTTTAAAATTTTTGAAAATTTTACAGAATGGTGATAAGGAAGTTCTTAATATCCCATAAAAATTGTGATTCATGATCACACTACAATGAATTTATAAAATTCTTAAAAGGCACAGTACCATTTATGTTCTTTTCTTTTAGATTTTTGAAATATAATATAACAAACGAAGTTCAATGCTTACATAGATTTGATTGACCAAACCAACAAAGTTGAAATTTTTTGAAAAATTTATATAATGGTATTGAGTCAATTATTAATCTCTCACAAAAATTTTAGATCATAATCACACTCAAGAAAATTTATAAAATTCTGACAATATAATTGTCCCAATTATGTTCATTCTGTTTTTTACTTTTTAAAGATAACAAATGAAGTTAAATTATTTTGAAATTTTTTATGTATGATCCTAAACTACTAAGGATAGTACCATAAAATTTTCAGCCTATTATCAAGCTTGTACAATTTTATAAAAATCTGACAGTGTTTCTGCCAAAATTTTAAAATGTTTAAAAAATTCGTTTTTTCAACAAATTTTCATAAGAGATGACTTTCCTAAGGGTTATTGGACCGGTCAAATCCGGCCAAAACACCTGAAATTTCGGCGAATTTTCGCTGAAAAAACCGAAATTTTGGGCTACTGTAGCAATTTCAAAAAAAATTAAAAAAAATCAGCCGGTACTTTAGATTTCGGGGTGGTCCGAAATCCGAAATTTCGCTGAAATTTGGAACCCTGGGAAGGAGCACAAGATCCCAAGTGCCAGTACGCTCAAGGGCAGCAAGCTCCTCTGCCATCGCATACTGCCATTTTTGATGAATAACAGCATCACGGTAAGAAGTCGGCTCGGCAAGAACGACGCCAACAAAGCCAAGACACTCAGGAGGCCGAATAGACTGGCGATCGCAAAGAGCATAACGAGGAGGCACCAAAGAAGGTAACTCAGCAGGAGAAGATGGCACACCAGAAGAATCCTCAACTCGCGAACAACGAGTGTAGTATAGAGGATAAGAAAGAACAGTGTAAGAAGAAACCTTTGGAGGAGGCACTGGAGGTGAAGACTCTTGTGGAGAGGCCGGCAAAGGAGATGCCAACCGTGGAGAAGGAAAAGTAACAACTGGAGTATCAGGAAAAGTTAAGAAATAAAGTGGCTCGACAAGAGATGCTAGAGTGGAAGGACGAGGGTAGAAGGGACGAGACACATCAAAAGTAACATCCCGAGAGATCCGCCTCCGTCGGCCAACAGGATCCCGACAATGATATCCCTTATGCTCAGCACTATAGCCCAAAAAAAACACGCTCAACAGACTGAGCGATCAGCTTGGTGCGTTTACGAGGTGCACACCTAAAGAGGCGAAGACTAGAATAATCAGAAGGCATGCCACAAAAACGCGCCATTGGAATCCCGCCCGAAAGAGCAGAAGAAGGCTGAATATTAATCAAGTGGCAGTAGAAACAACCTCAACCCAGAAATGAGGTGGAACAACAAAATCAAGTAAAAGAGCACGAGCTGTCTCAAGAAAATGACGATGCTTGCACTCAGCCACACCATTCTGAGCATAAGCACCAGGACAGGAAAACTAAGAACGAGTGCCTTGCTCAGCAAGAAAAGCACGAAGGGCTCCTGACAGATATTCCCCTGCCGTGTCAGTACGAAGAACACGAATGGTAGAATCAAACTGAGTACGGACCATGGTGGCAAAATTCTTATAGATGGATAAAACCTCGCTACAAGACATAAAATATATCCAGGTGTGGTGAGAGAAGTCATTTATAAAAAGAATATACTCCCTCCGTTAATAAATATAAGGCGTATTTTGACTTGGCACAAGGATTAAGGTTGTGGTGAAATTGAGGAAAACATGAGAGGAAATGACTTACATATCCCTCTTAATTGTCTTGGAAGATGAGAGATAATACTTTTGTGTAGGTGGTAATGAATAAATGCATATGGTTGAGAGAATAAATAAGGGTATATGTGGAAAGACTCGTTAAATCTACATGCACGCCTTATATTTTTCAACAAGACCATTCAAACTATAGGCCTTATATTTATCAACAGAGGGAGTAATATTTATGACCCCTTTTGAAACAAAAGGAGCCGGACCCAAACATCAGAATGAACAAGATCAAAGGGACGCTGGGACACTCACTGGAAGGATAGGGAAGTTGTATCTGCTTGTGAAGCTTACAACCCGCACAATCTAAAGAGGTATCACCAGAAACAGAGCCTAAAAGGTCACGACGAACTAAAGAATACAGACGTGAACCACAAAGATGACCCAAATAGTGATGCCATTGAGCAAACGATCCGGTGAAAGATGCAGCAGAGGCGGAAGCAATGGAGGAGACAGAGAGACTGACAAGGGCAGCAGAAGGAAGACGAAGCCAGTCAAGCTCCCAAAGAAGCTGAGAGTCACGGCGGCGAGGTCCAGTACCAACCAGAACTCCTGTGCAACGATCTTGAACACAAGAATCAGAATTAAGGATAACATGAAAACCATGATTAGTGAGCTGGCCAGCAGATATGAGCTGCATAGTTAGTTTAGGAACATGAGAAACAGCAGGAACATGAAAAGCAGAAGACAAAAGAGTGCCTCGTCCTGCAACAAAAACAAAGGTACTATCTACGGTCCGAACAGTGATAGGAGCAACAAAAGGATGAATCGAATGGAGACTCGTGGTATCAGATGTCATATGGAAAGAAGCACTAGAGTCAAGAATCCATTGTGATATACCTGAAGAGGATGTGGAAGGTGGTCTCTCGTTAGAAGACTAAGTAGCAGAACCTATCGGCACAGAGGCAGCCATGTAATGTAGTAGCGTGAGAATCTCATGTGTGGAGTCAGAACCAGCAAAAATCCGTTGAGGGGCGGCACCCGAGCCTCCAGTGCCCTTGGAAGGGCGTCCACCTCGACGAGCAAAATCCTTCTTCCGGTAACAGAACTACTCCACATTTCCATTCTTGTCGCAGTAAGTGCAATGAAGCCCTCCACACCCAGCAGCCGCCACTGGAGTAGGTACTACTGATGGAGTAGTACTAGGCACCACCAAGACTAAGGGAGACAATAGCAGACCAGCACCACGAAGACAAGTCTCCTCAATACGAATAGCTGAAAGGGCCTCCAACAAGGTCACATGAGGATGGCGAGAGAGCAGCTGGGCACGGATCTGCTTGAACTCAACCTGAAGACGTGTTAGGAAGTCGTAGATGTGGCGAAACTCCAAATGATAGTACTGACGCTAACAGCACTGGCAAGAGCGGCAAACTTCCGATCCAAGAGAGTCAAGCTGACACCATACCGAGGATAACTGCACGTAGAGCTCATCCACGGTAGAATCACCCTGCTGCAGCGACTACTCCTGTCGCACAACAGCAAGGTACAAATAATCACCAGCAGGCTCATAGCGTTCGCGAAGATGTGACCACATCAACTGTGCCGAAGACAAAGAAACCACGTCTCCAGTGAGATGCACCTCCATGCTAGCAACATTTAGCAGAGGCACGAGCATCCTCATCAATCCACATCTTGTAGGCGATGGCGGGTCTAAAAGACTCCACAACATCGGATAATCATTAGGCGCTCTTTGTCGGCAAAGATCGGCCTCCTTGGGCATAACAGGCGCGGTAGTGGAAGCAGGATGTGGTGCACAACATAGCTCGCCAGTAAGAAACTCCCAAAAACGCTAACCACACATGTAAAGACGCATATGAAGAACCCAATCTCGATAATTGGGACAATAGAAGATAATCAGGCAACGAGGGACAGAGACGGTGCCTGAAGTAGAACCTGAAGATGATAGACAAATTTTTTTACCTGGAGAACCAACCGAACTACCTAAGCTAACTGAACCGGCCCGACAAAACCAAAACGACCGAACCAGACTCGAGCCGGACTTAAAAACGGATTGCAATCGAATTTGGGGTCCGATTGTGATCTTGCTCCCTTGGGCTCGGGCGAACGACTGGCTCGAGCGGGCATTGGCCGGGCTCGGGTGGGCACAGGTATCAGTGGCCAAGCCGAGGCGGCCGGGTCGGCGACGTCGGAGGTGGAGCCGATCGCGAACCGAGATGGCGATTGGGCCCGATGGCGAGCGAGCAAAGGCGCGCCTGATCGGGTGGGCGGGGCCGAGGAGGTCGGCGCGAGAGGCACCGGAGCGCAGAAGACCGATGGGGTCGGGCAAGTGTCGACGCGGCAACGGCGGGCACGACGACGGCTATGGAGGCCGAACGGCCGGAGGAAAAGCGACGAGAAGAGCCGCCAAAGAAAGGCGCAAATGCAAATACCGGTAAACCCTAACCCTTGAACCTATTGCTCTGATCAGTGTTGTTAAGGCGTTGTCTAGGCGTCCAGTTGCCGGCGACCGCCCGCCATGGTTCGTCGCCTCACCTAGCCGAGGAAAGGGGGTTGCTTCTAGGCGTCACCAGGCATGCTTGGGCATCGTGTCAACTCGCCACCGCGATTGTCGTTGAGAAATGGGGAGGCAGCCGCATGGAGAGGGGCGGCAGGCGGCGGCGCGGAGATGGAGGAGCAGCGGGGGCGACACGATGCGGGAGGAGGAGCGGTGCGAGCAGAGTAACGCGCGTGGCGTGGGAGAGGAAGAACAGAGCGGCGACGCAGGCGAGCAGTCGAAGCGATCTAAGAGACTGAGACGCTTGCACCATGGAAGCTGACTTAGGGTTAGGGCACATGCTGCTTGGGCCGACCACCAAGCCCATAGCCACAACATTGCTTTTGTTATTAGGCTAGGATCTTCTATGGATGGTTGTTTGCTCTATGTTTGTAACACCGTGAATTCTACATTGCCTAAGGGGTAATACTGACATTGCTAGACCATTTTTGGTTGCCTAATCCTCGCCTAGGCGGGCGCCTAGGCGTCTAAGCAATCAGCTAGCGCCTCGCCTCGCCTTGTCGCCTTGACAATAATGGCTCTGATACCATGTTAGGAATAGCACCTGTATTGAATATGAGGCCAATGGGCCAGTATATATATAAGTACGTAAGGGTTAAAAGAAAAGCCTATATAAGGCAAATATCTATACAACGCAATTAGCAATCTTTATACAAGGCAACTAGAATATTGTCTAATAGATTTAACAACTAAAACTTCTAAAGATGAGCAAACTAGTTTCAAAGCACTCAAATATGTAGTGTACAATGTCTTTATGAAGGCCAAAACTCTGTCTATAATACCACTTTTCTTAACACTAGTTATGGCAACAATAAACCAGAATTCTGAAATTAGTAGTCAAATTATAGCATCTCACATACATAAAGATGGCCAAACTTTGAGATGCACAGCCACACATTCATCAAAACTTAATTATGATCTTGTTTCGAATGTTCATAGATCCAAACAATGTCTTCTTTTTTTTAAGAAGAAGAAGTCGAGCACGATGTATTTACGTGCTTGTGCATGTTGAACTACTATCGAAGTATTTACGTTCCCAAAGATTTGCCGTTGGATAAGAGTGCATGGAAGTTAGCGATCCACGTACCAGAACTATGACCCAAGATCGAAGGTTTAGTTTTTTTTAAAAAAAAAACTTTAATTGGGTTTCTTTTCTAGCCTACCCCAACCTGTTTGGGACAAAAGGCTTGGGGGTTGTTGTTGTTGTTTATAGGTGCTATTTACCTGATTACTACTAAGCACAACAATTCAAATTTGGAGAAACCACACAATATATCAAAGAAGTGTCATTTGCAATGTAATAAACTAATGATCACCCTCACCTGCAGTAACATCGATGCCTTAGCACATATAATATCTCCAGGTGCTCCAAAAGCATTGCCACCAGTGCTGTTGTTCCTAATTTTCTTAGTTGAGTTGCAAGCAATGACTACATCTTCAATGCCATCTCCACCCATTATAGACCACCCATCACCATTGAAACCACTAATGGCAACATTAAAGCCTCTAAGCAAAGCATAGTAAATGGTGTTATATTTAACATGTCAACAAGATGTACATATTAGTCGTTGGAGTGACAATTTATCCGAAATTCACCTGCTCAGCCTTTCACTAAAGGTCCGTAGGACTGCAGGTTGCCTCCCCAAGGCATAAACCACTTCACCACTCGTTTCTTGAGCAATTTGTCTGATGTGGCGGAGTGCCTTGATATATAGGGCAGTTAGTAAATTTTAGCATGAATTAGAATGCAAAGAATGAACTGTCCCACTCCCAACATGTCTTAAAGACTAAAAATGTCATTAAGTGTAGTTTACCAGCCCTCATTAATCATTTTCACCACATATCCAACATAAGCTTTAGAGCTCATGAAATAAGTGGTTACCCACAAAATGATGAGTTTGTAATCATATCAATGAAATTTTACAAGCAAAAATAGAGTGGAGCAACACTTTGTAAACACTCACCGCAGTAGTAATTTTCTGAGCAATTACCCTGGAAGACTCATAGAGGGGTCGAAGCACTTCAGGAACACTCCATGCCTGAAAGATGAAACCAAATCAAATTATTAACGGGCAGCATACAGAGGAAATCCAACATTGAAGGATGAACATATGGATACAAAGTGAGAATCAGACCTCAAGATCCAGATGGTCCACTATATGCACAATCGAACCCCCACCTTCGCATGGGCGAACTAAATATCCACTTGGAAGCATCTCAGCTCTTACAAATTGCTGTGCAGAGGCTGCACTTGGACCACCCCCTGAGCCACTCAAGGATGTCTCGCAGACCTTAGAGATGGAGGAACGTTAGCAAGGGCGATATCCTTACACATGTTCAATACAGGGTTAAAATAAGCAAAATCAGTGCTCATATTCATACATACCACAAGGCTGCCATCTTCCATTGTGGTTGTGTACCTTAGAGTCCAAAAATCGCGTGCAGGGACTAAAGTTGTTGGAGCATACAACTGTATGCAAAAACAAATAGTAATGTTCACAACATTAGGCATGTGCAATTGTGCATAACTAGAAAGGCAACATTATTGAACAAAAAAAAAATGGAATAATGCCCACCTGCGTGTAGACAAGTTCAATTGTTCCTCCATTTCCAGCTGGAAACATTGTGAAGACTTCCAGGGTTCGACAATCACGGAACCAAGATGGGCGATCTTTCAAGATCTCTACAATCTACATACCACAGTTCTATCAGAAACAGTTAAATTTTCTGTAATCAGTTTGTAGGCAAAATATATGAATGTGAGGACATTTTATCTCTGTAATACAGCCTAAAAGATCAGATGAAAATTTCCAGGGGGCTGTGGGTTGAGTATTGAATATCTTGCATTTCAATCAAGCTTTCTTCCATCCTAGATTACAAAACAAACTCTTGTGTGATCAGCAGCAATGTCTTCGATGAAGTGCTTCCAAGACGATTTTGTTTCTTAAGTGTCTCACCAGGGCACCATATCCACATGGAAAACCAAGTTTAAATCACTTGCATATGAACGTACTAGCACATGAAATGGTTTCTCCCAAAAAACATAAAGACAAAGAAAACTATTGAGGTAACATAAAAATTCCAAAACTAAGCACCCATAACATCTAAAACTCTTACTTTTGTTGGCTCTAGATTCACCAAACCACAGGCACGGGCAGCAACACCACGGCAACCATGTGAAATGGCCACAATACCAACCGAATCCGGACCAGGCTAATCTCATCAAAACAACACCTAGTTAGCACAATATTTGAACAAATTTTTGTGTTAATAACAGAACAAAAATATCCAGAGTTGGCATGTAACCTTCATCCCAGGCATCTGGACCCAATCAATAGCTGTTCCAGTAGCCTTTGAGAGGAACTCTGTCAAAGTCTCCTCTGCGATTGCAAGGAGCCTGGAAAAAGAAAGCAAAGCCAATTGAAGATGGGATGATTCTGAAACAGCAAGGTCAGCAACAAGAATCCATCCCTAGCTGCACAGTGTGATTTACTTACTTACCCAGAAGGGTTACTTGCATCCCTTAGAGGGTTTTGAGGGGTAGTCACATTTGATTCACAGCTTGTATCATTCGCCAATGAAGTCTGTAACCAATCAATAGATGCTATCAGGAAAAGTAAGGTAAAAGTAGAACAATCTGGCTGGCTTTCTAACATCCCAAGGACCAATTCATGGCAATTCTAAACTAGCTGATGCATATGTGCACTAGAGGATTCCAATAGAAGTAACATCCATGGACACTGGCATGATTACACATATAAAGTTTGAAGGTAATGCATTAGTAGTACACTACAATACTCATCTACAATACGAAACTAAACTTTCCTGCGCACACCATGTGTATTACAAATGCAAAACGAAGTGTGACTAAATAAGAATGACATAAAAAACATGTTTGTGAAGGGGATGCAACACGAACTCCAGCATATCAAGAACTTACATTCTGCAGCTGCTGCCGCATGTGTGCATTCTCACGAACCAGCTGGGAGACCTGTTTCTGGAGACGCTCATTCTCTTCCATAAGAAGCTTGTTCATTGCAGTCAACTTTCTGTTCACAGCCTGAAGCCGTGAAGACTCCTTCCGCTGCTTATCACGGCACCTACAACAACACAGGCACAATCATCCATTTCGGTAAAATATGAAAAAGAAAAACAAAACTCAAGACAGGATACAGGTAAATAAAGCCTTCAGCTATGATAGCTGTTGTACGTACAAATGCGACGACAGAAATTGAAATTAAAACTTCCCTCCACATCAAAATACTGGTCATCTTCACAACAGCAATGTAACACTTTGGAGTCCTAAAAATTTTATAAGAATACTGCCATAATATGTTTTTAGACTGACAGGACACCACTCGGGGGATATCAGCGTTGCATACAATTTTTTGGAATTAGCAAATCCTAGGTACTTTTTTTTTGTTTTATATTACCTTCTGTTCTGGAACCAGACCTTGATCTGCTTTGGCTCAATGTTGGCAAGTATAGGGCACTCGCACAGCAGTTGCTGTCGGCGTGAGGATGTTGGCTTGGGGCAATGGGCGTACACCCGCTCGAGTGCCTCCACCTGCTCCGGCGTGTACCGCACGTATTTCCCGTTGTCCATCCCGGCAACCTTATCAAACCCACCTCCGTCACAGCTCCCACCTCGCATGGCCACCGCCGCAGCCATTGCGACCACACCAATGCGAAAACACAGATAAATGTAGTAGCCTCCTCCCCCTCCTAAACCGTTCCTTTGCCTGCTCGAAGATCCCTGTAGCAAAAGAATGGAGATTTTTGCGTAAATTTTGGCACTTTTTTTTATTTTTTGGGCCAAAACTGCCACAGGGAATCAAATGTACTGCAAAAATACCAATGCGGGGAATTGAAATGCAGGCAACAAAAATGGTAAAGCTGAGCTCCTAAAGTAGTTACGAGTGAGAATCACTTGCTAGAATGGGGGAAGGAGATAAGGTGCGTAAAAGTTACTTGATTTTGCCAAGAAGAAAAAAAATACAGAAACACCCCAAAAACATCACACACTTGAAGCGATAGAATGCAGAGTTCCCCACAAATGGACAGTACACCCCCAAAACAAATCCGCACTCCAATCTCCCACTCCTGACCGGTGAAGACCACACCAAAAAATGCAAAAACCAACGACGGTTGTCCGTTGTCACCTTCACTCCACACAGCGCCGCTCGCGGAGAGGAGCGCCGCCCAGAGACACCTCAGAGGCCAGCCCCCCCGCCGGAGCCGCCGACCGCGGCGTGGGCCATCGACCGCCGGCGAGCGCGCGCAAGCCCGGGACGGGGACGGATCGGGACAGAACAGCAGCAGCAGCAGCAAAACAAGTCTAGTCCGTCCGTTCTAGCTAGGGTCTTCGAAGCGGAGCCGGAGACACAGATGTGGAACAGCGCCGCGCCGTAGTAGCTGCTCCACTGCGCACCTAGGCTATATACTCTTCCTTCCACCTCTAGATGAGACGAGACGGAGAAAGGCGACGAGGTGGAGGGGAGGGGATGTGGCAGACGCGGACCCCACCTGTCAGGTGGACGGGAGGAGAGTGACGGACGGAGACAGTGCGCTCCACAGGTGTGCGCAACGCCGGGTGTACGTGGGGAGCGAAGTTACGGAAATGCCCCTCTGCGGTCCCCACCGGAGCCGAAAGGTGGCCCTCAGTAGTCTAATCCGACATGTGGCCCAGAAGCTTATTGCGGGCCCAGTTGGTCGGCGCCGGCGCGTGAGTGAGTGTAACAAACTGTTACGGTAGATAATAATAATAATAATAAAAAAAAAAAAAGATAAGAGACACTCTTTCGTTACGGTTTTACCCCGTCCCGTCTCCTCCCAAACAAAACAACAGCACCTTTTCCCGTGTGCAGTCACTGCAAAGCGCTACTACACTCTAAATTGAGTACTCGACTAGTATTTGTTTATATACTCTACTCCTCAAGTCCTTACGTCTCGTCTAAGCAAAGTTGTGATGTTTTTCTTTATATATACACTGTGTTTTCGTCGCTGTATTGGCGCATCAGCCAGTGCACGTACATGTTGAAATGCCGTTTTACAACTCATGTACGCACTACGAGTCTTGTATCTGGGAATTGTGTTGCCGCATGCATGCATCCATGCATGTTGTTTTCTCAACTTAAGGGCACTGTACCATCTAGCTAGCTCATACGCAGCCGGCCCATTAGCTATATATATATATATATATATATATATATATATATATATCGCTCTGTCCATTAATAACTAAACCGTACAAATAGCTTGTTGGCTCAGCACCCTCCAACCGGCCTGCAGATCGATCGGTTTCCGGCCGTTTCCAATTTCGATTGGTACTGCTACCTAATAAGTACTCCTTAATTTTTATAAGACATGGTTTAATTTAATGTCATCTTTAAAGTTAAATTTTAACTCTTAGTTTTTTATAATAATTTGCTCATAGCTACAAAATTGTAATCATAGAAAAGTGCTTTCAAATACGAATGTAATGGTATCATTTTTTGTCATATAATCTATATATTACTAGACTAATTGTTCATCAAAATTTACAAATTTTAGAATCTCGAAATGCATAGACACCTTATAAAAATCAACAGAGAGAACACTACCTAATGGAGAAATTCTGTAGAAATTGTACTGTTTCTTATAAAATTTCTACATTTTAAATGGAATCTGCCTGGTCCATTTGAGGATACCTTGAAGCTAGAGAGAGATCCAATGCAGTCTTATTGGACTGCAACTTGCACATAGACCGTTGGTTAAAAAATAACAGTTTATATCTTTTGAGAATACTATAGCAACATATTGTTGGACAATTTGAATGTTCTCTGACTCGATTAAAGGTGCTAAAAATTAGGAACTACTTAAGCTACGAGCACCGTTAAAACTGCACGGAACCTATCCACCGAAGCTATGGGCAGAGTACAAGGTAGGCCGTGGGCCAGTGGCGTCTGATCCCTAGCTAGCTGGCTTGCACTTGAGGAGGAGTAACAAATGAGACAGAATATTTCAAACTAGTTGCTCCACAAATCCTCACGTTGCTGCGAGTGGAACAAAGTTTTGAGACGGATAAAGATTTTAATAGATTAAAAAATAAAAATACTAACAAGAAATATTTTTCGGAAAACATAAAAAAAATACTGATTTTCTTTTTAAAAAATTAAAAATATTTGAACTATTTTTCGAGCAATGAGAACACAGTTAGCATCAATAGGTTGGGAGCACTAAAAATGTTCGCGTATATTGGAAGCTATGGAAGGAGTACTAGTAGTATTGCAATTAAGCTTAATTGGCACCACGCACTGCTGGACTGGGAGTGGTAGAAGAACAGAAAAAAAATCAAAAGAATTATAGTGAAAAAGGATGAGCAAGAGACAAAAGTGAATGCAGCGTGCAATTGTTGGGCCAACTTTGCTTTGCTTCCTCTCCAATCCTGTTCTTAGCTCTTTTAATTACTTGATAATTACCTCAGCTCCTCTCCCATGGCCGGCGCTTTTCGAATGACTTGACTAGCTAGCTAGCTCTACTCCACTCGTCAAGCAACTCAATACTGCGCGCATGATGCTCTGACGATTGGACTTACTTTATGGATGTCCTTACTTACTCCTTGGACGGGATAAGCAAGCTACTCCATATATTGACGATATTCTCAGCCGAATCGATTTGTTAAGTGAAGAACAGTGAAAATTGTACTCTTTACAGGTCGCATGCATGCGTGAGTATAATAAACAAGGTAGAGAAGCAGCGATGCCGCGCCGTGCGAAAAAAATTGATCATGCAAAAAAATTTGTTCTAGGTTTTTTTCTGCAAAAAAACGTAATTTTGTTTTTCTCGGCGGTGTTTTTTTAAAATTGGCTGACTAGTAGTCGTCGGCGAAGTAGAGAAGTGCGCGATGCCGCGCCGCATGAAAAAAATCTTATCTAAGTTTTGTTCTTGAAAAAAATGTAATTTCGTTTTCCTCAGTGGTGTTTTTTTAAAATCTAGGTCTAAAAAATCGGTGTCCGTGTCGAATGTGTGGAAATACGTTTTTTTACGAAATAACCGGATCTAAACGTAATTTCAAATCTTTTGGGTTGAAAGAACCGGCGTACGTGCCGAATTTGTGGAACTACGGGTTCCTTTCTGAAAAATAACCGTGGAAAGACTTGTTCAAGTTTTTTTTACGAAATAACCGGATCTAAACGTAATTTAAAATCTTTCGGGTCGAAAGAACCGGCGCTCATGTCGACTTTACGAAACTACATGGGTTTTTTTTGCAAAATAACTGGTAGAAAGACATGTTTGCGATTTCAGAATCTTTCGGGTCGAAAGAACCGACGCTCGTGTCGAATCTGCGGAACTAGGGTTTTTTTGCAAAATAACCGGTGGAGGGATCTGTTAGCAATTTTGGAATTCCCGAGATCTTTTTTATAAAATAACCAATAGAAGGATCTATCCACGATTTTCTAATTTTCTGAAGGGCTTTTCCAAGAAAAAAATGATGTGCATTGCTATCTTTGTCTGAAATCTTTCGCGTATAATAGAGGTATACTACCTTTCCTAGAGATGGGAGGTTTCCCGAGCAGAGGGCCGTGCCACGTCACGGCCTTTGCAGAAAAGCCCTCCTGCTTTTCGAATTTGCGTTGAGCTCCCGGCTATTCAGGACCGTCCGTTTTTCGTGCCGTCACGGATTCAGCCGTCCGTTCGGGAGCATCCCGATTGGTCATCGTTTTGCGTTTGAGGTCGTTCGACGTGTGCGGTTTCGCGAAACATCCTTCTCCCTTTCCGTTCCTTCGCTCTGCTGGCCGGCGTCCTTTTCCTCTTCTTTTCCATGGAAACCGCTATGTCCAGGCCATGCTCGCCGCGAGGCCTCCTTCTCCTTTCCGCCGAAGGGTCCTTCGCCGTTCCAACATGGTCCTCTCCACGAGTCCCTCGCCCCGCGCCCCAGCCTCCCCGCTTAAACCCTTCCCGCTCCACCGCTTCCGCCCGCGTGGACTCAGCGCCTCCGCAGGGCGAGGCGTCCCCGTCCTCGAGTTATTATTATATGTAACGCGACTGCATGTGTGCATGCATGTACTAATGCTGCACTGCACGCACTGTTTGGTGATCAGGGTGTAAGTGAGTCGTTCTGTGCTCTATTCGCATCGGCCACGTATGTTTATTTGGGATAATGCGCGGCCTGCTAACTTTTGGATGCTTATTCTCGGCCAGGATTCACTGGATGGATCGGAAATTTACATTGGTACATCTACGTGAATCTCGATTAAAAATAGACTTTTCAAACAAAGACTTAAGCGGGAGATGCCGCACCTGCCACCCTCGAGAGCCTGCTGCTGGTTCACCAACGTGAGCGCATTGTGGAGGAGGTCGACGACGTGGGATAGCTACTCAGGCCAAAGATGCTCATAGATGAGTGTGGTGCAATCGCGCTCAAAGGTGGGCGTTGTGCCATGCCAAGTCTGTTTGACATGGGTTTGTCGAGCTATGTGTATAAACTGTGTCGTACCGCTACAGTCCTGTTGGGCCACCGTGTCGTGTCGTGCCAGTCCGATTCGCCTTCGGCAAGACCAGTCACGACTTATTTGCGATTCATACCGACTTCGTACCGTGGCGGCCCAGGCCCAGCCCATTTTTACTACTGCGATGAGATGAAAGGAGCTGGAGAGTTGAGGCAGCAGATACAAATATTAGAGGAAAAGAACTAATCTTTAATCATTTTTGAAAGGTACATAGTTACTTTCTCGTTAAAAACATTATATCTAATATGGGGTATCT
Source organism: Otatea glauca (assembly GCA_036346275.1). Lineage (NCBI taxonomy): Eukaryota > Viridiplantae > Streptophyta > Magnoliopsida > Poales > Poaceae > Otatea > Otatea glauca. The sequence continues at coordinate 967,429 of CM070715.1, read as the reverse complement.
CAGTGCGGAGCTATTCGATACGCGTGCTCGGTGTCAATGAGAATGTACTTTCTAGTCCCTATTCTTTACTTTTTAGTATCTTCGTTGTCTCCCATCTTTCTGCAGGCGAGGACCACAAAAGACATTGATCGTAAGACGAGCCACAATATGACGCAATATCGCAACATAGTGTCTATTGCATGATGTACCTGCTTCGGATCATCGAGTTTGTTTCATGTCGTGCCATAGGCTGGCAAAAAAAACTGCCTGAATGCTCAGCTCTAGTCGCGGCCGGTCTTGACTCTTGACCCACCAACGAACGTGGCTAGGGTCGGGATCACCTTGGAGTTAGCCAACGATGGGGGCGTCGCCTAGGTGAGCAGTGAGCTTCTCTTGAGTAGGGATGAAAACGTAAACGGAATTTCCGACCGTTCAGAAGAAAAACGTAAACGGAGTCTTTTTTCGAAAATAAAAACGAAAAATGTCGGTATAGAAACGGAAACGATTTTTTTGCAGCGAAGCGAAGCAAAGAGAGTCATTTCGTCGAAGCGAAGCGAATCGAAATTCGTATAAGTGAAACCAGAAATTCCGTCGAAAACTTGGCCCACTTGGCCCAAAATGGAGAAGAAAGGATTTACATTTATTTACGAATTAAAATAATTTCAGAAATACAAATAGTTTTATAGAAAATATCAAATAGAGATAAATAATTTCGAAAAAATTCTCAAAAATACTTTGGAACATTTTGAACCTAGGAAAATTATTTTTAGCATAATTTCGGCTTTGATTTTCATGATTAAATTAATTATATAAATACAAAAATAGCAAAATGATATTTATAAACTCCAGAAAATCCAGGATAAATCTCAGGAAATCATAAATGAACATTGAACAATAATATTCAAATTTTAGGGCATTACATCTTTATAGTTGGAGAAGCAAGAGGATGTCGATGATAATGATATTATGAAGGAGGACATGATGGTCTGATCTGGGGGACAAATAGCGAGCCTTCAACTAACAAACTTGAGCAAAAACTTTCTAGTGATACCGATGAATATAACATTGTTCTTGTATCCGCTTTTGAGGTGAAATGAGTTACATTATTTTTGCAGTCATGTATATTGTGATCATGTACTACGTTCTTGTGGAATTTTTCACTTTCGTTTCCGTATTCGCTCCGTTCTGTATCCGTTTCCGTCACTATTCATTTTCGTATCCGTTTCCGAGGTTTCCGATTTCGTTTCCGTTACCGGTAAAAAATGTGAAAACGGAAACGAAACGACCATTTATCGACCGTTTTCGTTCCATTTTCATCCCTACTCCTGAGCTTACTGTAGATGGAATAGGATTAACAGCACATGCATATTCATTGCATTGGCTGAATATATACACAAGTACAAAGCACCAACCATGCGTGATCAGAGAGCCCGCTAATCAAGCTAGCTTTACATAGATATGTACATGAGAACGAACAGTGTCATTCAAGGCAACGGTGGCAGACCCAAAATTTTTCAGAATCGGTGCTCAGAGTTATAAAAATATTATTCAATATAAAATATAAATATTTACAATAGCAAAAATACAAAGTACAAATTGTTCTTACTAGAGACATCTGAAATAATTTGAGATGTATGAATTGGAGATTTCAAATGTACATGCTTTCTCTTCATTTTTGAATGATCTACATGCTCAATTCCAAAAATTACAATTCAATGCTACAAATCAACATAATGCTGATAGATTTGTGAATTGGAGATTTCATATTTGGGAACAAATAATGAAATTCGCGTATGTGGTTGCCGATGCCGAATGCTCAACTTCTATCTATTGTCTTAGCATTGCTTCTTGTCCCGCTGGATGCTACTCCCTTGACCCGCCGATACCTGAACACCCATATTCCTATATATACTAGATTTGCCCCTATAAGGAAAAACGGTAACAGTGTCGCTAACGTGTACAACGGGATGTCAGATGGCCGAGGAGCTCGCTAGTTAGAGTTAGCTGCTGCTGGGCCTCGCCGCCGTGGACGTGGGCATGGGTTGCCCTCTCCCAGTCAATTTGTCTCATGCACGTCCACGTCTAATGGCTTAGCAGTTAGCACCCCCTCAAAGTTCTTGGAGAACTTCTCCAGGATGTCGCACCAAATCGACATCGGCATGTAGGCATCTGTTGGTTGAAGCCTTCCAAGCGTCACCGCATCAGGGCTTCTCGACTCGAATGGGAATATGCAGGAATGCGGGTGACGCTTAAGTTCACTTAGGTGAGAAATTGGCCTGTGGGAGGCCATTTATTCCCTTCGGTTATAAATATTTGTTGTTTTAGATATAGGTGCAGTCAAATTTTTAAAACTTTAACTACAAATATCATTTTAAATATTTAAATTGGATATCAGAAAATCATATGTAGATTTTTCTCAAAAAGTACTTTTATAATATTATAATTTTACTTGATTTTATAACTATGTTATAATAGAAATTAATGATCAATATTGTGCTAATCGATGTTCAAAACGATAAATATTTACAACTGGAGGAAGTGTAGTGTTTTTACGACCGACGGGTTAAGCGGGTACAGATTGCGTGCGTAAAACAGTATCCTATGTTGTACGCATGCACAAACCAGAAAAGTTGGCCATGCACGCGCGCCGCCCATTGTCCCGGTCCTTCCAAGCACATGGCTCCAATTTCCAGTGCCGATGGAGCATTCGAGCTACACATGCATCTCTCCTTCTCTCCCTTCTTTTCTTCTCAAATTTCTTTTTTATATATAAAAAGTAGCTCCATTGACGAGTGTGAAGCTAGGTGGCTTCTTAGTCCTGGGATAACAATTGGGTGGGTACCTTCGGGTACGACTATCGCACACCTAAACTCGAAACCGTACTGTCCATCCGAATCACTACTACGGATCGGGCATGCACAAGCAGTTCGAAACCGCTTTCAGAAGCGGTTTTAGAACCGATTGTAAGCAACCGGGAGTGATACCTCGTCGGGTATCACAAGCGGTTCCCCGAACCGCTTGTGGTTCGATATTTCTACAAGCGGTTGGTGTTACCAACCGCGTGTGGAGAGGTTCTCTCCAAAAACGGTTGGTGTTACGAACCGCTTGTGAAGAGGCTCTCTCCACAAGCGGTTGGAGTTACCAAGCGCTTGTGAAGAGTCTGACAGCGTAGCGTTTTGATTATATTCAATATAGAATATGTTTTGGAGGGTTTTGATATAGATTTTGACAATTAAAATAAATAGAACTTCAAGAGTTTTTTGACACACTATATATATATATATATATATATATATATATATATATTAGTCATGAGTATTCATTGAGATAATTACAGACTAAAAATGAACAAGTTGATGAAATAATAAGCCACTTTTACAAGTTTCAAAGAATAAAAGGCGAATCTTGAGCTTATTTCTTGCGTCGTCGCTCTTTGTGCCCTTGGTCGACGTTGATGTCGGTTCACTGTCCTTATTTCAGACAATCTCTCCAACTATTTGCGTGGAACTCGCCTTTGGTGGATACAATCTAAATCGACAATAAAGCCGATGAGTTGTTCTTGGATTCTTTGCAACCCGGTGCGGCGGGATCACGCCTTGCACATCGACGTTGGGGTGACAAAGCGGGAGGTAAATAAATCTCGAACATGTAATTATTAAAGTGTAAGTACTAAGAAATTGACATGTGCACACTACCTCGGCGTTGGTTGTCGGCACATCACCGTGGGTAATACTTTGCATATAGTGGCACACATAATAGCCACATAAGTTGTTTCCACCCGTCATTGTAGAACCTGCGATGAAATTTGAAAAGAACACGATTATTGGGATGAAAAGCATTACGGCATATTAATATTCTTTATCGTACTCGAGTGCTTAATTGTACATCAAATTCGTTCTCGAAATCTCCTTGTTGCTTCTTTCGAAACCGTGCGAATGTCTGTGTGATGCGTTAGTATGAATGGTAATTATCGAGTTGGAATTAGCAAGGTATTTCAATATATATAATAAGGAAAACTATCGTATATATATGTGCTATATACACATCGAGGTGTCAATGATAAATTGATATTTTTCACGAAGTCCTTTTGAGTCTTGAACAATGATCATTGCTATCAAGCTTGATGACAAGAAGGATCGATGAAACCTATTCATGTATTGCAACATATATGTAACTAGCTAGTAGTATTATAAATGCCTTGTAAAATATAAGGCGAGAGGTTGTATATATCGTACTCGAAGTTGAAGGGCGAAGTATGTACGGTTTGTAGTCTTGTCCCAATAATGCATCGAGAATGTAATCTTCAAGATCCTTTCGCTTGTATCCAAAAGCGAACTCGTTAACAATCTACGGGTCGATGAAGCCCACGTTGAAGATATTCTCTTTTCTACATCGTTGTATCTCCATTCTACATAGAAAGGTATAAGTTTAATAGTTGCAATTTTATTATGCGAGGAAGCACAGTAAAGGTATGAGCTTGACACTTACGGGCACCAGCACTCATGAGAGACACGTTGATGGAGTCGGCATGGTAAATATTGTATAAGTCGTCAAATTCGAGCCATATGGTGCTGTCCCGCGATAAAAATCATCTTCTTTGATACGGAGGGGAACATTGTTCTTCCTTGAGCGGACTCTGTCATGTACCATTCGTGAAATTGCCGCATCTTGGTTGGCGGATCTTTTATCTCATTTGGGTCAATCGGCTCCGGCCCAACCGAAATTGCCATCGACCTTTGTTGCCATTGGGATATCATCTATTAATCCAAGAGCTGCGGTGTGGAACCGAGTCCTGCCTCCTTCATAAACCTCTCGAGGTTCTCCGATCTTAGTCTCTCTTCTTCTTCTTTCTTTGCCGCTTTGACCACGTTTATTCTTACGTGTAGCCTTAATTATTGTCCGTTCATAGTTGAGCAGCAGCAGCAATGACTTTGCGGCATGTCGCGAAGTGTTCTGCGCTTTTGGATCGATTGGTACCTTTGGCTCTACCTTCTTTTTGCGAAGTGTGCACCATACGCTTTAGTGACCGCGTCACTCTCCTCCTTATTCATATCATATGCTCTCTTTGGAGGTTCCTTTACCTTGGCCGATCGGTGGACTCCGCCTTCTTGGGAGGCGGTGGGAGCCTTCATTCATTATCGAGTTTCTTCCTCGGAGGAGATGGTGGGCGTGGTTTTCCTAGAGGGTTCTTTTTGTTTGAGATCTTGGTGGTGGAGTAGGGCCTGCGTGGAGCGGGTGGAGACACAGGAGGCTGGCGGTGGTGGAGTAGGGCTTCGCTCTGTTTTATTGGCGAGGCATTGCGTGGCGGTGGCGTTGGAGGCGTGGGTTGCCGTGGTGGAGATGACGCGTCCATAGCGGTGGAAATATGATGTACCGCTTTGCGCCAAAGGATGATATTGTGGAGGGCTGTCCAAGCTTGGTCACGTCGTCGCCTCGGCAATATCAAGGTGAAGTTCTTCAAATCCGCTCGGCACCTCCTCCACCGCGACCTTTGAGTAACCGGGGTATCTCGTTGCAATGGAACATCGGCCCGGCTCCACCGGATATGCCATGCCGTAAGCCACCTCGATGGAGAGGTTACGGCGCATCAACGTGCGACTCACACCGGCGGCGAACCCTTATGTCATCCACGGGATAGCGGGATAGCAAGGTGTAAAGCTGGGGGCCCGGTGGGCCTTGGCTACTTCGCCGCGAGAGGGCGATCACGGCGTCGGTGATTGCTCGGACCTAGTCCTTGAAGCTTCTTGAGGGCAATTTGTACTTGTTGCGCAACTATGTCGCCGATGCTAGCACAGGTTGCTCGAGCTCTTGTTCCAATTGATACACTTTACGTGATTCTCTTGATTTGCTTCTATCTGGCTCAGATGCGTATGTGCGTCCTTAGCGAAACCATACTTCCACGGCGTCGGCTTGCCCATACCTCGTGTCCGTCACGGGTGCTCGGGGTTTTCAAGGGCATGTGTTAGCTCGTCATTCTCCTGTCGGCACCAATGTACACACGAGACTACTCAACGGCTTGTACAATCCTTTGGCGACCTCTTGTACTCTGGTGCCATCACCAAGCTGCCGTCATCCGAAAGGCTCCCCATGACCCATGAACCAATTGCGCAGTATTGTTCCTGAGCGGTGTAGCGGTATGGCGTCCTTCGCCATTAATTCTTCTTCCGCTTCTCCCATTTTGGTACAGACCTTAATGTAACCACCGGTGCCAAGATGGTGGTGGTATTTCTTCATCGTGAATTGGCCTTGTTCTTCCGACTCGCGGCTGGCCCTCGGTGGCGGCTTGAACTCCTCGAATGCTTCGGTGATCCGCCAACTTAGGAAATTGGTTGAAGTCGGGTCTTTCTCCTACTGCGTACTTGCGGTGAGAGACGTCTTCTAAGCTGAAACATTGTTGCCATCTTCTTCAAAGTAAATTTCTTGGCCTTGTCTTGGACCCTTGAGGAAATGTGAAATTTTCCTTAATATCTTGCCGAGCGAGTCCTTGGTAGCTTGAGGAACTTGGCCCATTTTACGATGCTAATTGGGGCGTGATCCCTCACGTGGTAACCATAGCGTTGTTATACGGCCCAAGCTTGCTAAAGAGGGCAACCGCATCCCTTCATTGTTAACATCGGTAAACACATGCTTCGTGGGCGGCTTCTTGTTAGGTCCCGATGCTTGGATTGGTTGCTCGATGCACGGGCTTGAAATACATAAACATATGTACAAGCGTGTCGAGTGTATTATATTAATGAATTGCGATTAATTAACATGTCTACGGGATTATATTCTTACGCTCGTACCTCATCTGGCGGAACCGGTGTTATCGGACTCGGCTCTCCGCGTCAATGGCTTCATCATTGCGGCCTCAGCGGCCTCACCGGAACCACCATTAACCCGGTAGCGGCGGCGTTACCATCACCTTCGATGGTACCCGGTAGCGATGGAGTCCAACAGAACTGTTCTCCTCATCGAAAGTAGGGTCACCACGTCACGGTTGCGCCATCTCTACTAATTCCGCAAAAATGTTGACATAAATATCATATTACTTTGAAACAATCATATTCTGATTACAACACAAGCATATTATTACATAAATTTCTCTGACAAGCATTAAGTACTACGGCGTGTTGGAACTAGCCCAAGGATCAAACACGAACTCGTGGACACAAGAATAAGAAATACACCAAGAACATACACACAGGGACTATGTGTCAAAAGTAAATGTGCAACATTGACCGTGTTAAATTAATATACAAATCCTAAACTAGAAATGAAATTCAAAATTAAATAAAAACAACAAAATAATAAAAAGAAAATATGCATTGTTCGTAATTCCATACTAAGTGAAAAATATACATTTTGGTTTAATTTAGAATTAAAATTTCAAGCAAGCACAACACTTGTGGGCATTTCACCGAACATGTGGTGGGGTAGAACTAGAGAGGGAGGACGATCGTGCACTCAAATACCTCGGTCCTCTGGGTGGGCGGCGGTGTGGCGGTGCTTTGGTGGCGGAGTAGGCGTCGGCGGGGTGGTAGAAGGCTTGGCGGCGGGGTGGAGTGACGGCGCGACGAGGGCAACTAAGCGCCGTGGTGGGTAGCGTCGGCGAGGTGGTGAGTAGGAGTCGGAGAGGTGGCGGAGGAGGTGTGGCGTCGGCGACGAGACGGCGACACGGGTGCAGACGGAGGCGGCGGCGCGCGGCGGAGAGAGACAGAGCTGCTGGCGTGCGTGGGAAGTCGGCAGGGACTTAGAAAATTTGGGTGTGAGAAAAAGGCGGGTGTTTCAAATTTATACAGGAGCACTTCTACAAGCGGTTCTAATAACCAATCGCTTGTAGCAAATCTCTACAAGCGGTTTTAGAACCAACCGCTTGTAGAGGATGACTTCTACAAGCGGTTCAGAACGAACCGCTTGTAGAATATCTCTACAAGCGATTTAGATCAACCCGCTTGTAGAGGATGACTTCTACAAGCGGTTGGTGTTACTAACCATTTCGAATAGTCCACTCTAGAAGCGGTTCTTTTCTAAAACCGCTTCAATGTTGCGTTCTAGAAGTGGTTCTTATTCTCGACCGTTTACGAATGTTGCGCTCTAGAAGCGGTTCTTTTCTCAAACCGCTTGATTTAATTTCATAATTTTTAAAGAGTGCTTTTACTTCTGATTTCATTTCATAATTTTTAAAAATACTTTTAGCAATTTAGTTTCATTCTATATTTTTGAAAAACTTTTAGCACTTGATTTCATTTTAGAATTTTTAAAAATGCTTTTAGCAATTTAGTTTCATTCTATATTTTTGAAAAATTTTAGCACTTGATTTCATTTGAATTTTAAAAAATGCTTTTAGCACTTGATTTCATTTGATTTTTTAAAAATGCTTTTAGCAATTTAGTTTCATTCTATATTTTTGAAAAACTTTTAGCACTTGATTTCATTTGAATTTTTATAAAGCTTTTAGAACTTTACTTTCATTCCATAATTTTCACAAAATGCTTTGATCACTTTAGTCTCATTTGAATTTTGGCACTTTACATTCATTCCAAATAAACACTTCATCTTGTAAAGACTTACATATACATAGTTCATACGGTGGGGTACATCTTAAGTAATGCGTACTTTGTCTTTACAAGTATTCCTTCATTATGATCGCGACGTATGAAAGGAGTATCCACGTCTGTGTCATTGAAGAGGCTTATGTCGACATCCACAGTGAAAGGAGGATCTCGTCGGCCGACTATACTCTTCCTCGTCGTGGCGTCCTCAACTCAACAATCCTCCGTTTGCCTTGTAGAACCACATGTCGCTTTGGCTTAGTACTACAATCTTTACGCTTGTCCTTATGCTTCTTAGGTTTGCTTGACATGTCCATTACGTAGAAGACCTATCTCACATCGTTCGCGAGGACGAACGGTTCGCGCCTATAGCCGACTTGCGTGAGGTCCACGATTGTCATACCGTATTTGTCTACCTTCACACCGCTTGAAGTCGGTTTGACCCATTGGCACTTAAATAGAGGGACCTTCAAGGTCCATAGTCAAGCTCCCATATCTCTTCTATGAAACCATAATATGTATCCACCTTGCCTTTGTTGTCTTCGGTGTCTATACGGACACCGCTATTTTGGTTGGTGCTCTTGTTATCCTGCGATCTGGTGTAAAATGTGTAACCATTTATCTCGTACCCCTTGAATATCACGATTTCACTAGATGGTCCCGAGCCAAGCGTTGCAAGCTGTTCATTGTTTGACCCTTTCAAAAGGATGTACTTTTTGTAACCAAGCTACCGAAAGAATCCATGTGCTTTAGTGTTATCAATCCTCGAGACCTCCCGGAAATCGCGGCGTAGAATACTCTTGTGCTCAAGGACATACGGGCTACTATAGTTGATTGTTTCAAAACCGTGAAATGTGCTTGCTTAAATGTAAGAAGATCATTGCATGCAATTGCTTTCCTTCCTAGTGTCCCTTTTCCCGTAGCCTCCCTCATGGCGTGATATAGGGGCCGATCGGGTTTAGATCATTAATGTAATCCACACAAAACTCAATCACCTCCTCTGTCCCATAACCCTCGGCAATGCATCCTTAGGACGAGAACGGTTCTGAACATACTTCTTTAGCACACTCATGTACCTCTCGAAGGGAACATGTTGTGTAGATACACAGGTCCAAGAATACCTATCTCTTTGACAAGGTGAGCAGTGAGATGAACCATAATATCAAAGAATGCAAGAGGAAAGATCATCTCAAGACTAACCAAACTTTGTACCACGTCATCCTGCAGCTTACTTAGTTTATCCGGGTCGATGACCTTCGTGAAATCGTGTTGAAAAAGAACACAGCTTTGTGATTGTCCTCGTACCCACTCAGGCGGTATGCCTCTCACGACCATCAGGAGCAAGCGTGTCATTAACACAAGGCAGTCATGGGATTTCATGTGTACGGTTTTATTCTCTTTCGTGTTTACGAGTCTCTTTACATTCGAGGAGTATCAGGAAGGACCTTCACACTGTTCGGGAACTCTATCACGCTTTTTCTCTTCTTTGCTTAGAGTGTAGCTCGCAGGATGTAGGTAATGTTGTCCTTCTCTCTCTTTTTGGGATGTAGGTCGTTCCTCGGTTCCAAGAGTTTAAGGTCCTTAGAGCTTGCGGTGTATCTTTCGATTTTCCGTACATATCTATGTAGCCTAGCGAGTTCAAGCGGACATTCTTCGTGATGTGCATGAAGTCAAGTGAGTGACGAACCTCCATAACTTTCCAATAAGGCAAGTCCCAAAATATTGACTTCTTCTTCCACATGGGTGCATGACCATCCTCATTCTGCACATGTTTGTTTCCAGGACCCTTTCTAAATACTACTTTCAAATCCTTTACCATAGCAAACACACGTGGCCCACTACGATCTTGAGGCCTTGCACGAAGGTGCAGTTGCCGTTAAATTTCTGCCTTCCTTCCGCAACGGGTGACTCGTAAGAAGAAACCTACGGTGACCCATGTACACAACCTTCCGAGAGTTTTTCGTGCACGTGCCATCCGTTTCATCTAAGCCTTGGATGCGGCTCTATATCCTTTGATAGTTAGGTAGGACAGTTCCGAGAAGCAGCGGTCGTTGATTGTTACAAATAACAATGCACGTAGGATGAAATACTCCCTTTGTACTCATCCCATACCCTTGCACCATCGTCCCTAACGTCACAAGATCTTCAACCAATGGTTTCGGTAGACATCGATGTCATTTCCGGGTTGCTTGGGGCCTTGGATCAACAACGGCATCATGATATACTTTCGCTTCATGCACGACCATGGAGGAATGTTATAGATACATAGTGTAACGGGCGGTGCTATGGTCTGCTGCTCAATTCTCGAAAGGATTCATCCCATTGGTACTCAACCCAAACCTTATGTTTCTCACCTCATCTGCGAAGTCAAGATGCGTCCGGTCGACTTTCCTCCACCGTGAGCCATCTGCAGGTGTCTAAGCATCCGTCGTCCTTACGCTCTTCTTTGTGCCAACGCATCATCCGGGCATGCGCTTTGTTAGCAAACATACGTTTCAATCGGGGATCACGGGAAATACCACAACACTTTAGTGGAGGTCTCTTCTTCTTACGCTCCCCATCTATTTCACCGGATCGTCACGCTTCACCTTATACCGTGATTCTCGCACACTTGACAAACATCCAAATCGGCATACTCATTACGATCGAGGATACAATCATTAGGACATGCGTGTATCTTACGTACTTCCAATCCCAAAGGATGACGACTTGCTTGGCTTCATATGTAGATTCAGGCGAGTGTTATCTTCGGAAGCAACTTCTTTACGAGTGATAACACCTCATCGAATCCCTTATCGACACACCATTTCTAGCCTTCCATTGCATGAGTTCCGTGTAGTACGCGACTTTTGTGGCCCCTTACAGTTTGGGTACAAAGGAGTTACGTGGTCCTCTAACATGCTTTGGAACTTCTCGAATCTGTCTTTCATCTGTGTAGTCTCCCTCTCCGTCACATGACATCTGGTCTAGCTCATCATCACCAAAGTCACCAAGTGTTTCTTCCACGGAGCAGATTGCTTGTCGTCAGGGATCTTGTTGAATCCATCTTCCTCTTCCTCGTCTTCTTCATCGTCTTCCTGGCTAATCACCTCAACTTCGCCATGGTTGCTCCAATAGGTATAGTTTGGCATGAAACCTCTCATGATCAAGTGGTTCATAACTTGTCATCGCTGGGAGTGCTCCTCTCGTTCTTGAAATCTACACACGGACAACATATGAAGTCGCACGAGGCAAGAATGCAACGCCGCATCGAGAAAAGCCTGCACGCCATCAATGAACTCTCTTGAGCGACGGTCCGCATTGTACATCCATTGTCGATTCATCTATACCAAGTTATAATTTCATTAAAAATTATAACAAATTCCGTTAGAAAAATTATAACCTAACTTAAATTTCGTAACATTTAAACCCAACAAAAAAAAACTCCACCTACACCGTCATCCAATTAAAGACCTACCTTTCTAATTATTTTGTATCCCTTCCTACCTTTGTAATTATTTTTTATCCTTCTACATATTTTTCTATTTTATTTCATACACCAATAATTACTTCCTTGCAATGTTGTACCTAGATCTCTCCCAATATTGTGATATTTAAGATTCTAAAGCTAACAACCACATAGATCTAAAGCTTCCAATCACCTTTACCTTGTAATGTCATATTTTGAACTAGATCTCCATCTACATCTTCATACAACAATAAAACAAGGCACGGAAAACAAATTTTCGATAATGCTTAAAAGTTCAAGATTTCTCCACATCCATTGAAAAAATAGCAATATCTAGGTGAGAAGGATGTTCACATGATGTTACTAACTTTGAAACACTTAATTTAGAGCTAATCACCTCCAATTAAAAATTTGGACAGCACCTCCCCAAGAACGGTAGCTTGGTCGGTCTTCTCTGTTCGATCGTATTCGTACCTCTGTTTGGCGCATGGAGGAAGAAGGGTTTAAATCTTGTTTGCAGGAGGGCTTCGAAGCGGTTGGAGACACGAACGCACGAAGGTTGCGTTCTAGAAGCGGTTCTTTTCTCAAGCCGCTTCTGAAAATTATTTTCAGAAGCGGCTTGAGAAAAGAACCGCTTCTAGAACGCAACCTTCAGAAGCGGTTCGTGTCTCCAACCGCTTCTGGAAGCCCTCTCCGGACCGTTGCCAACGAACCGCTTCTGATGCGAAGATCACAACAGATTCGCACCAAACCGCTTCTAATAGGCCGGTTGTGATGCCCAGTTCTGTAGTAGTGAACCCATTAGACTTTTCGGGTATAAATCTGTGCCTATACCCAAACCCGATGGGTACCCATGGGTAATAGGCTATGCTAAAAACAGAGAGTTAACATGGGCTAACTACTGGACGCTAAATCTGAGCTAACTCCAACGATTGTATGTTTTGCATCTACCAACAGCTAGCTCGGTTCATCATTTCAGCACTTTCTTAATCTAGATAACACGTAACAATAACCAGAGATAAGTGAGCACAAATTAAGACATTACCATCCATCTCATTCTCGAGGCCAAGTGTGAGAGCGAGGCGTGTCATCTGCCTGCGCCAAGAGAAGCTCACAACAATCCTCTGTCTGACTCCTTATCCACCTTTTACGCCCGCGTGAAGGTCATGACATCTGCGCAGCAGCGTGCGCATCCGGCGGCTTGGCGTCCTCCACCCCACCCTTCCGCTCGGCCGCCTCCTTCCACTCGGCCGCCTCCTTCCACTCCACCGCCTTCCAGTGTGCCCTTTCGCTTGCCGCCTGCGGCACCATCGGGCGCGTCGCCCCAATCTCTGGGTTCGGATCGGCAAGCGTCGCACCACTGCCTCTAGTATCAGAACGCACGCCCACGCCAGGTCGGTGGGCGACCTCACCGCTCGCTTGTCCACGGGGAACACCTCGAAGACGACGTCCATCACGAACTTGGCCAGATCGACGCTGCGCTTGAGCGCGTCGGGTAGTTCGGCGTGGAGGCGGATGGGGCCGAAGGGGGAGGCAGAGGGCGACGGGAGGGAGAGTCGAGAGGGAGGGACACGCGAGGGATTGCGGCAGGGGCGAGGCGAGGAGATTGCGGCGGCGAAGACCCCAAGTAGACTAAGTTAGTGAGTTAGAGTTTCAATTTTCTAATATATATATAAAAAGCGAGGTCCGTATGTCATATGATACCCACCGAGTACCTATGGGTATAAATTAATACCCACGTCCATCTTGTGTTCTTATCGGGTACCTAAACCCGAAAACACATGAGTCTGAAGTACTACCCGTGCCCACCCTTATCGGGTCGGGTACCCAAATCCATAGGTAAAACTATCATCCCTATTTAGTCCTTACTATGCCTGGCCGCTTCAATTAAACCTTCGAAAATACAGTAATATATACTACTAATATGGACCCTGGCATCGACTTCTCTATGCAGCCTTGATCTCAAGAATTACAAGCCAGGGATATACATGACAATATGTGGACATTTTGACATATATATTGAGGTGTGCAGAATGTAGCATTGAGTACAGCTTTCTTTTGCTGCAAGATGGCACGATAAATAGCATTCTTCGCACTTCGAGTTATTTTGTGTTCTGCATAACATTTTGAAGTTCGTTGCTACTGTTACTTAACACTATTGGATGTCCTCGGAGTGTATATGCAAGTTTGAAGACTGATAATTATTGCCATGCTTTGTTATAATCAGGTCTGCCAAGAAGACATTTACTTAGTACTGGTTAGAGCCTTTTTATGAGTGGCAAGAGGAAATTTGCTGCTAATTCTGACATCTTTGTTAGGTAAATTTCATGCTTCCTTCCATCTTGTGAAAGCTTATCCTGGTTTTTCCTAGAGTTTCAAATTTTACAAATTGATAATTGAAATAAAGAACAAAATTGGAGAATTAAATAACACCTTTTGTTTTGCTATCATGTTTTCTTTTAGGTATAAAAACAACAACTTCTACTAGGAATCAGGCAACCGATAATTGAAATAAAGAACAAGATTGGAGAATTAAATGCCACCTTTTGTTTTGCTATCATGTTATCTTTTAGGAGTGAAAAACAACAACTTCTAATAGGAATCAGGCGTGCACAAGGTTTCAAATTTCGGTTTTGGAATAAATTTCGCCTCGGGCCGGATAACGAAATTTAGGCGAAATTTTGAAATTTCGGAATTATTTCAGACAAAATTTGAATTTGAAAATTCAAATCCGGTCCAATCCGGAAAAAAAACCGAAATTCAGCGAAAAAACCCGAAATTTCGGGGTTTTTCACTGGCTGAAAAGTGGTCTAAACGTTATCGAAAAATTTTGAAATTGTTTTTGGAGTTTCCTGACACAATGCTGATGTTCTCACAAAAATTTCAGCTAATGATCACATCTAAGGAATTTTTAAAAATTCGGAGAGTGGTACTGTCCTGATAAAACACTAACCGACAAGTTTGATCGGAATGGAAAATGGTACAAATCAAGTTATAAACTATTGAATTTTTTTTTGAATGTTCATTATCCATAAATAATATTCTCATAAAAATTTCAGCTGATTATCACATGTGAGGAATTTTTAAAAATTCGTAGAGTGGCGCTGTCCTGATAGAACACTGACCGACAAGTTTGATCCGAATGGAAAATGATACAAATGAAGTTAGAAACTGTTGAAATTTTTTGTGCATGGTTATGATATATCTATAATGCTCTCATAAAATTTTCAGATGATGATCAAACTGTATTAATTTTTAAAAATTCGAACAGTACTACTGCCATGTTAAAAGGCTTACCGGCAAACTTGAACAAAATGAAAAATTATGTAAACCATAAATTTTTTTGAAAATTTTAAAGGATGGTGATAAGGAAGTTCTTAATATCCCATAAAAATTGTGATTCATGATCACACTCCAGTGAATTTATAAAATTCCTACAAGGCACAGTACCATTTATGTTCTTTTCTTTTTGATTTTTGAAATATAATATAACAAACGAAGTTCAATGCTTACATATATTTGATTGACCAAACAAACAAAGTTTAAATTTTTTAAAAAATTTATATAATGTTACTGAGTCAATTTTTAATCTCTCAAAAAAAATTAGATCATAATCACACTCAACAAAATTTATAAAATTCTAACAATATAACTGTCCCGATTATGTTCATTCTGTTTTTGATTTTTTAAAGATAACAAATGAAGTTAAATTATTTTTAATTTTTTTATGTGTGATCCTAATATACTAAGGATAGTACCATAAAATTTTCAGATTATTATCATGCTTGTAAAATTTTATACAAATCTGACAGTGTTTCTGCCAAAATTTTAAAATGTTTAAAAAATTAGGTTTTTCAACAAATTTTCATAGGAGATGACTTTCCTAAGGGTTATTGGACCAAATCCGGCCTTAAAAATTTCAAAACCGGCCAAAAAACATGAAATTTCGCCCAAAAAACGAAATTTTGGATTTTTACTGTAGCAACTTTTATTTTTTTTTTCGGCCGATACTTGAGATTTCGGGGTGGTCCGAAATCTGAAATTTCGCCGAAATTCGCCAAAATTTTGAACCTTGGGCGTGCAAGCCGACAACCCACTAACATACCATCTTCAGTACTTTCGGGCGACAATATGCACATAGGGGTCCTTGCTGCAGCAGCATGGGCTGCTGCCAACACTAGCCCATTTACCATATTTTATGACCCTAGGTGAGTTTCAAATCCATTCTTTGACATTATAATCTTATTAACTACCTTATAGTTTTCTATGTAAATTCAATAGCTACTGAGGAATTTTAATTTTAATCACTTGGTTATTTTTTCTCGTGGTGATTATACACGCCTGATTAGTACACTTTACTTGCATCTATCATGACTATTCTTGTTAAAGTAAAATTAATTTTCTGCAACACGCGTTTACAGCGAACCATAGGTTACCCTGTAGTTGAATACTTTGCTCTATATGTTTAGATGAATTCCGTGTACCATCATCTTAGATTCAAGGATTTGTTTAAGTTTTTTTTAGTTATCTCATGTCTTTAGATTGCCAAATGCCAAGTTTAATTAAAGTGCTTATGAGCCTTATGGGTATACCCTCCTCCGATGAAATGATTATGTTGTACGTATATACCTTATGTTTTTCATAAGACATCCTTTTGTTGTATTATTATGTTGTTACCTACTCTGTCATATTTCTGCTACCATCCCAATTTATCGAAACAACTTTTGCAGCATTAATTGCTCGATCCCTTTTCCTATGTTTGCTCAATGGCCCTCATATAGTGGTATGTTTAGTAGACGGGACTCGTGGCGCAAGGGTACAGGTTATTCCAGTTATCGGTTGATGCTATAGCCGACATGTACTTCCACCAAATGGTCCTCATTTATGATAATAGTGTGATTTTCATCCATTTTACTAAATCTTTTTTGTGGGGTTCAACGGAGTCCTGACCATTATTTTCACCGAGACAAAATAATCTGCATTGTAGCTCTCTGGTTTGATTGCTGGATCCCATACCTTGCATGGAGATGTTGTGAAAGCTCAACGTGAAGTAAGTGATTCTTACTAACCAATATATGATCGTTCAGTACCTTTATCCAATACACTCGAGTGAAACAATGCACCATCCTTTATAGTATGTTTTAAAAATTGTGCTAGCATGTATAGAGATATGTTTTAAAAATTGTGCTAGCATGTGTAGAGATATATTTTAAAAAATTCTACTAGCATGTGTAGATTACATTTTTTTATTGTGGTACCGCCTATTGCACAAAAAATTGTTCCACATATTCGTATCCAACTCCGAACCGAACAATTTTTCGCTTTAGCAAAATCTACTCAGCGCAACGTAGTGCGCAACCCTACCTAGTGCATAACTAACTTACCTCTTACAGTGGAACAAAATCACGAGTAGCCATAGCGCCACGTCAACTGTCTTTGTGAATAGGCCCTCGCGTTAATATATATGGACATGGCATAGAATGATAATAAGAGCAGTAGTTTAGGAGCTAGGCATGGCTTGTGTATATACATGCATTAACGAAATGTACTCCTTCCGTTTTTAATATATATTATTTTACTTTGAAAACTTTTTTCTAAATACATATCATTCTACAATTTCGATATGATTTTTTTACCTTTTTTATTTTATACCTCTTTTTTTAGCTATTTTTAATGTCTTTTACTATTATGTACTAGAGTAAGACACACCCTCTAAAAATAAAATAAAAATGATTAATATAAATTTATGTAAATATATTTATTGAAATTACAAGAACCTAAAATAATATCTATTCAGGCACGAAGAGAATACTAACTTTGGAGGCAGGAGAGCGCGCGCACAAAAGGAAAGGGCGGTAGTCATTTCAGGCTAGCTTCGTGCTTCAGAGGGACCAAACAAATTAAGGTGATCTAAGTGTTGAGAAACCCTAAAAGCCCATTGAAGGCCCATGTGGTCCCTTATGCCGAAACCCTAGAGAGCGCTATAAAAGGAGGAGGGGGGTCTCCCCCTATGTACAAGAAATCATTAGCAATAAAGAATTCGTCGTCGCTCTCCTCATATACTGTGTCTCTCTCTTACATTCTCCAATTTGAGATCTGTTGGGAATCCCGGACTATTCGATAGCGAGGTTCCTTAACACGTTATCGACGAAGCTCTCACCGGAGTTGATTGAAAAGGTGAGAAAAGGTGGGAATTCGTCGATTGAATCTAATCATTGTTGTTTTCTATGCATGTATCTAACCTCACATAGCGGTATTGCGTTCAATCGCGTGGCAAGAAGCTACATCGACACGAAACAACGGTGCACATGAAGCATATTACATCCGAAAAAAGAAGGGTTGTCGCCTTGGCATGCGACCACCGCGTCACCGGTACCGCCACCTCGGCGCGCGCCGAAGCGCAGCCACCAGCGTGGCTCGACGCGACCTTGCCGCCGTCGCGCACGAAGCATCTCACCTCGGCAAGAGTGCACGAGCCACCGGCGCCGCCTCGCCGTCGCGCCGTGTCTCGGCCACCGGCATTCTGTGCCGTCGTCGGCTTCCGCGGTCAGCGCCCACGCCTCGGCTGCGTGCGTCGCGGCCGCGCGCCGTTCGTTGCCACGACTTCGCGATCGCGCCCGCGCCTCGGCCAGCGTCGCGTGCCCGCCGGCCGCGCCGTTTTGTTGACGACTCGCGATCGCGCCAGCGCCTCGGCCAGCGTCGCGTGCCGCCCCGGCCTACCGCCGCCCATTGCCACGACTTCGCGATCGCGCCCGCGCCTCGGCCGTCGACGCGCGCTCAGCTTCGGCGTCGGAGCCGCCGCAGCCGCCGCGCCCCGCGATCGCCGTCCGCTTGGCTCGTCGCTGCGCATGAAGCACGCCGCCGCGCGCCGTCATTGCGCCGCGCCGGCTCGAAGCCGCCGCCGCGATGTCGCCATCGGTGTCCCATCGCGCGCTGCGCGCGCGCCGCGACGCCTCGGTTTTTCTCCGCCGCCGCCACGCGCCGAACGAGTGGTCGCCTCGGTCCTCGCGACTAGCGGCGTGCCGCCGCCCGAGCTGGCCGCCCGTCGTGCCACCGCGGCCTCGGACCGCCGCCGGCGGCACGCGCCGCCGCCGCCTCGCCCGCCCAGTAGCGCCGACGAAGCCCGCCACCGCCCCGCGCAAGAACGCCGCGCGGCCGACGCGCCACTCGAAGTGCCGCCATGGCAATGCCGCTCCTCGGCCGGGCCCGCGGCCGCGCCGCGCCGCGCGCCACCGTCTGCCGTTGCCGCATGCCGTGCTTGCGCCGCCGCCGCCGCCGTCTTGCCATGGCCGTCGTCGCGCCGAGGAAAGCGGCGGCGGGTGGAGCAAGGAAGGCGTCTTGGATGTCGCGACATCATGCGCAAGGGGAGCAAGCGGGTGTGCGGCGCAAGGAGACAGAGCGTCTTGTGTATTGGTGGCTAGGTGGAAACTAGTCACCGCCCATTTATGGCTGCACTCGTGATCGGGCGCGCCAAAAAAAAAAAAAAAGAAGAAAAGAAAAGGAGAGAAAAAAAAAAAAATTGCGAAAATTTTGAAAAATTGCCAAAAATCAAGAAGATTTATTTGGCTCTGTTTTTAATTTTCTTGCTTTATTTCTCTGTTTTATGAATTTTGAATTCTTTGCTTTATTTTATATAATGCAATGCACATGTATTTATTTTACGCATCTTTATGCTTTCGCAACCATTTTCTATTAGATTACACGCATAATCTAATGTCGAATTTGAAATCTTGAAGATGTCGGCATCGTGAATCGTGAGTTTGAAGAAGCGGCCCTTGCAGTCAGAACTATCTCACTTGGGCATCGGACGTAAAGATCGTTCGTGGGGCAAGAAGCTCCGCGCGACAATTGGTCTAGGGTCCTCGCGGGGCCGAAACCTCTGCCGAACAGAATGATCAAGCCTTGCACTTCCTCGGGCACCACCTCTCACCACTCTGAAGAATGAATACATGGTGAGGAGAGTGCACTCAAGCTTTGGACCGCACTTGAGCGGTTCGAAAAGCTCAAGTACACCATCTTGCCCCAAGCACGCAAGATTGGGTGCGCTGAGGTTCTGAACTTCAAAGCGATGGCGAGTATAATTCGCGCTTGCACGAATTTGTACCAATCTCTCTATGTGGCATGAAGATCAGCGATGAAGAAAAGATTGAGAAGACTCTCTACCTTCCACCCTAATGCTATCCAGAGTGCACGCAACTATCATCGGGACGCATACAAGGAGTATAGCGAATCGATTGATGTAATGCAAGTTGCGGAATCACAAGGCGATGTTCTACGCAAGAACTATGTCTCGCACCACTGGAAGGGCACCGCACGTAAGTCAATGCCAATAGCTACAAGGTGAAAGCCCATTCATAGAAAGAAGGGCAAACAAGGTGAAAAAAGAGAAGTTTCAGGCCAAGGGAAAGTCCAAAGCCCGTTAATGCATGAATCGCATTTCTTTTAGATTATGGTTGTTAGCATTTTCTTTGAATAATGAATTGTAAGCTCTAGAAGAGCATACTTCTTTCATGAATAAATACGCAATTTATTCTTTATTCCAGTATTCTTTCCTTTACAAGCAATTTTTGAATTATTTTGCCTCTGTTTTATTGGAATTATAGTAGCATAACAAATACCATCTTAAGAGAGTCTAAATACTTTCAGTCGATCACGAAGAACATTTGGAAAGATTACTACGATCGCAGGAAGCGACTCATATGTAATCGGCTCAGGAAGAGCCACTATTATATTGCCTATGGGTACAACTTTGGTAATTGAAGAAGCCCTTTTGTACCCTGAATCAACTCGCACTCTCTTAAGCTTTAAAGACATCCGCGCCAATGGTTTTCACGTAGAAACCAATGAAGAAAATGGCAAAGAATATTTGTGCATTGTGAAGCACGCGGTATGTGGAAAAATGGTATTAGAAAAATGTCCCTCATATGAATCTGGGTTGTACTACACGAATATTCATGCACCCGAAGTGTATACTTCCTTGAAGACTTTTTAGAAGCTCAGAGTTATTTTCTTAATGGCATGGTAGATTAGGTCATCTGGTCTTAGAATGATGAGAAATATAGTGAACAACTCACGTGGTCATGGCATTAATGTTAAAATTTCCCGAATCATGAAGATTTTGTGTGCCTGCATGTGCCACCGGAAATTAATAACTAGACCCTCTGTTATGAAAGTGCAAAGTGAAATCCCTGCATTCCTGGAACGCATCCAGGGGGATATTTGCGGTCCGATTCAGCCCTTGTCAGGGCCGTTTCGATACTTTATGGTGCTCATCGATGCTTCCTCGAAATGGTCGCATGTATGCTTGTTGTCAACAAGAAACCATGCTTTTGCAAAGCTGATCTCGCAGATCATAAGAATTAAGAATGCTTTCCCTGATCATCACGTGAAGTTCATCAGAATGGACAATGCCGGAGAATTTACTTCAAAGGCATTTGATGATTATTGCACAGCAACAGGGAGAGCAGTTGAGCACTCCGTACCGCACGTCCATACGCAGAATGGACTAGCAGAAGCACTAATAAAGAGGATTAAGTTCATTGCGGACCGCTTTTGCGAGTTGTAACTTGCCCAACACTTGTTGGGGACACGCGATCTGCACGCGGCGGCACTTATCAATTTCGGACCATCGGCCTACAACACCCATTCTCCTATGCGGCTTGTGCGGGATCATCGAAGATCTCCCATCTTAGAAAATTTGGGTGTATGGTATATGTACCTATACCACCCCTCGGTGGTGAAATGGGCCCTCTCCGCAAGTCCGGGATATCGTTGGTTATGGGAGTGCATCCATAATCGGTATTTGGAACCCATATTTGGAGACTTGCATCTGACCGATTCATTGATTGCATCTTTGACGAGGATCGTTTCCGTCATTAGGGGAGAAATCAACCTTTGGATGAAAAATGCCGGAAATCATATGGCATTCCTTTGGGATCCCGCACATGACCCCGAACTAATGAAGCAAATCAAGAAGTCTAGAAGATAATCGATTTGCGAGAATTTAGCAAATGAACCTGCTGATCATTTTTGTGAGTGAAGGGCGTGGTTAAGTCGCATGTACCAGCAAGAAATGCACCGAGAGGGTGGAAATACCAAAGAAAATAGAAGGTATCCCTCAAACTGTTCAGAGGCCTCAAAGAAAAGAACAGCAATCGGCTCCTCAAACCCAAAGTACCGGAGGCGTCTGGAGAAAAGCTGGCGAGAGGACTTACCACAACCAATCACGAAAATGCCCCAAGGAAAGAAGGGAGCAGTTGAGACACAGCCTTTGGAAAGAAGCCAATGGAAAAGGCAATTCGGACTTGAATCTTCCATCGCAGAAGCCGCGGAAATAATGTGTGCGCACACATAGGCGATGAAAAGCTAAAGGAACTTGTTCTGTGATAGGAAAAGCGCGAAGAGTAAGTAGAAGTGCATGAAGCACCCCATGAAGAAATGGCCATAAACTTTGTAGTAACAGGAGAATCCACGAATAGAGCAACGACCAGCGTTGATGCATACTGCAAAGAAGATTGCCTCGATCATTGATCATGATCCGAGCACGCATCTCTCGCAGAGTGCAAGAAAAGGCTAGATTGGGAAGAATGAAAAAGGCAATCACAGCGAGTTAGTCTCTCTAAACAAGAGAGAGGTGTTTGGGCCGTATGCCGCACACCTCCCATATAAACCCGTAGGTCACAAATGGGTCTTTGTTGGAAGAGAAATGAAAACAACGAAGTTGTAAGGTACAAAGCAAGGCTTGTAGCTCAAGGTTTCACTCAACGTCACGGAGTTGATTATGAAGAAACCTATTCTCCGGTCATGGGAGGAATTACCTTTAGATATTTGATCTCAATGGCGATCAACTTGAAGTTGAGAATGAAGCTAATGGATGTTGTCACAAACATATTTGTATGGAAACTTGGATTCGGAGATATACATGAAAGTACTGGAAGGAATTCCTATCCCGAACCAAGACGGAGCAAATAGAAACACATGCATGATGTGAAATTGGAGAAATCTTTGTATGGATCAAGCGATTAGGAAGAATGTGGTACAATCGCTGAGTAACTTTCTCGCAAGAAAGGCTACACAAGCAATGAAGATTGTCCATGTGTGTTTATCTGACGATCCCGAATAGATTCTGTATAATCTCCGTCTATGTAGATGACTTGAACATCATTGGGACGGATGAAAAATTGAAGTGGCATGCTCATACTTGAAGTCGAGTTTGAAATGAAAGATTTGGGTAAAACCAAGTTTTGTTTAGGCTTGCGGCTTGAACATGTCAAGGAGGAATCTTGGTACATCAATCAACCTACACGCAGAAAGTGTTGGAAAGATTTAGCTTTGAAAAAGTATATCTGCAAAGACTCCAATGGTGGAAGGTCACTCCAAGCGGACCTAGACCCATACAGGACCTAGAGAAGAGGGGAGGAAGTCACGGGAGCAGAATTCCCATATTTGAGTGCGATTGGAGCGCTCATGTACCTTGCAAATAGCACTAGACCGGACATTGCGTTATTTGTAAATTTGCTAGCAGTCATGATCTGCGAACCCACCAAAAGGCATTGGAAAGGGATCAAGGACATCTTCCGCTACCTCCAAGGAAGCAAAGACCTCGATGCATTCTTTAGAAGAAATAATGAATTGAATTTGGTTGGCTATGCCGATCTTTGGTATTTATCGGACCAGCATCTTGGCAAGTCCCAAGCGCTATGTTTTCCTATGTGGAGGAACAGCAATTTCTTGGAAGTCGTCTAGCGGACTCTTGTCTCGGCGTCGACAAACCACTCGAAAATCATCGCTTTGTATGAAGCATCTCGTGAATGTGCATGGCTCGGAAGAATGGTTCACCACATCCGTAAGTCATGTGGTTTGAACATTGAGCAAACTCCACGATAATTTATGAAGATATTGCAACTTGTGTTGCCCAAGCACAAATAGGTTATGTGAAGAGCAATCTCACGAAGCATATCAACCCCAAGTTCTTCTATGCTCATGAATTGCATAAGATGAAGCGAGATCAAGATATTGCATACTAAGTCATGTGAAAATCTTGCAGATTTGTTCACTAAATCACTCCCAAGCATCTACCTTTGAAAGGTGCGTGAAAGGAATTGGGATGATGAGACTTAGAGAAGTGCAGATTCGGGGAGATATTTCACATACTCCCACATGAATCTCGAGCATGAATTATGAATACCCAACATGAATCTCGAAGATTAGCATTTGAAGTTGGAAGAATTGTACTCTTTTTCCTTAGCAAGTTTTTCATGAAGTTTTCTTGCATAAGGTTTTAACGAGGCAATTAGTGCAACATAATAGCGTATGCTATGTACTCTTTCTCCAAGTATTTTTCCCACTGGGTTTTTCTGGAGTTTTAACGAGGCATATGCATCTCGCGGCAAAGGGCCCAAGGGAGAGTGTTGAGAAACCCTAAAAGCCCATTGAAGGCCCATGTGGTCCCTTATGCCGAAACCCTAGAGAGCGCTATAAAAGGAGGAGGGGGGTCTCCCCCTATGTACAAGAAATCATTAGCAATAAAGAATTCGTCGTCGCTCTCCTCATATACCTGTGTCTCTCTCTTTCTGTTCTCCAATTTCAGATCTGTTCGGGAATCCCCCGGACTATTCGATAGCGAGGTTCCTTAACACTAAGAAGGGAACTTGGCTCGGTTGGCTCGAGTGCCGTGGACGTGGAGTGCTCGGCCGTCCGGTCGAACGCTCGTGCTCATCCGATTATACACGTGTGCCTATTTAATAGAAATAAATTTCTTAGCATGTGTAACAAACATATACGTGTGTGTAAATATGTTGTGTGTGTTATGCATCGCATGGTGCCCTAAGAAAAAACAAATTAAAGTGATCGATCGAGTAACAAACATTCCCCTGCATATGCCTCTGCCTCCCATGTACGCACGTACGTTACCCCAAGATCGAGATCGATTTTATCGATCCCAATCATAAGATGACATCGATCCCTTAGTTTCTATTCGATCCGTACTGGTTGACCATTAATTAATAATGCACATACGTCATTGATCCCTTTGTTTCTATTCGATCCTTCCTGGTTGACCATTAATTGATCATGCATATACGTCGGATTCTCAATCAATTATAAGATCCCGCTGTCGTAATGGATTCTCAACCATTAATTGACCATTAAAAGGGACACCGCCCCTGTCGTAATTATAAGATCGATTACAAATTCATTATCATATATACAGGTGCGTACGTACGTAAGCTAAGGAATGGACGCTCTCAACGGTCACTATGCGCAGCAGAACCTTAAACGGAAAACTAAACGGCTTTAACTAATGCTAAATACTACTAACACTGCACTGAGTATAACAAAATTATAGCATAAATACATAATTTAAAATAAATGTAAACCTCATGCTTAATATTTCAAAAAAATAGATACTCCCTCCGTTCCTGAATAAATGTCATTCTAGCTTTCAAATTTCGTTTCTAAATCCATATCATTCTACAATTTCGAGACAATTTTTCACTGTTTTTTTCCTTTGCATTCCCTATCATTCATGTTTCCCAATATTATTTATTACTGTTGAATATAGTAACAAGCTATCCAAGAGCAATAAGTGAGGTAATGAAGGAAAGTGATTTAATTATTTCTACATGTACCTTGGTTGAAATGTAAAATCCTAAAACGTCATCTATACAGGAACGGAGGGAGTAAATCACGACAAAATAACATAGCGTAGTGGAGTGTCACAAAAGTTAATACCTAATTAACGAAGGTTTGGTGTATTTAAGCCTATCATATCTTTATCAACAATAGTACAAGAACTCAAACTTTAAAAATGTTGTAAAATCTTGTTGTCTTCAATGCTTGCAAATACATCTCGCTCAATGTAGTTACCATTTATCACTCATCTTATTCTACACTCAGTATTAACAATGTTCATAACTGAGAAGGCTTTTTTACTATTGCGAATATAATGAACAAAAACAAGTCTAATTCAATAAAGTGATATACTAATAGACAAACTGTGTGTATATCGGTGTGAAGCATTCTCACAGTAAGATCACCTAGAGTTTGGCGGGCAACGGCCGGCTTGGAGGGCGCAAGGTGCGACCGCATCGGGCATGTTGTCTCGGAGCTTCCGCTGCCGGCCCTTGTCTCGTCCGCGCGCGAGAGAGGAGGTGTGGTCGAGCCGGAGAGAGAGAGAGAGGAGGTGTGGCCCAACAATGTTCCAAGCTCATCAAAGCTATAGAAATAAGTACATGGTTTGTTAGAATGGATGAATCATAATTAATCTAGGGAAAAAACCAGTGAATCAATTAACCTGATATTAGTATAAAGTTTTCTGGCACTGAGGAAATTCTGCTCAATCATCGCCTGGTCAAGCACAGTAGATTTATCTGGTAACAGCTTTCTGTTCAAGAATAGAAAACTATAGTCAACAATATCACAAATGACAACCTATCTTGCAAGAGGGCTTGAAGATTCACTTACTTGCTGTAGCCTCAGCTCCTCCACAAATGCATCAATTTCTAGTTTCCTCAAAATCCTTTCAAGATAAACCTGAATATTTTAATAAAGTAGAAAGCCTATCAATAAATAGAGCACATGTTCCAAGATATAATGCCACCGGAGTATTTCAACATCAGATACCTTATGCAGTATTCAGGATATCTTCAGCTTCGAGCATCTTTCATCCTAAAAGGGGCAAAGAATAATAATGTAAATTAAGCGTCATTATGGTAAGTTGGAAGCTACACAAAACAAATACGTTTCAGATAACTAAAACACTGCAGACACAACAAAGTGTTGATTTCAACTTTCCAGCCTCATAGCTAAGACAAAAAATATAATCATTTGGAGACCAGAAAAATGTATAGATTGCTGGCATTGGACATAGTTTGAAAGTGCCCACTAAAACCAGATGTTATGATTTTTTAATTAATTTTAACAAAGTAATTACAAAAAAACCTAAATAAATAGCTGGTCAAAGGAGGTTAATATTAGTAAATCAATATCGAAGTGGATACATTCACAGAACAGTGTGTTTTGGACCCTGGGTGAAGTTACCTAGCACTCAGTTGAACAATGCCAGGCTTCCAGAATTTCAGGAGGCAATTTAATTTGTCTTACATTATATTGTTCTTTTTATTTTCAGATTACAGGAAAACCGGTAATCTGGTGAGAACCGTCCGATCATAGCTGCCACCCAAACCACTTGTTTGGTTTGAGGAATGGGATGGCTTGGTCCATCACCAAGCACAAGGCTAATACAAAATGAGGGATTGGGTCATCCCACCTCAAATGAGGTGGTGATCCCTCAAAACAAACACCCCATAAATTGAAATTAGTTTTCACCACCAAAGGGAGAAAAGGAAACATAGGGGGACATCACAAGACCATTGTATTAATAAACTAAAGCTGCAACTCATGCTAGTTAACAGGTCGGTCTGTCTAAAACTCTAAATATGTGACAGCTCTACAAAATTGCATGCCATTAATTGTTTCCGATTGGCAAGCACAGGATGGGGGGAGAGCTAAGACTACCATGGTACTACCAGAAGCTATTGCAGCAAGAAGAGATATTGAGATGAGCCTAAATGGCCAATGCCTGGTACAACGTAGCAAGAACACAAGAGCGTTGTGGACCAGCACCAGCCACCAGCCAATATTGTGCATGCCACAGCAGCACTAAGAAGTTAAGAAGTTGCTCCAGAGCATTTTCATCGATCTCTCTGAGATTATATGCAAAGAACATTCCATCAGGATTTTTTTGGAAGAAAATAAGGAAGTAACATCAATTGCAGATACAACTTGGTTAATTAATCACACATAACCAACATGTAATATAAGCAAGTAGGGCAATTCAAATACATGCTATATGTAAAATATTGAAATATTGCAAGAAGGGTGAATAAATAGAAAATAGGCACCATCGCACCAGCAAAACCTTTTTGACTCTGTACCATTTATTCCACTATGATTATTGATCAATAGTAGACAACTGGAGACCATACATGGCAATTTTTTTAAGAGGCAAGACTAGCTACCAAACAGATTGCGTAAAGGGGGATATGAAACTGAATGGAGAAAGCCTTAGTGCCTTACTCGTCTCCAATCTGGCATTGTTTAATCTGAGAGAGATCATAATATTGAAGTGCAGGCTCCAAGAATCTTCGCTTGAGATAAGAAATTCTCACATAACAGACCTTGAAACAATGCAAAACACAAAGGTGAAGTCAACCTTTTATTCTTAAAGTAGGAAAAATAACTGTTCAACTGTTTCTCCACCAACAAACCTTGTACTGTAAGTTCAGAACTTCATGGTGACTGTCTGTGACCAAAGACGAAGGTTTGTTAATAAAAGCTTCAGCATTCACTGCGTCGTCATCCTACAAAAGAAGATCTACATTAGTCCAGCCAACGCTATGCAATGATGATAACAACAGCCAAAGAAAACTAACGCCCCAAATAGAGTCGTGCAATCTAGACACATTTGGATAACTAGTTCGTGTCATCAAGCATCCTGATTTAAAAAGAACGGTCATAATTTCTATGACTTGGAGAAAATTGCGTTCGCATGTTTGGAGAGACAAAAGTCAGTTTCTACCTGGTTCCTGAGTCCAAGTAAATCCCACTAAGCATTTTTGCTGCTCTCGACCATTGTTGTTCAGATTCATAAAGCTTCTCTCTAATCACTACTACCTGTGAACACATAATCATCGAAGCCACAAATTAAGAACATTAAGAAGTCCTCTACATAATACTAACAAAGGTCAAACACGAAGTAAACTAAAAGGAGCTAATTCAGAAGTTATGAACTAAAGAGGAACTAACATTATATCAGTTATGCGTGGTAGCGAAAAACCGCCCAAATTTGGCATTCTGTAGAAGACAATTTACATGCAGATATCGAAAACTGTAACGTCATCACATAAAATCACTGGACAATCTCCTTCCACAAACATGAATGCATAAATTCTTCATAACCCTTTTGTCGGCGTTTCGAGCACCGGCAAGTAAATTTGTAAGTCTAAGGGGCCACGCGTTCCCTCTCCCTGAATGGTTAGACTCAAAAGCCCAAGATGTATACTGGTTCGGGCCGAATGTCCCTACTCCAGTTCGTGTGGTGGTGTTGTATTGCCTTGGATACGGTCGACTGCACCACGTTTACAAGTGGGGGCTGAGAGCTTGAACACGAGAGTGTTCGTTGTCTGTTCGTAAAGACTTAGTGAGAAGAGGAGATGTCCCTCTCCCAGAGGGCCCTGCCCCCCCTTTATACAGTCGGGAGGGGCAGGTTACATTGAGAATTGGGAGAAGGAAGGAAGGAGAAATCTATACTAGGAGCCCTAGTCCCTTGTCTTGGTGATTGGTCGCCGTCCGGCCTCGCCCACACCGGGTTTGGTAGGCTTGCTGAGCAGAGCAGTTCATCGTTTCCTTGGGAAGCGGCGCACGCCTTTACAGGAACTTTGTCAGTCTTGATGTTGCGAAGCGTGGCCCTGGCGTTGCCTCGGGAGGGAGCTCATCCCCATACTTCGTGTGACTGGACGATGGGACTGGAGTTTTGACTTGGACAACCCTCGTCTTTGCCTCGGGAAGGGCCACCGCCCGTCACGGTCACCGAGCGATCTGTCAGGTAGGGCACGTGGCCTTGATCGGCGGAGGCCCGACACGTGGCCCTTGGCGAAGGTTGCCTCGGCTTAGTCGGGGCTCGGGAGCCCGACTGTGACGGGTCGGCATCCCACTTGGTCGAGATCGCTCGCCCTACTGCAGTCGGGACGGCGTCCTTTGTGGCCCCATGGTCCTTGGTCGAGCTGGGCGGGGTGGCTTGTTAGGTTGAGCTGGGCTTGATGCACCGCTTGTCATCTGGGCGTTGGGTACCTGGTATGAGTATTCGTCGATAGCCCCGAACCCCGGCGAGTTAAATCGGATCTGGTCGGGGTTGAGCCTGGTTGGTGAGAATCTCGGTTGTATGCGGCGACCGGGCCTGGTCGAACGACACGACCGGCCTGGTCGGCTGGTCTCAGCCTGGTGTGCTCTAGCGCATCCGACGGCTGCCTAAGAGTCGGTCGAGGGCATTCGAACGCCGAAAGCTTTTAATTGCTTTGTTGCACGCGCCGCGCATGGCTTGGCGCGTTGTGACCATACGTCTCCTTGGCCGCTTTGGGGTCTGGTGAAGGGCGCTTCGTTTTCCTGCGCTTGTATTTATTCGGAGTCGCTTGATCTCCCTCTTTCCGGGTATATAAGGGCACCACCGCTTGCCTGAATGGTTGTCCCCATCCCAGCGTCTCCTTTTGCAAATCCTCGATGACTTCGAGGCGTCCATTGGTCTTCAGCTTTGGTGATGATGACGAGGTGGAGGAAGAAGATCCCTTGGCCGAGCTCTGGACTGAGCACGACCAGGCGATGGCCGAGCTCGCGGAGGAGGAGGCCGTGGCCCGCGATTCCACTGCCGTCGATGCACTGCTCGAGGTTGTTCCGCGGCTCTCTGTGGTGAGGGGCGCCCTCTTAGAGGCAACGGCGCGCGGCCGTGAGCCGTCGATCGTCGGCAGCAGCGCAATCCAAAATCGTGATATAATGCTTGGTGTTGAGATAGCTCCACCATATCATGTAGCTTTGTATCGTGTAACATTGTATAATGTTTGGGCTTGTCGACTTTGTAATAAAATCTCCTTTTCTTTTGTGATCAATGCATCTGTGTGACGACTTCACCTTTAGGCGTTTTCTTGGACCACTCGTGCTCCTGAGGGTCGGCAGTCGGTGGAAGATCGCTCTTCTTGTGCGCGGGCAGTCGGACGCCTTGCTCGTACTCACAGATGCTTGTCGGGAGGCTCCGGGTGCTCGTTTTAATGTCGTAGCTAGACGTGGCTTTGGTCGGAGCGAAGGACCAGATGCCTCGGGAGGTTCCGGTGTCCGAGTGCTCGTTTAATGTCGTAGCTAGACCCAGCCTTGGTCGGCACGGACGACCAGATGCCTCTCAGGAGGTTCCGGGGTCCGAGTGCTCGTTTAGCGTCATAGCTCGACGGGGCCTTAGTCGGCTGGGATGACCAGATACCTCTCGGGAGGTTCTGGTGTCCGAGTGCTCGTTTTACATCGTAGCTGGACGGTGCTCGTTTTACGTCGTAGCTAGACGTGGATTTGGTCGGAGCGGACGACCAGATGCCTCTCGGGAGGTTCCGATGTCCGAGTGCTCGTTTTACGTCATAGCTAGACGGGGCCTTGGTCGGCCGGGACGACCAGATGCCTCTCGGGAGGTTCTGGTGTCCGAGTGCTCGTTTTACGTCGTAGCTGGACGTAGGGCATTCATCCCGAGTCCTCGTCCGACGAGGGTAGCTACGAGAGGAGTGGCCGCTGTCTATCCCATGTGTACGCCCCGTCCGCAGGTGTGGGACTTGGAGGGGGTGAGCGACGCGCGTTTACCCGCGTTGGTTTGAACGCCGTACTCGTGGAGCTAATGACGGGTGGTCCGAGTGGGTCCTGGGAGGTCCCTCCCAAGGGGACCCTTAAGCGAAACGGTCCCAGTAGGGTGTCTTGGCCATTGTGAGGCGACCCATAAAAACCTTTCTTTACTCGATCCGTGTCGGACTGGGTCGTCCGTAGACCCGAGCACGGTGGCTGTCACCCATCGATGGGCCCCGCGGGAGAGTGTGAAGTATGGTCTCGGACACGAGTTAGGACGATTGGGCCGTCAGCCAGCCCAACTGGAGGCCCACTGGGGGCTCGCCTCGTACTCGCCCCTCGCTCGATTTTTGCTGGGGCGGCCTTATGCCTACTTGGTGGGACTAGCCTTTAGAACCCACAGCTTTGGGCTGGGCCCCTAGCGTGAGCCGCCGAGCTCCCTCGCCGTTTTGGGGCCGCAGTGGCCCAGCGGGCGTCTCGCACGCGCCCCGGGGCAGCCGTCCTGGCCTAAAAGCGGAGACCGAGGGGTCACAAGACGTGCGGCTCGAGGCGGTGTCTTTACAGCTCCTACGGTCCTGTCGGGCTTAAATGCAGAGAGGAATTGGGAACTGGGCGTTACCAGGTGCCTAGCGCGGCAGACGAGGGCGTGCGTGATGCTTTGCTCGTGGAGGTGTCTGTTCGGCTGACGCCCGCTCGGCTTTTATAAATAGGGTGTGGGGGCATTCGCGCAAGCCTCTCGCCTTTGCTTTCCTCATCTTCCCGCGCTTGCCTGAGACAAGAAAAGAGACAGCAAGAGCCAGAGGAGAGAGAACCTCCAACTTCCCCCTTTCTCACCTTTTCGCCACTCCTTCGAAAATGTCGTGGCCGGCGTGCTCCATCCAGACTAGCCGCATGCTCGGGCTGGTGAAGTAGGGGTTCCTGCCTCCGCAGGCCGTCTCGGACGGGACGGCGAGGTCGTCGTGCCCACCTCGTTTTACGAGCGCGGGTTCGGGCTCCCGTTGCACCCGTTCGTGCGCGGGCTCCTGCACCACTACAGGGTGGAGATACACCACCTCAACCCCAACGGGGTCCTCCACATCGCTGTCTTTATCACGCTCTGCAAGGCCTTTCTGGGGATTGAGCCCCATTGGGCGTTGTGGAGGCACTTCTTCCAGGCCCGGCTGAGGAAGGACAAGCCCTCGGACGCATCGGTGCCTATTGGGGGTGTGGCTTTCGGTGCTTGCAGCGCGCGGACTATCGGCGTGAAGCTGCCGTCGTCCAACCGGGGGTGGAACTCCGAGTGGCTCTATGCCAAGAACTTGGGGGATAGCGCCCCAGTCTTCACCAGCCGACTTCCCGGGGTGAGGCCCGAGTGGGGCTGGGGTGCCGACCGAAAGAGGAGGAACCGGGTGGAGATGATAATCGACCAGATCGAGGCTCAGAAGAAGCGGGGTCTGACTGGCGATGTCGTTGTGCGCACATTCATGAAGATGCGCGTGCAACCGCTTATGGATCGGCCGCTCCCCATGTTTCGGTTCGAGGGGCCGTCCGACCCGGCGAGGATGATGGAGGAGGAACTCCCCCCGTCAGAGGTCGGGGCACGGGTGTCCACCGTCACGGGTGGAAGTGCGACTGAGGCGGTGGCCGGCCACCCTGAGCCGTTTTCGGCCCGGAACCCACCAAACCTGGTAATCCGAATGTAGCCTTTTCCTCCTTTTTCTTTCTTGTTGCTTCGCCTCGACTTTCGTGATCGGTCGACTAAAGTCTCCGCGTTCCCAGAGGGCTTGGGATGGTCTCGGGCGTTCTTTGCCGGGAGAAGGAGCTTAGAGCGGAGGCCAGCGAAGTCCACCTTGATTGAGGCTGCGCGAAGAAGCGAGAGAGGAGAAGAGGAGGAAAAGGGAGAAGGAGCGTCGTCGAGGGCGCGCGTGGTGAAGACGCGTCGAGACCACCGCTCTGAGGTCAACCTCCACCGGCAGTAGTGGAGGCCGAGGCGGACACCCATCACAGTGGGTACTTGTCCGACTTCGCCCGGCCGTGGCAACGAGCCTTGGTCGGTGAGGGCGAGCAGCAGTCCGTGGCGCCATGCCCTAGCGGAGATGTCCCGGTGGAGTCGTCCTCGGGAAGCGGAGGGCGATTCGCCCGCAGGGGGCCGACGAAAAGGGCGCGGCTGCCGCACGTCCGATCGGCGCAGTAAGTGCCCCCTCTTCTATTTTTAGGGCTTTGTGGTAGTAGGGTAGTCGAGCGATCAGCGATCGCTTGTGGTCTTGTGATGTTTACAGGGGTGGTCGCTGCTGCGCCCCGAGCTCGGCATCTGGCGCGACCGCGGAGATCGGTGGAGCAGGTCGAGGAGGAGGCGCGGTTGGTCGGTCGAAGTCGAAGCACCCTTGGCGGCGGCGTTAGATTGCCGATGGAGCAGCGGCGGTCTCGGGCAGCGATCGGGCGGAGAGCGGCGGTTCGACCGCCCTGGCGAGCGGGTCTCCTTCCTCGGTCGAGGAGGTCGGGAGGCTATCGCCGCCGCCGGAGCCGCCGGCAGATCTGGCTGGCTTCGAAGCTCTGATGCGCCGTCGCCGGGAACCGGTGGAGAAGCGATCAAGGGTCGGAGCTAGTCCCTCTGGAGCCGCAGGGGGAGGTGCCGGGTGAACTCCCTCCGACGCAAGCTGTTGGAGCCGGCCCAGGCGACTCTGCTCGGCCGCCCGCTTCGCCGACTCGGTCGGGGATGGCGGACCGGCGGCCAACCATCTCATTGAAACGACCGACGGAGGGCCTCGAGTGGGGCGCCTTCCGGGACGGCGTCAGGCGCACCGTGGCGAGACGAGCGGATCGGGAGGTCGGCTCGCTCTTGAGCGTTCCAACAGTCTTGAGCACGATTCTTGATGAGATTCTTCGGTTAGCACGGTAAGTCGGCATAACTCATCTTTTGTAACTTTGACGGATTAAATCGCGAGCTAATGGAGTGTTGTGCCTTACGGCGCTTGCGTGCCGCTTCGAGGAGAAATCGCGATTCATCGAGTGCGCGGCCGAGGTTAGCGGCCGAGGAAGAGCGTGGCCGCTCGCCCAGCTTGCCGACGCCTTCGGGAGGCCTTGGGCCGTGGCGGCGGTGGCGGTGGAGGAGGTCCGCCGAGGCGCACGCAGTCGCCAGCCCTACTCGATGAGCGCCAGGCGAGCTAGTCCTTGGCGGCGCTGGTGGCGAGCTTGAGACCCTCTTGGCGGGCGAGTAGCGCAAAGACACCGCCGTGGCGCTGAGGCGCGCGCTCGGTCGAGGCGACCCACCTTGGGGCGAGCTTGACCGAGTTCGGAGGGCGCCGAGTGGCGCGCGCGCGCGCGGCGCGCCCAGAGAACTAGCCAAGACAGTGGCCGATCTTCGCGACATGGCGAGCTCTACGGGCGGTAAGAGTCTTGATCCTCCAATTGAGTTTGCGATTGCAGTTAATGAGGCACGTTTTCTGACGCTACCCCGATCTGAAGAGCTGCAGAAAAACCTTAGCTGTGCCATTGAGGCGCGGAAGGATGCTCTGGAGGCCCGTGACGCGGCGGTCACGGCGCGGGATCTGATATGGCGGCGTTTGGGGGCGAGGAGGTCGGTCCGAGTGGCGCGAGTTGGAGGCCCTTCGAAAGGTCGGCCAGGACATCTGCGACCTAGTGCTCGGAGCCGTGTCGTGTCCTAGCTCGCTCGCCATCGTGCCGGCCCGAGTGCCGGGGCACATCGAGAGCACGGTAAGCGAGGGCGCTGCGCTTGGGGCTTCCTCGGCACTGGTCAACACCGTCTCCCACTATTACGGCATCGACCTCGCGGTGTTGAGCAGCGGGGTCGCTGGGAACCGAACGGACGATGAGCTGGACAGGCTCGAGCTTCAGGTCGAGCCATACGCCGGAGATCGGCGCATATCGCATGAGTGCCCTCCACAAAGAATAGGAGAAGTTAAACATATCCCTCTTATTGTAAAGACTATTGCATGTAAATAATCTTAAAGCTTTAGCAAGTTAGGTCTGTCTCTCCCCTTTTATGCTATAGTGAGCACTTGACCGACCATAGCTTTAAGGACCATGGGGTCGCTTATCGTGGGTCGGATCGTTTGCTAGGGAAGGGTGAGGAGGACGGGAACTTTGGCTATGCGACATTCATGCGCACTTGTGCGGGATAAGTGTTCGGTCGACCAAAGGTCGCTCTGCTCGGGCACTTCTTCGACCATAGTGCTACTCCAACCATAGCCATTGGGGCATAAGCCGTAACGCTTGGGTCGAGAGGGTTACCGCTCGGGAGGGACCCGTGGTGGTCGGGTCACCGAGCAGCGTGAGTCGCGTGAATTGGTCGTGCTTTCGCGACGGAAAGGAGTGTTCCCGACCGACCAAAGGTCGCTCCGTTCGGGCACTTCTTCTTCTTCGAAGTGCTGCTACTGCAACCAT
The DNA here is from genome assembly GCA_036346275.1 of Otatea glauca. Classification (NCBI taxonomy): domain Eukaryota; kingdom Viridiplantae; phylum Streptophyta; class Magnoliopsida; order Poales; family Poaceae; genus Otatea; species Otatea glauca. The sequence continues at coordinate 931,717 of CM070715.1, read as the reverse complement.
AGCATTGGGGGCGAGGCCGTGGCACTTGGGTCGAGAGGTTCTGCTCGGGAGGGACCCGTGGCTAGTCGGGTCACAGACCAGCGTGAGTGCGCTGACCAAAAGCAACACATGCACGAGGGTGCCAGCGGGCATCCCGGCGTCGCGCACGCGACCGGTGCTCGAAAAAGGTAAAGGCGGTGCAAGGGACAAGAAAGAGCTTAGGAATAGAATCGCCTTAACTTTTCTATGTTCCATGCGTTGGGAGGACGTGGCCATCAGCGTCCTTGAGTCGGAAGGTCTTGGGTCGGAGAACCTCCACGACGGTGAAGGGCCTTCGAGGCGGTGAGAGCTTGTGCTGTCTTTGTTGGCACGAACTGGCGCAGACCAGTCACCGGCGTTGAAGGATCGCTCGAACGGCCGACGGCGTGGTAGCGTCGCAGCGCTTGTTGATACTTGGCCGATCGTAGAGTGGCCACATCACGCGCCTCGCCGAGCTGGTTGATGGCGTCCTGTTGCGAGACGAGCCCCCGAGCCTCGTCGAAGGCTTGTATTCTTGGGGCACCGTATTCCAGGTTGGTTGGCAAGACAGCTTCGGCACCGAACACCATGAAGAACGGTGTAAACCCGGTCGCCCGAGTTGGCGTGGTCCGCAGGCTCCAGAGGACGGAGGGTAGCTCGGCCACCCATCGTCCCGCGAATTACTTCAGTCGACTGAAGATCCGTGGTTTGAGCCCTTGGAGGATCATGCCGTTCGCGCGTTCGACGTGACCGTTAGTCCGCGAATGGGCCACGGCCGCCCAATCAATGCGGACGTTGAAGTCATCGCAGAACTCGAGGAATTCCTTCCCCGTGAACTGCGTCCCGTTGTCGGTGATGATGGAGTTCGGGACTCCGAACCGAAAGATAATATCACGGAAGAAGGTGGCCGCCTGCACCGACGTGATGCTCACGACCGGTTTAGCCTCTATCCATTTGGTGAACTTGTCCACCGCGATAAGGAGGTGGGTAAAGCCCCGGCGCCTTCTTGAAGGCCCAACCGGATCGAGTCCCGGACGCAAATGGCCACGTGATGGGGATCGTCAGTAAGGCTGGCCGGAAGATCGTCTGAGGCGAAGAACGCATCCTTCACAGTGCGTCGACACCGCTCGGCGTCGGACACGGCGGTCGGCCAGTAGAAACCTTGTCGGAAGGCTTTTCCTACCAGGGACCGGGGCGCAACATGGTGGCCGCAGACACCGCCATGGATATCGAGCAGCAGCTGCTTCCCTTGGCGGCCAGGATGCACCTCTGGAGGACTCTAGAGGGACTCCTTTTGTAGAGTCAGCCCGACGTGGCGAACGATTCGCCCGACGAAGCGAGCGGGCCCGGTCCGGTCGGTCGCCAGAGCGATCCGTCGGTCAGGCGGTCGATGAAGGGCTTTCTCTAGTCGGAGTCGGCCGTTAGCACGCCGCGGCTCGATCCGGGCGAACGTGCACCTGACTGGTCCGCGGTCTGAGTGGTCGCATCGGACAGGGCGGATGGCCATTCGGTCGCTGAGTCCAGCAGGACGGAAGGTTTTCGAAGATCACAGACGAAGATCCCCGGTGGGACTGGCCCTCTGCTGGAGGCGAGATTGGCTAGGTAATCGGCCTTACCGTTGTAGCGTCTGTAGCTTTGGTGAAGCTCGAAACCTTTGAACTTTTCTTCGAGCTTGCGCACTTCCCGACAGTACGCGGCCATGCGGGCGTCTCGGGGCTCGGCGGCCTACATGACTTGGTCGACGACGAGCTTGGAGTCTCCGTGGATGTAGAGTCGGCGAGCGCCGAGGTCGGCAGCGATCCGGAGACCGTTGACGAGAGCCTCGTACTCGGCGACGTTGTTTGTCGCATCGAAGAGGAGCCGAATGGCGTACTGGAGCTTGTTGCCGAGCGGGGAGACGATGACGACTCCCGCACCCGCGCCGTTCTTGATGTAGGACCCGTCGAAGTACATTGTCCTGTATTCGGGGCCTTCGAGCGCCGACGGCTCCTGGGCTTCGGTCCACTCGGCGACGAAGTCGACCAGGGCCTGCGACTTAATCGCCATTCGAGGAACGTACGATATGTCGTGGCCATTGAGCTCGAGTGCCCACTTGGCTATCCTTCCTGAGGCGTCGCGGTTGTGGACGATTTCGCCGAGTGGCGAGGAGGTCACCACGGAGATGGGGTGTCGGTCGAAGTAGTGGACCGGCTTCCCTTTGTGATGAGCACCGCGCCGAGCGGTTTTTGCACTGCGGTGCCGAGCTTTGACTCGGAGAGCACCTCGCTGATGAAGTAGACCGGCCGCTGAACCTTGTGCGCGTGGCCTTCTTCCGCTCATTCTACAACGAGCCGCACGACCACAGGTCGTGGCGGCGATGTAAGCGACAATGGTTCCCCAGTGCCGGCGACCGGGATCGAGTGGTCGAAATACCTTGATCGGGTGAGGGCTTCCTGAGTCTCCTGGTTCCAGCTGAAGTGATTGGGCTTCTTGAGCAGCTTGTAAAGCGGCATTCCACGCTCGCCAAGGCGAGACACGAAACGGCTTAGGGCTGCAAGGCATCCTATCAGCTTTTGAACTCCCTTTAGGTTGCCGATTGGACCCATCCTCATAATCGCTGAGATTTTTTCTTGGTTGGCCGATGCGCTGAAGCGATGAAGCGGCGGCTTTCCTTAGGGACCCCGAAAACACATTTCTCGGGGTTGAGGCTTACGCGAAACCGTCGGAGGTTCGCAAAGGTTTCTTCCAGGTCGGAGATGAGGTCATCGGCCTTCCTGGTTTTGACTACGATGTCATCGATGTATGCTTCGACGTTACATCCTATTTGATCGTTGAAGCAGGTCTGCATGCATCGCTGGTATGTAGCGCCTGTGTTTTTCAGACCAAACGGCATCGTTACGTAGCAATAAGAGCCGAAAGGGGTGATGAAGGAAGTGGCGAGCTGGTCAGACTCCTTCAGCGCTATCTAGTGGTAGCCCGAGTAGGCATCCAGAAAGGAAAGGGACTCGCACCCTGCGATGGAGTCGATGACTTGGTCGATGCGGGGCAAGGGGAACGGGTCCTTGGGACACACCTTGTTCAGACTTGTGTAGTCAACGCACATTCTCCATTGCCCATTCTTCTTTTTTACAAGTACAGGATTGGCTAGCCATTCGGGGTGGCGCACCTCTCTTACAAACCCTGCAGCCAAAAGCTTGGCGATTTCCTCCCCTATGATTCTGCGCTTTTCCTCGTCGAAGCGGCGTAGGCGTTGGGCGACCGACCTTGAGCCTGGTCGGATGCTCAAGGAGTGCTCGTCGACCTCCCTCGGGATTCCTGGCATGTCGGAGGACCTCCATGCGAAGACGTCGTTGTTGGCGCAGAGGAAGTCGACGAGCACGCTTTCCTATTTGGCGGGGAGCGTGGCTCCGACCCGCACGGTCTTGGTCAGATCCTCGGGATCGACCGCGACATTCTTCCTGTCCTCGGCGGACTTGAAGGATCCTGCCCCCGACTTGTTAGATTCGGGGGCGGACTCGGAGGCTTCCCTCCGTAGGTCGGCAAGCTCGGCGGACGCGATGACCGCCGATGCTAGCTCGCAATCGCTCCTTCGCGATTGTAAGCAAAATTTGGAAAGATGAGGCCACGGTGATGACTCCTCGCGGCCGGGCATCTTGACTTGAGGTAGGTGTAGCCGGGACCGCCATGAACTTGGCATAGCACGGCCTCCCGGGATGGTGTGGTAGGATCCGGAAATCCACGACCTCAAAGGTGAGGTCTCGGTGAGAAATTTTCGGTCCTCCAAAGGTGACGGCGGTCGATCTGCCCGGCGGGTGGGTCTGGCTGGCACTGGCCGACGCCGTGGAAGGCGCCTTGCTCGGTCGGAGACTCGGCGGGGATCCCCATGGCGTCGGCGTCTCAACATAAGGATGTTGAGACCGCTGCCACCATCCATAAGCACCTTCGTGAGGCGCTTCTTCCCTACGATAGGGTCAACCACGAGCGGGTATCTCCCTGGCTGAGGGACGTGGTCGGGGTGGTCAGTTCGATCGAACGTGATCGGAGACTCTGACCACCGAAGGTATTGGGGGACAACTGGAGTCGCGGTATGGACTTCACGGAAGGCGAGCTTGAGCCGTCGCTTGTCAGCGTAGCATGCCGGTCCGCCGAAGATCATGAGGCAGCCGTCGGGTTCTGGGAACTCGTCGTTCGCCCTTTTCTCCTCGGCCCGTGGGGCCGGGGCTTGCTTCTTTCCTTTGCCCCGCGGCGTCGTGGGGGTGCCGGAGAGGAAGCATCTCAGGACCTCGCAGTCCCGGTATTTGTGCTTGACGGGGAACCCGTGGTGTGGGCACGGGCTGTCCATCAGCTTCTCGAAGTGGCCGGGCGCGACGGCCGGTCGCACCTGCTGCTTGGCAGGGCGGTCGACGGTCGCAACCACTTGGACCTCGCGGACCTGTTTCCCGTGCCGCTTTCGCTTGTCGGAGCGGTCGAAAGGGGACCCGGCTCGGGCGCCGGGCTCTTGCTTGGCCTTTCCTCCTTCGAAGATGGCCCCCACAGCCTCCTCACCGGAGGCGTGGTTGGTCGCAATGTCCAGAAGCTCCTTGGTGGTTCTAGGCTTGACGCAACCCAGTTTGTGCACCAAGGCCTTGCAAGAGGTGCCGTAGATGAACGCCCCCACGACATCGGCGTCGGAAATGTCGAGGAGCTCATTGCATTGACAGGAGAAGCACCGGATGTAATCCCAGAGAGTTTCTCGGTGCTTGCTGCGACTCTTGAGTCCAGAGTTCGGGGCACTTGTAAGTGCCCTGGATACCGACGAAGAGGCTCTTTAGGTCGGCCCAGTTTTTGATGGTTTTTGCGGGCAAGTACTCAAGCCAGGCTTGAGCCGAATCCGCGAGATAGATAGGGAGATATTGGATGATGAAGAGATCATCCGAAGCTCCTCCCGCCCGGCACGCGAGCCGGTAGTCTTCGAGCCATACACCGGGATTCGTGGCCCCGGTGTATTTGGCTATGTTGGTGAGTGCCCTGAATCTGGCAGGGAAATCCGCATGGCGGATCCCCTGACAAAAGGCCCGTGGTCCTGGACCATCAGGGCTCGGGCTGCGGTCGTTGCGGCGTCCGCTGTCCACGACACGTGAGTGGTCGGCTTCGTCCACCGCTTTTCTTCGCGCCTCGAGGGTGGCGCGGACGTCATAGTTGTTGCCGAGGCGCTGGCGCACCGGGCCCGCGAGGCCTGGGGCTGTTCGTTGTGCGTCGCCGCCTTTGCCGGACCCAGCCGGCCCCGAGCGGCGGTGCGGGTCTGGCGGCCGGAGGTGGTGCCCGAGTGGTGAGAGCCGGAGGCCTGCATGTGCTGCACGACAGCACGTTCCACCAGCCCCCGGAGGTTCTGGTATGTGGCCTTGGCCTCCAGGTCGGCCGGCTCGGGAAGGCCGCGGAGTAGCATTGCAGCTGCGGCTACATTCTAACTTGCGTGGGGAAGGCGAGGGCCATCGATTCCTCCGCCACCGGTGGTGGTGCACGACGTCTTGCGCCGCCAGCACCGCCAAGTATAAGCGGGGGCTCGGGCTGATCCTACTCCAGGTTGGCCTGGAGCTTGTCGAGCTCAACCCTTCAGTCTTCCAGGTCTTTGCGCTGCCGTTGAAACTCGGCGCGGCGAGCTTGGGCGCGTTCAGCGCGCTCGCGTTGATATTCCTTTTCCTGCGCCCTGGTGCGCTGGATGAAAGCCCCCGTAGCCGCGGGGGTTACGGTCAGGTCGACCGTGCTCGCCATGTTGCATTCGCGAGAGTGCCATCTGCGAGTGGCGTGCTCCATGTCGGAGCTGGAGTCGTGGCTGGAAGAATCTTCTAGCAAGTCATGGACAGAGGCCGGCATATAGCCGGCCATTGCCACGAGTTGTGAGCCCGCGGGAGGTGATGTAGTCATCTGCCCGGGCTCACAGTGCTTCTGCGCCGAGGCGGCGAGGCGCTCTTGAACTCCGTCCTTGGGGCCGTGAAACTCCGAGCCGAGGTGGCGGTCGCTGGAGAAGGAGTCCAGGCTCCTAACGGACGCCTGGTCTCCAGAGGTGACGGGAATGAGCGCGAGCTCTCCCGCCGGAGTGGCGATGAAGTCGAGGGAGCCAAAGAGAATCTGGCTCCTCGACGCAAACATGCCGTTGCGGGTAAAGAATGCCATCAAGGAGACAAGCGGGAATCCGGAGATGTCGATGAAGATATGCGGAGGCCCCTACCTGGCGCGCCAACTATCGGCGTTTCGAGCACCGGCAAGTAAATTTGTAAGTCTAAGGGGCCACGCGTTCCCTCTCTCTGAATGGTTAGACTCAAAAGCCCAAGATGTATACTGGTTCGGGCCGAATGTCCCTACTCCAGTTCGTGTGGTGGTGTTGTATTGGCTTGGATGCAGTCGACTGCACTACGTTTACAAGTGGGGGCTGAGGGCTTGAACACGAGAGTGTTCGTTGTCTGTTCGTAAAGACTTAGTGAGAAGAGGAGGTGTCCCTCTCCCAGAGGGCCTTGCCCCCTTTATACAGTCGGGAGGGGCAGGTTACATTGAGAATTGGGAGAAGGAAGGAAGGAGAAACCTATACTAGGAGCCCAAGTCTCTTGTCTTGGTGATTGGTCGCCGTCCGGCCTCGCCCACACCGGGTTTGGTAGGCTTGCTGAGCAGAGCAGTTCGCCGTTTCCTTGGGAAGCAGCGCACCTGCCCTCTGGAAACTTGTCGTCTTGATGTTGCGGCGTGGCCTGGCGGCGCCTCGGGAGGAGCTCATCCCCATACCGTGTGGTAGGCGATGGGGTGGAGTTTTGACTTGGGCAACCCTCGTGCTGCCTCGGGAAGGGGCCACCTATCCCGTACGGTCACTTCGAACGATCCTGTCCGTGGGGCACGTGGCCAACAGTCGGCGGAGGCCCGACACGTGGCCCTAGGCGAAGGTTGCCTCAGCTTGGTCGGGGCTCGGGGGAGCCCAACCTGTGATGGGGATCGGCGTCCCACTTGGTTGGGATCGCTCGCCCTACTCTGGTCGGGGAAGAGCGTCCTTTTGTGGCCCCGCAGGTCCCTTGGTCGGAGCTGGGCCCGGGGGCGCCTTGTTAGGTCGGAGCTGGACTTGACGCAGCCTGCTTGTCATCATGCGCCGTTGGGGTACCCCTGGTATGAGTATTCGTCACCTTTCTTTTGCATGATTATACATCAAACAGCTTTGCTGTCTATGCTCTTCGTAAAGTAGAAATTCCGTGAAAAGAACTAAAACATCCCAATTTTCTTTGACTTTTATAATGGCTATTACCTAGAGCTCTTTTACATTGGATTAAAATCAATATAAGTCGTCCATTTCTTTGAATCTAATGGTTGAAATCAATTTAAATTTAGTTATACTATCACCTATAATATTGGTAGTAAAATTTAGAGGAGAGTAAAAAGGTAAATGATAGCATCTAGAGGTAGTTCACGGTATGGCTTAATTGGATGTGGATCAGGAGCAATGTCGGGATGGCCAGCCCAAGCCCAAGTACATAATGCCTAGCTAGCAGTACACACAGTTAGTAATACACGTGGTTAACAAGACTCATATAATTGTTATATTGTTATACGAGACATGACAGTTCGGCCATGGAGCTCAGTTGGGTAGAGCATACAGTTTTGTAAGTGGTAGGTCATGACCAGGATTCACAAAATCGAATTTTGAAAAATCGTTTGAAATTCAAAAATCGCAAAAACCACTCAAAAAAATGCTCGAAAACCGTCAGAATCCGAAGGGTTAAGAAATCAAAAAAAGTTTGAAAAAAATTCAAAAAAATTGAAAACCGTTCATTTTTTCGCGAGAAACCAACGGCTGATTGAATGTTCTTCAAAAACAGTTTTCGAGCGGTTTTCGTTTTACAACAGTTTTTGAGCGGTTTTCAACGCATAAATTTTTTCAATTTTTTATTTAAAAAAAAAATTAAAACGGTTTATCGAACGGTTTTGGATCTCGAATCGGAGCGGTACGCTCGAAAACCACGATTTTCGAGCGGTTTTCGCCGGTTTTGTGAACACTAGTCATGAGCTCAATTCTCACGAGGAGCAGTTTTTGTCTCTACAGCGCTGATGCTACAGTATTTTAATTAGGTTTTTTAGAAAATTTTAAAACAATATTTTTTAAAATGTAAATAAATATTTTATAAAAAATTATTTCAAAATTATTTTGAAATAATTTTTTTACAGAAATATTTTCATACATTTATAAAGAAAATCAAAAGTTTTCTTTTCCTTTTTTAGAGGTTTTTGAAAAAAAGATTTCATGTCTCTGTTAAAATCCGTGCCTAACTTGACGCTTCGTACCGCCCACGGCAACACGCGGGCCCGCGGAGCAACTAGTTGTTGAAAATTCTCATGTGTATTTTTACTTTATTTTGAAATTTCAGAGTTTTAACATTGTAATTTGAAATTTTTGAATTTTAAATTTTAAACAGTATTATGTATCTGACTTTAAATTCGGGGAAAAAATGGAATATGATACGGTATGAGTAGTATCCATCGGAATCCAACCCGTTTGTATACGTACCTCTCGGTCCGTACGAGCAATTGCTCAAAAAATGTGGGACACTGTATTTTTAATTAATAATTTATTTTATTTCATGAATTGTTCACAAACATGTGGCTATCTTTGGACACAAAAATCATTATATGCTATAATAACTCACTTTTGCAATTGTTAATTGAAAGTTCAAACTCAAAAAGTTAGAAATTAAAAAAATTAAATATGAAATTATGAATATTCATGGCGTAAAGTGCGGAAAGGAAGGAGTTGTCACCGCTTCGTCACAACGAGATGGCATCATCACTCCTCACCAAATCTTGTTGAGGCCGGCCATATGAATATTTATAATTTCATAATTTCATATTTAAATTTTTTTATTTCTAACTTTCCAGTTTGACACGTGGGGTATACTTGTCAGTTTTTATTTTTCTGAAATTATTCTGACATGTGTGGTTCACATGTCAGCGGGTCATCACTTAATACTTGTTTGATTCACGAAATTAATATTTTTTTCTCACATGGACCCACATGTCGCACACTCTACTTTTTAAAATTTGGTTATAAAAGAAAACTCGTGAGTTGAGGTTGGTTTGTTAGTGACTCAGAGAGAGAGAGAGAGGCACATATGTCCTGATAGGTGTGGCACACCTGTTGGTGACCCAAAAAAGCGTCCATGTGAGGTCTACATGCTCTATTTTAAAGGTTCGTATCAAAGAAATCTCCCTGAAGGAGAGTGCTGCCAAAAAGAGTGCGTCTCTAGCTAAAATATGCCTTCTACCTGATCAAAACGGGTTACAATTATGTTCGCATATCTTGGGCACATTTACGATTCATGTTTCAACAAGTGAAGTCATCCACAATTACCGTTCAAGTCAGACAACACCAGATCATATGGGAACTGTGAAGTGCAACAGAACCTCATTGGATCACATGAGGACTGTATAAGTGAAACCTCTATGCGAAAAAAAGCATAGCTGAGAAGGCAAGCCTAACTTTAAAGATCATAGGCAGATGAAACCATGATACAACACAAACAACATATGTAAAACCAAGTAAATAGTTGGCACAAGTTATAGATTTGCAAATAACATAGCAACGACAAGTACTCAAAAATTGGGACAAAACATATCTTGTCCATGGAGAATTGCACCAATTGCCCAAGGAAGCTATCAGTAGCATGTCTATCCATCACAATAACAAGCGGTTCCTCATCTATAACTTAGTAGGCTTATATAGGCAGCAGCAACCTATGTAGTGGTGGCAGCAGCAGCCTTGACAACAGAAAGCTTGGACCTCCTCTTCGCCAAGCTCTCGCTCCGGCGCTCCCTCTGCTCCTTGAGCCTCTGGGCAAGCGACCACGGTACTCGTGACCTCGGACTTCTTCTTGGCGATTCTCTGCTTCTTCTTGGCAATCCTTGCCCTCTTCCTCTGGAGGGTCAAGCGAGTGACAAGACTTTGGATCTTAGGAGCCTTGCTAGCCTTATTGCCTGTAGGACAAAATTAACCATTGGATAGTCAAAACAACATTAATATATATTTAAGGGTAGTTTCATGTGAGCTCACTTTTTAGCATCACACGCTTGACCAACATACAAATTACAAAGTACATGAGCTCGCAGCTAAATCAAGTTCATCACTTTTCTAGCCCCGTGTGTAACCTTTTTTGTGCAAATTTGGCCTCCTCCCGAATTGTAATTTTTTTTTGCAAATTTGGCCCCCTCCCAAATTGTGTTAGGGAGGAGGCCAAATTTGCACAAAAAAGGTTACACAGGGGGCTAGAAAAGTGATGATTTCAGCTAAACCAAACCCATAGTTCAATTAAAACAACAATCAAACAACAAAACAGTGACCAAAGACACTATCATTCTATTTAGAATCATGCAACAAGAATATTTTTACTTAAGATTGATTATTGGAAGCATAGCAAGAAGATCAAACACAGCAATCAATTCCTCATCCCATTGCATTATGCTTTCTAACAAAACATGCCAGCCTAACCCAGTGTGAACATAAATTCTTCAAGAGTTCCCTAATCTGATTTTACATACCATTACTCTTTCGCACTAAATCGTAAACATTCCCAAGTAAACTAGAAAGCAAAACCAGAAACATCACTTTCTACCACGTGTACAACCGCATCAACCTCAAACAACACCACTCGATCATATAGCAGTACAAATTCAATTAAAGGCCATTCCTAGTGTTGAAGCAAAGCTAATATACTCAAAAATAGTAGTAGCCTTTAACACTCACAAGCGTCTAGCGATTTCCATGTATATAGGAACAGATCGAGATCGAGAGGAAGACAAGAATACTCACAGCTTCTGGTCGTCATCGATCTCGAGCTTCTTCTGGCACCCGGTGGTCGGGTTGGCGATGTTGAATTGTGAAGAAAAAGCAGAGACATAATCAGATCAAATCGCAAAAAGAACTCATCGGATCGGGAAAATTGCAAGGGGGAAGAAATAGGTACCTTCATGGTGGCGTCGCGTCGCAGAGCGAGCTAGAGGCAGAGGCCGCATACCAACGCTGCGGCACAGAAAAAATGCGACAGGAAGGCCGAGGCCATGTACAAGGGCGGCGATGGAGAAACAAAAGGGCAGCGAGCCCGTGACAACACGAATAAGTAAAACACCATAATACCCTTGACTAATGGACGATTACCTAGGAATGAACAGCTAAGACCACTGATGTAATTACCATAATTGCAATCAAGAGAAACAACATTACTCAATTGCTAGATTTTTACTGGCTGCTAGCAGCCGACAAAGTTAAAGCCCATGAAACAGCATAACTTGAAGTTTGAACAAGGACTCTTAATCAGTAAGCATGCATCATGTGGCATGAAGCAATCTATAGATATTTATATTTCTGTAATGCCATGCATATGGGTGTGGATCATGCAGCAATAATAATTCCCTATGTTGCATCCGGTCTTGGAAGTACACCTTCTCCTTCTATTTTTCTCTTGGGAGTGAGCAAATCCATCCCTGCTGCCAAAGACAGAAATCAAAAGTAAAAACACTCGAAAAGTAAGGGAATTCAGAGATCGATGCTTATGCTGCAGTGTGGTCAAATAGGGGGATACTTCTATTGGAGGCTATCAAGCTGATGCGAGCGGAAGCAAAAGCAACGAGAAGGACAGCTCGATCGTCATCGTAGAAGAGCAGCTATATAGGGTATGGCCTCATTCTTTGCTTTGTGCTGGTGCTGCTCTAGGCGAATAAATCGATAGCTTTCCACATCGGATTAGCTTGGATCACTGAACTGTTTATATAGAAATTTAAAGCAAGAGAAGCAAACAACGAACTAACTTATCCTATGAACTTAAAGAATCAAAGGAAGAGGAGAGTATTAATGAGCAAAAATATGGTACAAACCATTAACGACGGTGAGATGAGCTGGAAGAGGCGAAAATGCTCAAAGGGCACCGCCTTTGCCAAGAAATGCGTCGAAACAGAGAGGTCTTCTTGGTTGAAGAACACGGAGGTCGGCAATAGCTGTAGGGCTAGCCTGGTCCGATCCTCCCCCTCCCCATTCTCCTTCGTCACCTTGTAGACACTTGATGACAACGCCGAGGCCCCCTTGCTGCTCCTAGATCACATCTCGCACCAACCCCCGCATCGCACTGACAGATCCGAGGATCGGTTCGAGCCCAGCGATAGGGGAAACCCACATGGAAATCATCAAAAAGCACCAAAAACTCCATATAAAGATCGATCAAATAGGGAAATCCATACGGGTAAAAAAACAACCAGCGGAGAAAGAGAGGGAGGGGGTGATGTATAGGGCTAGTGGCAAACATCTAACCGTGGCAGCTGCCGACATCGGCAGGAGAAGAAGCGGCGGTGCGGGTAGGTCTGGGCATCAACGGTCCTCAGAAGCGGTGGAGGAGGAGGGGGCTGGGGGCACACCAAAGACGGGAGGGGGTGGAGAGGAATGGCATCGGTGCTAGAGCAGAGGAGCGCAATGGACGAGGGAGGACGACGAGACAATCCAGAAGGAGATCGTGCCGCCATTTTCCTCGATCGTGGACCCGTGTGTCCGAAACTGGGTAAGAGCGAGGTTAGGTCTCACGTCTTTGGGCGGCGTGTCCTTTGTAAACCCTGCTGATGAGGAAGTGTCCTAACGCCTAATATCGTTGAGCACGGCATCTTCCCATAGCTCTTTCAGTTCGGACAGAGAGAAAGATATACTCTCCACAACCTTGGGAAACAAAGAGCACCCGAGGCCTAGGTGTTTTCGTTCCTTGGAAAATGATATTCCCACATGACTCCGACACGTACCGGAGTAGGAAGAGAAGCAAAGCCGAGCGCAAGGAACGGCTAGTAGCCCTGATTGAGGAAATGGTTGAGAAAAGGCTCAGAGCGCAGTTCGATAGTCAGCTACGAAGTCTTGAGAAAAGGATGGAGCAAAGAGTGGCTGCAGAGAGGCAGACACGGAACGTACAAGCCCAAGAAGCACAGGCGCAGTTTAGCCCAACCAACCGTCGAAGCAGCTGCGTGTCCGCCCCCGAGACGAACGTGGTTGAAGCCAAATTTCTTCCTGACGACATCCGGTTAACATGTCTGCAATGCTCCTTAGATAGACTTGTTGGACGTGTTAGCTAATTACTTGTGTACACTTATGTAGGTGGCCATGCCATGCAAACTGCAAGTGAGGCTTGCCAGCGCTCTGTTCCCCTGTAGGCTATTTGAGGACAAGCGTATGCATCCGGTGTAGGGGTGTTTGTGCACGGTCATACTTTAGAGCCAGACTACACGAAGGTCCATATCGACGGTATACATGAAATTTTCAAGGCCGTCACGCTGGAGATGCCCCCAAACGACGAGATCTTCACACTAGGGGATGCCATCGTCACATTCATCTAGTGGCCCAAGAAGGGCATCTCCTTCGATGCTCGCCCAGAAGCACCAAAGCTACAAGCACTACCGGAATAACATGATGCGCCGGAGCTACCAGCACTACCGTAGCCATATGATGCACCGAAGGAGCCCACCAAATCGGCTACAGTATCCTGTTAGGCACAGACCATTACTGCAATTCGGGCCCTGTCGTCTCCTGTGAAGACGACATTTGATAGAAGGGGAGGCGGAGATAAGGGCAAATCGAAAGGGACCACGTCAGCCCGTGACTTTCTGTTTGCCCCATTGGTGTGGCAATTCGAGCTGGGGCAGTCGTTCGTACCGGATGAGTGCAAGAAGACGCTTACATTAGCCTGCATTAGATTGCAAGATTGGTACATAGAATAAGCCAACAAGCCAGTGGCATAACGGACATCGAGTATCTCGGTGAGTTTCAAGGATGAGAACTTCTTACACCGATTTTTAGATGGCATCTTCGTGGTTGGCTTTTCCGACTTGTTTGATCTATACAACCTCAAAGCGCTTGACACCTCACTCATAAGATGCTGGACAATGTAAGTGTGTGCAATAACCGTCTACATTTTTGCCGCACCGATAAGTATCATATATATACGATCCTGGATTTTGTATATGTAGATACATGATCCTGAAAGCAATAGTAAGGAAACAACCGGTAGGTTTTGTCGACCCACACATGGTGTCCAAGCAAACCATGGACGAAGATAAACAATTCGTCCATGAGTACGTAGAAAAAGTAATGCTGGCTCATTCGGACAAAAAATTCATACTTTTATCCCACAACTCAGGGTAAGTGCTTCGTCTTGATGCTATACTTGTTAATTTGTACTATATATCGCATCTCGAAGTTAGGTTAAGTGACCATGACGACATACCTGTGTAGGTTTCACTGGGTTCTACTCGTAATTATACCGAGATAGAACCGGGTAATTTACCTTGATTCCAAAAAGGGCGGCACCCACGACTTGCAGCCTATCAAAGATTTACTCGACACGTCGTTCGGTGTCTACAAATATATGGGAGGGCCACACAAGAAGGGCCTATCCACTCTAACGCATACTTATAAGTTCTCGGTATCCGATAGTACGCAATAATCCTTCACACTCCATAATAATACCTTCGGAACTAATTAACCTATTATGTTTTGGCAGTGCCACCAGTAACCAAAGGGCACTGACCTATGTGGATTCTACGTTTACCACAATATGGCACTCCTCGTTGGTTTACAGAAGACCAATGTCATATAGGTCTGTCAATCTTGTAACAATTGTCTCCACTTATCAATTTATATACACGCAAGACTTTACTCTTCTCATCGACAAGCTTGGCAATACGCTGAATCTGCGTTGGAACAAGCTGACCTGCTAAGTATTCGAGGACATCTCTATGCCTTCTTGATGCGTGAGGTCTTAAATCCAAAGGGCAGATGCCATTCAGGGCTCAACTGATGAGTTGTGAATTTGTTAGATACCGTTTCTATTAATTTGTGAACCTAGTGCTGTGAATTTGTGAGTTGTAGTTCTCAATTTAATTGGTTTTTATATATGTGAGTTGATTTTCTTAAATGGATGCGTTGTATGTTCATATGTGATCGGAGCTCATTTATGAGATGAATGTCATAATAATGTTGGTGATGCTCTGTATTTTGTATTGTCTTTTCTTTCAGAGGGCATGACTAGTATTTTCTGAGGCTAGCCAATAAAACAAAATTAAAGAAAAAAATTAGAAAATCAACATCACAGACAGTTTCAAACTGGAACTGTCTGTAGTGAGCTTTACATCGCAGACGGTTCCAGTTTAGAACCGTCTGTAGTGAGCTCTACATCACAAGTTCCAGTTTGGAACTGTTTGTGATGTTGAGATCATCCCAGACGATTTCAAACTGGAACCATCTGGGATGTATCGTCATCCCAGACGGTTTTAAAATGGAATCGTCTATGATGTGTGATCATCATAAACGGTTCTAGTTTCGAATCGTATGGGATGTATTTTTTCACTGACGGTTGTAAAATCGCCTGTAATGACGTATTGTCATCACTGACACTTTGATACAGACGGTTCGGAAAACCGTCTGTGATGACTGTTTCGAATCGTCTGTTTCGAATCGTCTGTATTAAGTGGTTCTGCAATATTGAGCTACTTTAACGCATTAAAACAGTAGGCCAATAAAGGGTGATAGGTCGCTCGCTCACTCGGTGATTTGAAAAACTGAATGATAGTTTGTAAATGAAGACACTGAAAAGCAGTAGTACTAAGACTCGTGAAGATAATTAACCTCTGTGCAGTGCCATCCCATGCAGTAAGATGATGTTTGGTTGGGTGGACAATGATAGATGGGATATGGTTATTTATAGATTTAGAGTCATCCAATTGTTTAGTTGAGTGGATGAATGAGATATGATCATCCAATTTTTTAGAATATTCTCTGAAGATGCTGGATAGAACTATCCTTAAAAAAAGGCCGAACCGGCTCATCCAATTTGTTGCATAAAGAGGTGTACTCAGTCAAATTCAAATTTCGCCGAAGTGTACTCGGTCAAATTGTGGTCAAATTTTGTCCGAAAATTCATATTTCGGTTAAATTTCGTCCAAAAGTTCAAATTTTTTTAGAAAATTTAATTTCCGGTTAAATTTTGTTCAAAAATTTCAAACCAAAATTCGAAACCTTAATCCATCCAACCAAACAAAAAACTAGCTCATCCTATTTATTTTCATTCATCCAACCGAACAAAAAATTGACTTATCCCTATCCACACTAGATGATCATATCCTATCTAACCTCATCAAGGCAACCGAATGTACCCTAAGTTTCAGTGTTTGTGTTGCATGGATTAGTTCGAAGGTCTACCCATGATGAGTGATGACCAATTCTGTTCACGTGAAATCGGCCGCTGCGAACTGCTTGCACACTAGTGATGGCCAAGGATTCAAATTTCGTTTTCAGATAAAATATCGCTCGGGATCGGAATTCGAAATTTCGGCGAAATTCGGGTATTTTGGACAAATCTCGTTCGAAATTTAAAAATAAAAATTCAAATCCGGTTTGTTTTCTACCAAAAAAATGAAATTTCGCTGAAATATCTCAAAATTTTGGCGAATTTCAACTGAACGAAAAATGATTCAAACGATATCGAAAAAATTTGAAATTTTTTTAGAGATTCCTAACACATCAATGATGTTTTCATAAAAATTTCAGAAGATTATCTCATCTGAGGAATGTTTCTGGGAAGCGCCGCACCGCGCGACTGCTCGTCTACATCTTCTTCATTCGTCGCATCGCTTCTGCGTAGCTTCCCGTTCTTCGTCAAGCCCTTAGTAAGTGTTCTGGACTAGGCAGTTCTTGATCCTAGTGATTCTTTTTGTGATTAGATCTGCTGAAGATGCATGCTGCTATGATAGTTTTGTTTACATTTATGTATCTTTTGGACTATCTAGCATCTGTGGGCATGTTTTCTTTACTAGCATGTTATGTCAATTTGCTGGTTGCTAGTAACCATGTTGTAGACGCAACATTTATCTTCACGTTCTTATTACGTATTTTTGAAATTAAATTAATGTTATGTCACGTTAATTTCCAAACAATATGTAGCATTATTTCTCGTTAATTATTTACCAGATTTGATATTCTTAACATGTGCACATAGTAGGCTAGGAACGAATACGGCAAAACATATATACCGGTACTAGTAGCTAGCGCAGTAGACGGTAGTGTACTCACTGAAGCCGTGCAGACCATAGTGCCGGCGGGGCTGACAACTGAGCAGCAAGCAGCCACCAAGGTTTTAAATTTCGATTTCGAAATAAATTTCGCCACGGGCCGGATAACGAAATTTCGAAATTATTTCGGACAAAATTTGAATTTGAAAATTCAAATCCGGTCCAATCCGGGAAAAAAAAACCGAAATTCGGCGAAAAAACACGAAATTTCGGGCGAAATATCCGAAATTTCGGGTTTTTTGCACTGGCTAAAAAGTAGTCTAAACGTTATCGAAAAATTTTGAAATTTTTTTTTGGAGGTTCCTGACACAATGATGATGTTCTGAAAAACATTTCAGCTGATTATCACACCTAAGGAATTTTTAAAAATTCGGAGAGTGGTACTGTCCTGATAAAACACTGACCGACAAGTTTGATCGGAATGGAAAATAGTACAAATCAAGTTATAAACTGTTGAATTTTTTTTGCATGGTTATGATCCATAACTAATGTTCTAATAAAAATTTCAGCTGATTATCACATGTGAGGAGTTTTTAAAAATTCGGAGAGTGACGCTGTCCTGATAGAACACTGACCGACAAGTTTGATCCGGATGGAAAATGATACAAATGAAGTTAGAAACTGTTGAAATTTTTTGTGCATTGTTATGATGTATCTATAATACTCTCATAAAATTTTCAGATGATGATCAAACTTTATGAATTTTTAAAAATTCGAACAGTACTACTGCCATGTTAAAAGGCTTACCGGCAAACTTGAACAAAATGAAAAATTATGTAAACCATAATTTTTTTTGAAAATTTTAAAGAATGGTGATAAGGAAGTTCTTAATATCCCATAAAAATTATGATTCACGATCACACTCCAGTGAATTTATAAAATTCTTACAAGGCACAGTACCATTTATGTTCTTTTCTTTTTGATTTTTGAAATATAATATAACAAACGAAGTTCAATGCTTACATAGATTTGATTGACCAAACAAATAAAATTGGAATTTTTTGAAAAATTTATATAATGTTACTGTGTCAATTATTAATCTCTCAAAAAAATTTAGATCATAATCACACTCAAAAAAATTTATAAAATTCTGACAATATAACTGTCCTAATTATGTTCATTCTGTTTTTGATTTTTTAAAGATAACAAATGAAGTTAAATTATTTTTAAATTTTTTATGTATGATCCTAATCTACTAAGGATAGTACCATAAAATTTTCAGATTATTATCATGCTTGTACAATTTTATAAAAATCTGACAGTGTTTCTATCAAAATTTTAAAATGTTTAAAAAATTAGGTTTTTCAACAAATTTTCATAGGAGATGACTTTTCTAAGGGTTATTGGACCAAATCCGGCCCTAAAACTTTCAAAACCGGCAAAACAAATACGAAATTTCAGATTTACTGTAGCAATTTTAAATTTTTTAATTTTTTTTCCGGCCAGTACTTGAGATCGCGGGGTGGTCCGAAATCTGAAATTTCGGCGAAATTCGCCAAAATTTTGAACCTGGGCAGCCACAGATGGAGCAGCGGGACGGGACGGGAGTCGCCAAACGAGGCATCGATGTATCATACTAGCTAGTACCAGCATTTACCAGTAGTACAGGCCCAGGCGTCCAGAACAAAACCAGCAGCTAGCTAGCTTTTCTTCTTCTTCACAAAGCTGCCATCGTTTCCTCGTCTCGCTGTTGCATTGGCAAAGACGAATTACAAAATGGTAGCTAAATCTGCAGTGCAGGTCAACGCGGCCACATTTCTGGCTCACCTTGTATTCTTCTTTGAAGATCTGGCTCACGTTGTTAGGCAATTTGGAACTAACTACAATCCAACAGCGATGCATCATCTTCAACATTTGGATTTGGGCCAAGTTCAGTTTGAACGGGCTTAAGCCTGCAATGGCACCAAGTTTGGTCTATATTGACTTAAAGCTCGTTAGCAGATGTCACAAAAATTCCCCTCCTCTTCCAGTTTCAGTATGAGCACATACTGAATGAGTGAAGTCAAAATTTTGGCACAGTCAAGACCGGGACAAAGCCAAATATTGGTAAGTAGAATGTTGTTTGGATCATGGCCAAGCCAAATTTTGTCGATACCAAATCTTCGATGAGCGATTTCCTCACCATTTGATTGCCCGTGTGTGACATTGCATTCCATTGATGTTACCAAATTTTCGTGGGCGTTACTAAATTTTGGTAGCAAATGAAACAGCAGCCAAATTTCATTAACGTTACCGATATTTGATTTGGCACACTAGGTTAGCAAACTAAACAGCCCTATCCATTGTGCAATCAAGTACGACGATTAAAATACTGAAGGCTAGGCAGCTTACACAATTTTCCTCTGTTGTGAACTTTTGATGCATTAGTAAAACCACCTGCTAATCTTTTTTGTTTCGCTACTCGTTCAGATACATTAATTCATCGGTCGGTAAGAATTGCACTTGCTTTAGTCAATTCTCAATTGCTGGAGCTTGAAACGCTGATACATTGAAGATAAACAGAGGGAGGCTAGCTATAGGCTAAGTACCCCAATTCCATACTACTTAGGCTCTTACTGAAGAGGGGGATACAAATTAAAAAGAAGGCTAGGCTAATTACTAGCTACTACATCGGTCGTACACAACTACTAGCATGCTTGCTATTATTGATCTGCATCACGCTGAAATGCTGAATGATTGGATCGCCTCTTCATTTCTACCTTAGTAGATTAAGCTTGCTGCAGCTAACGGCTCATAATCCTAGATGATCCGTCTCCCAGTTCAGCCCAGACGCAACCCTATCATGGTAAGGGACGTACTCCTGTATACATCGAGCAAACTTAAATGGTAGTTATGAAACATTAATAGCTTAATTAGCATGTCTCGCGTTTGTACTTTCTCCATGAGTTGTTAATTGAATCTACCTCAAGTTTCTCCATGAGTTCTTGTGCTGTCGGAGCCGACACGATGATGCGGCGAGCACTGGGGTTGATGAACCCTTCCTCCACGGCTTGGTCGATGAATGTTAGCAGGGAGTTGTAGTACCCATCAACATTCAGCAGGCCAACCTGAAGAGTTGGTTAATCGGGGCCAGAGTTGCCTTGTTAGATTACATTTAGCTGCATTTTGTCTATCCATTTGCACGGAAGGAATTAATGATTACTGTTGTATGTACGAATTAGTTTAAGAGAAAAGTACGTAGGATGAACTGAATTATGGCATAGTATAGGAGCAGTACCGGCTTATGATGGATGCCCAATTGAGTCCATGTGATCACTTCAAGCAGCTCTTCCAGTGTTCCATATCCTCCTGAATTAATTGTTGCTACTCCCGTTAGATTTTTTTGGTGTACACAGTAGGACCAACGGTATGAACATGTTGCTACTTGCATCCATTATTTCCAACACTAGTACGCACAGCCTAGGTAGCTAGATACTCCTTAATTGACCTGTTTTACATGAAACATATGCGGGTCCAATGCCACTCGGCTTATTATTACTAGTCAGTGACACACATATCACAACAGGCTTGCAGAGTCATGAATTTTGTTGCCCTGCCCTGACCTGACCTGACAATTCAGAGATGCAGTGCACTTACGCGATGCATGCTATGCAGGAGATAGTGCTCACCAGGTAGCGCTATGAACGCATCAGACTGTCTTGCCATCTCAGCCTTCCTTTGGTGCATGTCGGCTACCGGCCTCACCTCCCCCACCGTCTCCCCAATTATCTGACAAAACAAACATCCATAATCTCCTTAGTTTAAATTTCCCCAGCTTAATTTTCTATGCCAAAGGAGAAGGAATCCTAAAAGAACACTGCAATAACTGCATCCTTCAAGAAAGAAAGAAAAACATTGCAATGCTATGATGCATCATCGTGTTGTACGGTTACCACAGCCCACAGGGAGGCAGAAATTACTATGCATGATTTATACTAGCTAGCCCCTCTATGCCTTATTGGGTGAAGAAAGTACACACTGCATACCAATTGCCAGCGACATTTATCGCATGTATGATATGACAGCTAGAACAAGGACAGGACCAGACTGCAAACCACGCAGGAAATTATTAATCAGGGGCGAGGCCAATGCAAAGCTGCAGTAGGAAGTAAGACATTACCGCGCAGGTGTTTCGTGAGGCACAGTGGAGATCCGAAAATTTCAAAATAGTTGTTCAGAGTTACAGAATTATTGTTTGATATAGAACCTAAAAGTTCATAATATCAAAAATACAAGGAACAAAATTTTCTTACTAGAGATAATACCAGAAATAGTTTAGATATTTGTGAATTGGGGATCTAAAATCTACATACTTCCTCTTCATTTTTTGAATGATATACATGCTACATTTCAAAAATCACGATTCACCTTTACAAATCAACGTAACGCCGATAGGTTTGCGATTTGGAGATTTTATACTAGGGAATCGATAATGAAATAGCTTGCGAATTGGAGATTTTGTAATAGGGAATCAAGAATTAATAAAACTAAATTGTGTGGTTGTTGATGCCAAATGCTCAGCTGTTGTTTGTTATTTTATCACTGCTTCTTGCCCCCGCTAGTCGCTGCTGGAGTCGCACCTTTCATCCTCGGCTCATGCTCGTCGCGCCTACATGGCTACCCTACAACAAACCGCGTGTTGCTCCCTGCCCCGCCGGACACTACTGTATTGACCTGCTGACCGTCGCTAGTGTCACACCCTCTATTCTAGAGTCGGTGATCGCTGCGGCCACAGGGGTCAAAGCTACCCTATCGAGCACCGCTCCTTGTGCCGCTGCCTACCCTACAGCCTATGTCCGTTTGCCTATGCTGGTGAGTTTGTACCTACCTCGTGGTTATCGTCTGTCATTGCCGTCATAGAGAGCGTGGGGCATGCGAAATGGAGACGGAGTTGGGTGTTGAGCTTGATAAATGGAGAAAGACCGGACTTTGGACGATTAGGCCATGCAGGAAAGATTGAGAGAGGGAGTGAGTGGAATGGGTTGAAACGGATTTAGAGGTTGAAATACGTATTTTTGAGCTCACTTACTAGTATATACACATAATATACTTATTATATAAGATCACTGGCATGTCATGCAGAGCTGTGCAGGCATCAAGTCGTGTATGATGATGGACTGATACAGGTAACTGCAAGGACAATGCTCTGTCGAGGCCATGCCCAACCTAGATCAAACTGATCACAGAAAGAACATTCTTTTGAGGGGAACGTCACAAAGACAAGCATGCATTTGGGTTGGGGAATCATCATCTGCAAAGCTACATGTTTTATACTGACGCCTGGATTTGGATTTGTGCCACAGGTACGTTATTAGTACTCACTACCTGTCTACGTGACTCTGGGTCCTAACCACTCCAGTCAGGTGAGAAGTGTTTTCGGCAATGCCTGTTCCCTAGGAAGCACGTACCCAATTCAAGTTCCCAAGGGTTTATTACTATATGATGGACTAACAAACTAGTCCTAGGAGCTAGTAACACAATTGGAAATTCCAAAATGACAGTGCATTCTGCTGCATCGTCATGACTAAAACTTCAAAGGAAGCAAATAAACCACTAGTACTCGACATTTTCCAGCTGCGATCGAATAGAGTAGTAGGGGTCATGTATGTACATACCTCGGGGGTCATGAGAGTCTTGGGAATGACCCTGCATGCGCGTGGAAGACAAGAAGATGAGACGAAACAGAGCGGGCAGCTTGATGTACTATTAGCACTGAACTTAGTACTATAAAACTGGTGTATATTTGGATCAGACTTAGTTGTGCAAATAATCTATGGTAATAGTGGTACAGTAGTTAGTACTTTACATGGAATTTCACATCTATGGTAATCGTACAGCGCTTTGCATGAAACTTGTGACATTTTTTTGTTTGGCTCTGCAGTCTGCACTGCACCTTGAAAAAAGGAGGAGGAAAACTTAAGACGATGAGTACCCGATGACGTGCCGGCCACCGTGGTGGACGGCCTGGGAGACGAGCCCCATGAGCCCAATGCTGCCGCCGCCGTACACCAGGTCGATGTCCCTCGCCACCTGCGTACCACGTACGGAGTTTAACATCAGTGGAGTACACTAGCTACTCGATATATCGCACTCGCAAGCAGCGGCTTGTAGTTGTAGCAGCTATATATCAAGAATTACTGTACTAGGAGGCAGTAAGTACTTCACGCGGCCATTTTTACGGCACGCGGAGAAATTCTCGTTGCGGAGCGGAGCGGAGCAGAGCAGAGCAGAGTGGAGATGCATGGCTCTGCTCTGCATCGGCTGCATGCATGCGTGACGTGAGCAATTACGGAGAGAGGGTTTCAATGCTGCGTCCCTGCCCCCACAATCGATCCCATTGAATGCAGCGGGGGAGTACTACTGTGCTGCAGCTGTGTACTAGAACGAGCTTATCTTGTCGTGATGATGAGCCGGCCGGTACAACATGGCCGGGGATGCTGAGCTGACGAGTGCACGCTCATGCCATTCCATTCCATTACAGGATCGATGGATACGGCTAAAACTAGCCAGCCAGTCAGCCAGCCTAGGGATGACAATGGGACCCGATCCCCGTTTCCCGCAGGAAATCCCTCTATTAGGGGGCGAGGACGGGGGAAATCTCTCCCCGTGGGGGGCTTATCGGGGAAAATATTGCCTCCGTCGGGGATCACGGGGACGGGGACGTTCCACCGTTCCCCATCCCCGATCCCCGTCCCTGTCCCCGTGTTATCACTAATAGGTGAAAGTAAACAATCATTCTCAAAAGAAAAAATATATATGTGAGGTTATTATTAATAAATATGCTAAATTCGAATTACTCTAGTGATTCACTCACACTTCAACCACACATGCACCATTACTCTAGTGATTCATTCATGTAGCATGTGATCTTTCATATAGCATTTTCGGGGATTATTCCCCGTCGGGGCCCCGCAAACCCGTCGAGATCGGGGATGGAGTAGAATTAAACCCCGTGTACGGAGACGGGAACGGGGGCGAAGAAATTTTGCTTATCGAAGATCGGGGATGGAAGGACGCTCCCCGCGGAGATTTTCTCCGTTACCATCCCTAAGCCAGCCCCTTATAACACGAACCGGAGCAGAGCTCGCTAGGAGGATATATAAAGCTAGCCGTACCACTGCACTGCTAGCCTGTGCTTTCTCCCTTACAAATTAAGCACAAGATCGATCGACACGCAGGGGTCCCGTCCCGTCCCTAACGTACAACTTAATTTGACTGCCGTTTATTTTACAGTCAAGTCTAAAAATTACGATTACTTTCGAATACGAATCTTAGCTACAGTTTCTCGCATCGGTGAACCTACGTATTGTTGTGGTACTAGTACGTTGTTGGTCAAATTAAATATATATATATGTTGGTTTCAACCCAACCGCTGGCCAAATTCTACAGGCATTACCAATTTTCGGTTTGGCTTGCAAGGGCTGAGAGTCAAACAGCCCCAGCCCCCAGGTCTCGAAACGCATGACGCTTTATAAAAAGAACCGGCCGGGGTACGTTGCAACAGCTAACAAGCCAATTAGAACTTTGATGTATATACCGGACGTGAAATGAAATTAATATTGGACTTTGATTATTAGTATAAACCAGTCGGCAATCCATGCATTCGCGCGGGCCAGCTTCTTAGGTAAATTCACTTAGATCCGTTAGTTTGGATTGTACGTGATAGCTACTCTAACTTGATTTTGTTAGATGTACGCTAAATCTTTTCCTTTTATCGATTAATATATAAATTCTCTAATAATTTATAATTGGGATAGGTGATAGATCTTATTATGAATTTTAATATTTTTAGAAATCAGCGTTTTAATACACATACAAATCACATTCTTTAATTTATTCCTAATTTGAATATTCTTGGATCGTACTTTGGGTTGGACTTCGTATAAAAATCCATTTTCTATTTTCATTTATTGTTTATCTGTAGGGTTTACTTTTTAATTCATATGGAAATCAAATTTATAATTTTTTAAATTTTTTATTCTAAATTTTAATTAATTTGGCTAGTACTGCATAAAGACTCACTCTGTCAAAAAATATAATACGTATTTTTTAATGGTCTTGTCCATAAATATAGCCTGCATTTTACATTGCAATAAAAATTAGTGTGATCTTCCCCATACTCCTAATAAATATCCACTTTTACTTTATATCATCTACATACATGTATTGAATATAATGCTTATAAACAATAATTATGGGTATTCTAGTCATTTTCAATATCACCTTAGTCTAGTGCTAGGAGAAAATACGCCATATAAACTTGAACGGAGTAAGTAACTATTATTCTGAATTTTTGTTATTTATGAATGTTACTTTGAAAGTCATATGAACCAAATCTCTAATCATCGTTTAATTTTTATTCTGAATTTGCATATATTTTTTTATCATACTTCAGGTGGACTTTTCAGTTTTAGGTTAGAATTCATATTAAGATTTATATTTTTTATTTATTACAATTCCGAATTTTATTTATAGGGTTTATCATGGAATTCGTATGAAATCAAATTGATAATTTTTATATTTTTTTATTCTGAATTTTAGTTATTTTTCTTTTACTTGATATAGACTATTTGTTTTAATTTAATTATTATTTCAAATTTTAGTTATTTATGTATTTACTTTGAAAATCGTATAAAAGTCAAATTGCTAATTCTTCTTAATTTTTTATTTTGAATTTTATTTAATTTAGATTGTAGTTGACGTAGACTTTTTTTTAATCTAAGCCATTATATAACGTGGCTCCAACAGATAAATGATTAAATCTTTCTAATTAACGTGGAAGGTTTCGTCAGAGTATCTAATTAGTATAGTTATAGATGGGACGGGAATGATATGATGTGGCCTTTTCGGGACTAATTGATGCAAAGCAAACTATATATATATCGATGAGGCCAAGGAAGGAAAAAGGACCATCTGTGAAAAGTCTACGGTTTCTATGCGTTGCTACAGATGTAGCAGGCCGCAGGTGTTTATCTGCAACTAAACTTGAGGGGGGAAAGGCAGTGCGGAAAGTACGTACTACTCACTAGCTAGCTAGGTATATATAGTTTCAACTTTCAACTACAGTACGAATATATTCTCAAGTGTGCTTAAGGACCGTGCAAATATAATAACAAAATATACTACATACTCTATCTCTCATCTATATCATCTAGAGTAAACAATAAAATCAGTTTGTGCAATAACAATATCTAAAAGTTATCTCTAGATGTTATGCAATAAATATCTCTTATCTCTTATACATAACTAATCTATCTTGTTTCCGGTACCATGCTGTCTTTTTCATATAAAAGAGACAACTCTCTTCTCTCTCTTCTCTTCTCACTCTTCTATATAGGACAAAGCTGATGCGTACATGTTAAGAGTAAATTGAGGTGGCTTTATTGTACGTGTCCTAACCAATACTGATTAATCATAAGATAATTAACGCTAAAAATATTGCTTCTTTAAGGTGTAATATATTCAGGCATGCTCCAACAATATATTCAGGCAGCGTGCATGCAGAATGAAAAGAATAAGACACGGCATGCATGCATACCAGTTCTTTGGCGAGCTCAATGGCGGCGTCGTGGTAGCTGGTCTTGTTGCCCTGGCTGCTGCCGCAGAAGACGCACATCCTCTTGAACCTGCTCTCCGCCTGCCTCATCCTCCAATCTGCTATGCTTGCCCAATCTGCTCGAGTGAGATGAGTTTTTTTATCAGCTAGCAGCTTGCACTCGCTGTAGCCTTTGAGTGCGCCACCTCTGCCTTATATAAAGAAGCAGGCCGGGGTAGAGAGAGAGAGAGAGAGAGAGAGAGAGAGTTGCATCAACAAGGAAAGAGAAAGACACCACGCTGTCGCTGGCTGCCTACGACTTTGCGCTGAATGGACAGTGGTTCATCAGAGAGACGTCCCATTCGGCCTGTTGGTGCCAGAATCATCTCAGTAGGTGTTACCGCGCGTGTTAGTGCTCGATGCAGCACAGGTCAAATATCCTATATAGCTTTAGTGTTTTACTACCTTCCACGGAACGGACTTAATTTCTTCTGCCTGCACAATTCCAGTGCATGTGTTAATCTTTCCGGTCGGTATAATTAATTAGCAGATTCATTTTTTTTTAAAAAAATACGTTTTCCACCGCAGCACCTTTACTATATATATTGACATGTACTCGTCGATTCTTTTTAAGATGTTGTTTTAGCACGTGTGCAGTCAATTTTTTTATAACTTTGATCCTTAATATGCAAAAAATTATTTTGGATTTATCACGTGAAAATAATATCATTAGATTGCCATAAAAATACTTTCAAACAATTATATTTTCAGTTTTTTGTTTGCAATAATTAGGAAAAAAAAACTAACAGTGTGTATTGGAGACCGCGTCTATACCCAAAATGACGATTAAAACAAAACGGGTAGCACGATTCATATTGGCAAACTATACATGTCTTAATGGACATGGATACATACGGTCTCCAAAATACAACTTTGATAACTAACTTCTTCTATTTTAATATATTTATAGAACTCAATAAAATTATAATACTATGAAAGTACTTTTTGAGACGAATATACATGTGTAATTTCCCTGTATGTTGAAGCGGATGGAGCATACGACGACTGCGCGTAGATCGAGCTAGCTAGAAGCGCGCGTCAACCTGATAGGATCGATTGACGACTACCGTTTTGTCTGAAATACACGGGCTCGCGCAGTGCATTGTTGGTACGTACATATCATGCTGCACGTACGGTGCTGCAGGCAGCCACCGCGGGCAGAGTGCCCAATTAGCTGGGGTGGCTGGTTGGCCGGCCGGCGTGGCCATGCCCGTACTCCGGCCGTCCTCCACGCACCCATTGAATTCCCAACAATGTCGCGTAGTACACCCCCTGTGTACCGCGAGGGTACGTTCTCCTCATCATTTTTACTAAGACACATTATTCTTAATCTGACCTCTACGGTATATATGTATACTATTCGACATCATCCACAGGCTTCCAGTCCAGCTGTAGTCTGTTTTGGTTCGCGTTGGCCTCTGCGAAGTAGCTAGACAACGACGTACGTGCAGGTAAACTCTGGCAGCGACGAGGCTTAATTTCTAGTCTACCAGTAGTATAATTTCACACAAGTTTGCATGGCGAAATGAGTACTTAATTGTTTTTGTAGATGTTAGACATCGATCGTCTAAAAACTCATGATAAGCCACATTTTGAAATGAGCATAATATAAGGCTTAAAAGTATTATGTGTGTAATTAAGGAGACGTATGTTTCTAAGGTAACTTATGTTTTCTCTAAGTATAAGCCACATTTTGAACCATTGGATCAATTAGAATCAAACATACACATATCTCAAAGCTAATCCAAAAGCTAAAAAATCGACTTAGAGTTAATAAAAAAATCAATAACTCATAAAATAGCAAAGTGTAAATGTCTGTGTTCTATGTACATTGACTTAAAGTTTATTACGTTAATACAAACCTAGTTTTTACTTGATGACAAGGCTTTGAAATGCTCTACTATCTCCAGGCATGAAAACAAGTCGGTTTGAATATCGATGTAGTATCCAAAATATAATTTGACCACTAATTTCTATTGTAATAACCTAATAAAATTGTAATATCATAAAGGACTTTTTAGACAAATCTACTATGCATGTAATACCCCGGGCCATCAGTGTGAAGGATCATATGACCTATGTAGAGTGTGGTGGTGGGATTAGTCTCATATTGTTTTGTCTAAAGTGAGTTGTAGTAGCATATAATGTATGTTGGGTCCAAATGTAGCACATCCAGATTAACCCTTTCATACGAATTAAGGACAAATTAAAGTATAAGCGGGGTGCTACGTGTACACTGGGTCCACCCCATGGGTGGGTTGGGTTGGGCATTGAGCGAATGTTGGATCAAGGTGTTACATACACTTAAGGTTTTCATGTGCCCAATCTAAATATTCAACGAGATATCCTTTCAAAAAAATATTCAAAGAGATATTGATAGCCAAAGTTTGTACTCCCTCACTCGAAAATATATGACATGAGAATTTGAGTGGTCAAATTTCCTTAATTTTGACCTCTAATATGTACAAAATTATTTGGATAGATCATTTAAAAATAATGCCATTAGATTTATTATAAGAAGTAATTTTATAATATAATATTTTTATACTTTTAACTGACATGTTCCTATAAAAATTTGATGGTCAAAGTTACCTATTACAGACCATATTTTGTCCAAAACGTCATATATTTTTGAACAGATTTGTTTTATTTTTATTTTTGACCGAAGGGAGTGGAGTATTTTCGCAAAATAGACTAATCAAATAGATGCAGAACAAAATAGATCCTAAAGCCGACCTTTTATTGTCCTTTTTTCTTCAGGGGCAGATAGATGGTAGTAGATCGACACTAGAGGTATAGCCAAATGATAGCCGAGTTGAAAGAGAAGGGTGAGGGCTAAAGAGCAAGCAAACCCTATAATCTACGACGTCGTACTTTTTCATCGGCCTTTAGCTCGTCAGTATTATGCATCAAGACACCGAATCGAACACCGAATCGAGTTTTGTCCCTCCTTTTAATTTACCCTAGATTTAAGCATAGGCAACAATAATTCATACGATACCATGTCTTATTAAGCCAAACATAACCATCACCTTCTGTATCCCCCGCTCACATTTCGTACGCTTAACCCGGATCACACACCATGTGCATGCATTCACTTTTTTATTTTTACGTATCTTAAATTAAGTACTTTCTTTGGAGAAATTGCAAATGCAACCGGTGAACACAACACTGAAAATCAATTATATAATAAAATTTCCAAAATAAAAGCAGGGAAAACATCTGATGACCTCCAATTAATCCAGTTGCCCTGACTAATAATAATAACATCCATCTTGTAGGATCGATATACACTAAACTAGCAATCAGAGGGGGGGTGAATGATTGCGCGGAAGCTAAAACTAAAATTTTGATCTACTAAAAATTCACCCCAATTCGGACTCAAATAATTGCTTCGTATTCAACAAAACAGAGTAGATGCATTCGGTAAATCGCTAATACCCGGAGATCCAACCGTCGGATTGACCTGAAATTTGAACTGTAGAAACTAGATTCCAATACGAATCTAACAAAAAAAAGAATCAGCTCGATCGGACATACAGATCAAAAGTTATTAAACTCGCAAGCATGCTGTGATAGATTATGACGAGAATTGACCAAACCCTAATTTCGTGATTAATCACAATCTACAAAAGATTAACCAACGAAACTTTCAGGAACTCTAAGTTGATACTCTAGAAAGTTTTTGGATGGATCAAATCAAGATTAAACTTGTTAAATCAAGAGAGACAATGAATCAATCTATAAGAACCAAAGCGAGAGAAAACCGAAAGTGATTCTTGTAGCAAACCGTGTATGAACAGTAACTGCGCGACACTGTAGCATCGCGTGGAGCTTTCGGTTCCTGCGTCCAACCGGTGAGGAAAATCGATTCTTTATTTTTCTTGCTAGTCAGTTACAATACTCCTAATAAAAGAGTACAAACTCTAATACCTAGCTCTCTACTCTAAGCAGAGACGACCTCTCCTATTTATAATGAGCAACAGTTCGCATGCATATCCATCGGCCCAACATAGCCCAATACATGCAAAGCGCCCCAATCAATTACAAGCTGCACGCGGACGGCCCACTGCGCGACTCGCGTGACTAACCGACCTCTATGTGCACCGTTCTCAGCCCGAACGTCCCGCATGACATCCTTGACCACTAAGACCTCAGTTCCTCCCTGAACCTAGTCCCGAACCTCAGTTCCTCCATGAACCTAGTTCCGGTCCCGTCATCGACCACGTTCGCCCTCAAGCAACACCTGCACATGAGTAAACAAGAAACAACTCCGAGCACAAGTCCACGACTTGACTCAACATCAATCCATGCAACCACTCACACGAGCGCATTGCATAAAGCAAAACCATTACCATGCTATCACAAGCATATCAAGTAAACATCTGAAACAGCATATGCAAAAGCACCACACATGCCATGAGCACAACCACTTTGCAATGCCAATTTCATCACTAAGCCAATTTTTCAGCACATGATCTTACAATCTCCCCCTTGATGAAAACATTGGCAACACCAATTAGAATTGAACATTGGCATTCACCTCGCAAGAAAAGTTTTTGAAATCAAAAGGTTTCAAAATCAAAAGCCAAAGTGAAAACACAAAATCTCCCCCTTTGACAAATATTCAAGGTGAAAAACTCCCCTAGGTGAAAATAAGAAAATATCTCCCTAAAAGGAAAAATATGAGTGAATGAATGAATACCACTTAAACAAGAACATGTGCATGTGTAAAGTGCATGTAAAAAGTTCTCCAAAGTGGCAAAGTTCTCCCCCTTTGACAATGGATTCATCAAGAACACAAAAGAGAGAAAACAAAATCTTTTTTGTTTTTTTTTTAAATTTGACAATTTTTTTTATGTAATGAGCATTCTAAGTCATCCACAAATGTTGCAAATTCATCACCAAGTCATGCTATCAAAAATACTTGCACCCTCAAATCTACACATAGACAATGTAGAATAAGCATAACTAGAAATTAAGTATTATTAACAATTTATTGCATGGCATGATCTCCCTTTCTCAACAATCTCAAAACCTGAAAACATTGAATTTTGTGCACTTTATTGATACTTGAAAAACTGATTCATTGATTGATTGCAACAATAACAATTACAAGGAATTATATGCACCATCAGCCTTACTTTTCAACTATGCCAAGCCTCATTTCATAAGCTTAAGGTTTCATAGTTTCGGTCATACACAACCTCTTCCAAGTTCATATCAAAGTGCAATGATAAGCGGTCTAAGTAAAGAAGAAGTGCGATAGTACATAACCTTGATCTTGCATTTACCAACAATCACTCTTTGAGCTTTAGCACTTAATTTTGATAAATTTCATATTTAGCACTTTTGAGCAGAATCAAGATAGCCAAGAAGGTTCAACCATGACAAGATTTAATTCAAGTTGTCATTCCAATTAAATAGTCATGACATAAACTACACCATATATGCATAAACATGAAGTTGCAATGACCTTGTAGCATAAACATGGCTTCAAATGACATATATGTATGATATATAATGCTCATTACTTTTCATTGTTTTTCATTTTTTTGTTTTTCATTTACTGAAACACACAAAATAAAAGTATGTTAACAAAATTTTACAAAGTTTTCACAAACTCCCCTCAAAACAACATCTTAAAACTTTCTTCAAAATTGTCATCCAGTGGGATTAATTTTATAAACAAAAGTCTAAAAGAACAGTCCTCTCACTAGGCAAGCGAAATAAATTTTCACCAAAAGTCCATTAACTCCCCTCAAACAAATAACCAATGAAATCAAAAGAGAGGTGATGATATACATGTGTTTGAGTTATCACGGTATGTTCAGTTAAGCATAAGTATGAATCATGATAAATAAATCTTGAACATGAAAAGGCATGATTTAAGATATAACATAATTGAACATGCCGGGGATACATATGAGCATATAAGCAAACATCTCATCTCATACCACAATTAGATATCTGTGAATGTAAAAGATATGAGTGTATAAAATAGCTCACAAAGTAGGTAAAGAATTATCGCACATGCCTCTTGAAGGCCATCTCAAAGGTGAGAACCATCAAGTCTTGATCACATCTTACAAAAGACCAAGATCCACTAAGCTTCTGTTCTCCAACCCGCATCTGAAAAACCTACATAGCACTAGAAGATGTCGAGGCCTCGGTACTGGGGTTAGAAATAAAGCATTTAGGAATCCAGTACTGAGACACACGACACACAGCAGTAGGCACAACACGAGTATTCTTATGCACAAAATCAGATTTGCCCTTTCCCGTGTTTCTAGCAACAAAAGGTGTTTGCATCACCCTAGGCACATAATGAGGAGTAAAGCGTGCTTGTCTGAAATTAGACCTAGCCTTAGTATTTTCTTTCTTTTGTTGTTTGGCTAGTCTAAAGCAAAAATCTACTAAGTGTCCATCTCTACCACAATGAGTGCAAGTGTACTTAACACGATGTCTAGCTTTAGAAACAGAAGCAACATTTGCATTCATCATAGTAGAGGATAAAACTCCAGCAGACTTAAAGACAATTTTCTTAGGCTCATTAATACTCTTAATTTTATCATTGCAAAGAGCCTGAACAACAGTGGGTGGTTTGGTTTCATATGAAGCATAAGGATCAAAACCTAAACCTTTCTTGTTTGAGCTAACCTTAGATTGATCCAAAATCATGTTCAAATTTTTCTTGCCATTAGTGAAACGTTCTAAAGAATTTTGCAAGTAATCAACCTTCTTAGCAAGAGTTAAACAATTATTGCATGGAACGTCCACTTTAGCCTTTTGCTTGCGACAGTTTGAGCATGAAAGAACCTCATGAGTGAGCAAATCATTTGTCATTTGAGAAACTCTAGCATTAGCATCATGCAACTTCAATTCAAGAATTGAACATTTAGAACAAGAAGTTGATTCATCTAAAAGCAGTAGAGAAACTAGCATCTTTAATTTGTTTGCAATTCAAAGCAACAAGTTTCTCATTCTTCTCAATTTCATCTCTAAGCTTATCAAGAGTTGAAGCATGAACATTTCTTAGTGAAGTAAGCTCGGAATAAATTAAGTCACATGATTTGCAAGCATCATCATCGGGAATCAAGGATTTAAGTCTAGCAATTTCAGCATTCAAAGATTCAATCAAAACATCATGTTTCTTAATTTTCTTGTTTCTTTTCTCTAAAAGCGTACCAAGACGAACAACAGCATCTGAAAGCTCATCGTAAGAAGGATTTACCTCGTTTCCCTCCTTTGTCAAGTTCATCTTGGTTGAGCTGTCCATACTTGCCATGAGACACAAGCTCGTCAAGTCTTGTCTCGTCTTACCTTTGGATATTGTATCTTCATCATTGCTTTGAGTCTACATCACTCAAGTTGACTTGTTCAAGTCTTTGAAAGAACTCGATGCACAACTTTGCTATTTAGGAAGCTCCTTTTCTTCTTGTCATTGAATGGGCGCTTGTACTTTGTCTCTTTCTCCTCCTTCGATGATTTACCCGCAAGTTTAGGACAATTTGGACGAATGTGGTTGAGATCACCACACCGATAGCATCTTGGAGGGCCACCATCAACTCTCTTCCTCATTCTCACATTCGCAAAGCTTTATTAAAGCGAGAAGAGAGTGATGCCAAGTCTTCTTCAGGAAATTCCTCAATCATTCATCGGTTAGTGAAGATAAGAAAGACAAAGCAAAACTTGAAGAAGCATTATTATGAGACATGCTAGATTGGGAGGTCAAAGCAATTGATTTGTGATCATTCTTCCTAGCAAGAACATCCAATTCATGAGTTTTTAATTTAGAGAAAAGAACATCTAAAGTAAGTGTACTCATGACAGTTGATTCTCTAATGGATGTAACTTTCATCTCCCAAATAGACATGTCTAATGCACCAAGCAATTGTCTAGCATTAGCGACATCGTCATAGCTAACCCCACAAGACGTAAATTGCTAAGAATTTTATTAAAGCGTGCAAAGAAGTCATCTACAGACTCACGGAGTTTCATCTCAAACGCATATATTCTTTTTGTAAATATCTTGGCGAACCTCTTTGTGGTGTTTGATCCCTCATGATAGTCACAAAGAGATTTCCATACCTCATATGCGGATCGAAGATGAACTACTCGATCGAAGTCGCTACGCCCCAAGCCTGGATGATCAAGTTGCGCGCCTTCTTTGTTTGCTTCAACATGTGCGCGATTGGCGTCGTTGGCGTTGTCGTTCTCGGGAACTTCGTGCGGCTTGTAAACCTTCTCCCAAATTGCGAAGCCCTGCGCTTGGATGTACGCCTCCATCTTGGCCTTCCAAAGCGAAAATCAACACCATCGAACACACACGGTTTTGTCGAATAACGATCCATTGATCTAATCACCGATTAAGATAAATTAGAAAAACCGTGCTCTGATACCACTTGAAGGATCGATATACACTAAACTAGCAATCAGAGGGGGGGTGAATGATTGCGCGGAAGCTAAAACTAAAATTTTGATCTACTAAAAATTCACCCCAATTCGGACTCAAATAATTGCTTCGTATTCAACAAAACAGAGTAGATGCATTCGGTAAATCGCTAATACCCGGAGATCCAACCGTCGGATTGACCTGAAATTTGAACTGTAGAAACTAGATTCCAATACGAATCTAACAAAAAAAAGAATCAGCTCGATCGGACATACAGATCAAAAGTTATTAAACTCGCAAGCATGCTGTGATAGATTATGACGAGAATTGACCAAACCCTAATTTCGTGATTAATCACAATCTACAAAAGATTAACCAACGAAACTTTCAGGAACTCTAAGTTGATACTCTAGAAAGTTTTTGGATGGATCAAATCAAGATTAAACTTGTTAAATCAAGAGAGATAATGAATCAATCTATAAGAACCAAAGCGAGAGAAAACCGAAAGTGATTTTGTAGCAAACCGTGTATGAGCAGTGAACTCTTGCGATTCTTGTAGCATCGCGTGGAGCTTTCGGTTCTGCGGCCCAACCGGTGAGGAAAATCGATTCTTTATTTTTCTTGCTAGTGCAGTTACAATACTCCTAATAAAAGAGTACAAACTCTAATACCTAGCTCTCTACTCTAAGCAGAGACTGACCCTCTCCTATTTATAATGAGCAACAGTTCGCATGCATATCCATCTGGCCCAACATAGCCCAATACATGCAAACTGCCCCAATCAATTACAACTGCACGCGGACGGCCCACCTGCCGCACTCGCGTGACTAACCAGCCTCTATGTGCACCGTTCTCTGCCCGAGCGTCCCGCATGACATCCTTGACCACTAAGACCTCGGTTCCTCCACGAACCTAGTCCGAACCTCGGTTCCTCCATGAACCTAGTTCGGTCCGTCATCGACCACGTTCGCCCTCAAGCAACACCTGCACATGAGTAAACAAGAAACAACTCCGAGCACAAGTCCACGACTTGACTCAACATCAATCCATGCAACCACTCACACGAGCGCATTGCATAAAGCAAAACCATTACCATGCTATCACAAGCATATCAAGTAAACATCTGAAACAGCATATGCAAAAGCACCACACATGCCATGAGCACAACCACTTTGCAATGCCAATTTCATCACTAAGCCAATTTTTCAGCACATGATCTTACACATCTAACACTGAGTGGCCGGCATGCATGACATTATTAGCCAGCAAGAACAGGTTTCACGGCCACGGCGTGCTTCCCCAGTACATCACATCCATCAGATTAGTTACTAGTTAGCTATGGCATGCATTAGCGGAGAACCGATGGACGACATATATGTTTTCCTACAGAACCGCATCAACTCGACACAAGTAATTGGGGGTACGCGACAACTCCATGATGCATGCATGCTTTCTCTTCCTTTACCCCTCACCACCAACCAACCGTTCCGTCCATCGCGCGCGTTAGCAACATGAGCTAAAGGCCATCCCACGGTGAAACCAGTAAGTAGAACGGGTAAGTGCAGTGCTCGCTAGCAGTAGGATGGGTAGTGGTTGCGTACACGGGATTAATGCCATGCATCTTCTTATGCAACATCCAGAATGCTAATGGCGTTTTCTTCATTTCTTCCATGCGATAGATTAGAACCAGACAATGACATTTATCCCTAGCTGGTTGGGGCCTCGGCCAATCGGGAGGCGCCGCGTGGATCCCGCAGCTGAGCTTTTGCTCCCACTCACGTACTCGGTGCGGCCCCAGCTCATCCATGATTTCGCGTCATTTCCCAAGCCTTTCGGTCGAAATTGTCAATCTCTGTCTAGTTTCACTCGTGTCTTCTGTTTGCTCCACTATACTTTTCTTTTTCTTTGGTGCTGGATGGACAAGCCAACTCCAATTGTCCAGCTCAAACTCGGCAACTACGTACGTACCCCATTTGATGCAATATGGAGTATACTCTTAGTGCTAGCTAGCTAGCCAGGGTGTGTGTGTGTGTGTGACCAAATCCAAATTGCATCGGACTATCGGAGCTAGCTGAAGCTAGCACACCTAAAACATGTAGTAGTAATTAACGACGACCAACCACTAGAGTGGTGGTTGAGTGCGAAGCGAAGCAGATAAGAAGAAGCAGGGAAGTCAGTGCGGCCATGCGTTGGATTGAGTGGGGTCGATCGTGGGTGGCCGCCCCGGCAAGGGCGAGACAGAAAGCGAGGGATCGAGCCTGCGCCGCTGCCGCTGCCGCTGCCTTTGCCGCCGCATCATTTCTTGGCAGCCGCTGGAGGCGATGGCGACGGCGGTTGGGCAGGCAGCTCGAGTGTCGAGGCTCAGGAGTGGTCGTCCCATTCACCATGCACATATGCACCCATGCACTGGAGCATGGCCATGGCTATGGATCGAGTAGCTACTCTACTTAGTCTTGGCCACCAACTCGATCGATCGATATGATGATGAGCCACTGAAACATTCACGGGGCGTCTCGTTAGTTGCCTCTTCGATCCATGCTCCAAAATGTCCGATCGGATTTAACAGCACTATATATGTCGGAAAAGGGTAATATGATTTACGTCTTGTTCTTGTAAATCTAGATGGGTAAAAGCTACTACTGCACGTGTCTTTCATATCTATACCACGACAAAACACAAAAGCACGCTTTTAAAGTTGGTAAAACTGCAAGGGATCAACTAGGGAATGGATAATGTTCCTAGCCAATCCCCAGGATGGATCTAGAGTATAATGATCGGACCAGGGTTAATAAAATCGCGATAATCGGCTCGGTTATCATGGTTTTTGACCGTATCAAGCCGATTCGGTATTCAAAACCGGTCGGTAATTAAGCCGGTTCAATTCAATTTAAAAAAACTCAAAAAAATCGAAAAAATTTGTACAACGTAAAACGGTCGAAAACCGGTGAAAATAACTCGATTTTCAATGAAAATCGCTAAAAAATTGGCCGCTAAACAATTTCAATTGGCGCGGACAATTTTCGGTGCAAATCGAACGGCTTTCGAATTTTTTTTCAAAAAGTTTGATTTTGAATCCCTTCAGTTTTTGGCGATTTTTGTTCGATTTATGCGATAAATCGGTGCTGCCAGATCTTTGATTTTCAACCTCGATTCGGTTTTGTTAACCTGATCGAGGTCATCCAGTGACCTGTGGCCAACCTTCATAGTGAAACACTTGTTATGTAGAAAAGGTGATAATGAGAAATTATAGTTAACTAGTCATCAACCTGTGCATTCGCACGGGATAGTATCTTAGATAAAGTCACTTGGGCCTGTTAATTTGGTTTGTACGTGATAGCCACTATAACTTGGTTCTTTTAGATGTGCGCTAATTTTTTTTCTTTTCTCGATTAATGTGAATTTTTTTTCGCAATTTATAATTAGTACATTTCATGGATCTTATTATGAATTTTAATATTTTTATAATTTAGAATTCTAATTCACACACAAATTCAAATCTCTAATCATCTTTTAATTTATCCCTAATTCGCATATTTTTGGATTGTACTTTGGGTGGATTTTTTCTTTCATTGTTAGGTTGGACTTTGTATAAAAATCTATTTTCTATTTCATTTATTATTTTTACAAATTTTATTTTAGGGTTTAGTTTCGAATTTGTATGGAAATCAAATTGCTATTTTTATTCTAAATTTTAGTTAATTTGGTTTGTACTTGACAAAGACTCACTCCGTTAAAAAATATAGTGCGTATTTTTTGAGTGGTCTTGTCCGTAAATATAGATCATATTTCATATGCCAATAAAAATTAGTGTGATCAATATCACCTTGGTCTATATGCCAAGAGAAAATACATCTAACAAATATATAGCTTTACTTTATTTCCTCTATGAGCATGCATTGTATAGTGTTTATAATTAATAATTAGGGGTATTCTATCTATATATAAACAACCGGTGATATTCAATACACCTCATTCGTTTTAAGGGCAAGAAAATCATACAATAATCATAAATTCTAGAAAGTCTCACATTAATCAAAAGAAAAAAAGAAGGATCTTCACCACTTATTTTGGTGGGGCCAAATTATAATGGTGCAGATTAATTATATATAAATACTAGAGTTATATAACAAATACAATCGAAAGAAAAAGATAAGGATCTTCACCACTTATTTTGGTAGGATCAGATTATAACGGTGCAGATTTTGAAGAAACAAGAAGTGGTTGATCATATCTCGCTGTATATGGGGCAGGTCGCTGTTCGCTAGCTAGGGAGCTGAACGCATCGGCAAGGAAGGCGTTCCCAGACTTTTTGATGCTCGAGTCGTCGAACATAACGTTCATTGGAGCTAGTAGCCGTAGCATGGAGCGGTACCCGTGCCCGCCATGGCTGTCGAGTGGGTCGGACGGCCACGACCACCACAGCTTCGAGGCAGTGCGCATGCTAGTCAGGTGGGGCACGCGACTCCCTTGGCAAAGAGAGTACGTCCCAACCCCTGACCAGCACTGGCTCCAGGTCGCCCTTTCCCATGGTACATACAAATGCAAGTGCAAATTGCACCGAAATGAGATTGAATTTGACATGCATGAGATGAGTTTTGCAATGGTGTAATGCAGGAAGACATTGAGGTAGAGATAAGCGGCTATGGCTGGAGCTGAAGCAGACCATGGACATGTACAACACAGCATGCAAGGAGGCGCTCAGTGCAAAACAGAAGGTGATTATAACAAGAAACTGTCATGCTATCTTTGACATGCATTTTGATGAGAATTATATCAGTTGATGTGATGGTTCGATATATGGATGCACGCAGGCGATGGAGGTTCAGCGTTGGAAGATGGAGGAGTTGGCCATAGTGCTCATTGATCAGAAGGATCTCTACCACTTATATTGGTGGAATCAGATTATAACGATGCAGATTAATCATTTATAAATACTAGAGTTATATAACAAATACAAATGTATTTTAATTAAAGTTGTATATCAAAAAAAGGATCTCCACCACTTATTTTAGCGAGGCCAGATTATAACGATGCAGATTAATCATATATAAATACTAGAGTTGTATAACAAATACAATTGTATTTCAATTATTAGAAGTATATTTGTATATCAAAAACAATTGTATCATAATATTTAGACCCGCAGTTGCGCAGGTAAGTATGCTAATTATTTTTAATATCACATTGATCAATACGACAAGAGAAAATATGGCGTACAAACTTGGACATCTCATCTCCAAATCCCATCCCTCTCCTATACGCCCCATCTCCGTCACCGCCCGTATCCCGCCCAGGGTTCAAAATCTCGGTTTCGCTCCAAATTTCGTCCATGATCGGAGAACGAAATCTCGGCGAGATTTAAAAACTTCGGAGAAATTTAGGAGTAAATACAAAAACAAAAATTTAAATCCGGTTTTTTTTCTACCGAGGAAACCGAAATTTCGCCGGTTTTGCCGAGATCTCGGCAAAATTGCACCGAGCGAAAAATGGATCAAACGATGTCAAAAAATTTGAATTTTTTGTAGGTTTCTGACACATCAGTGATATTCTCATAAAAATTTGAGATGATTATCAGATCTTAGGAAATTTAAAAAATTCAAACATTACTACTATCTTGATAAAACACTGTCCGGCAAGTTTGAACCGAATGAAAAAAGAAAAAAACCACGTTATAAAATTTTGAATTTTTTTCCATGGTTGTGATGCATCACGAATGTTCCCATAAAATTTTCAAATGATGATCAAACTTCATGAATTTTTAAAAATTCGGACAGTGCTACTGTGCTGATAAAAGCTTTACCGGCAAACTTAAACCAAATGAAAAATAGTACAAACCATGTTAGAATATTTCGTATATGGTCCTGATTTATCATCAATTTTTCTATAAAATTTTCATCTAATGATAAAACTTCAAGGAGTTCCAAAAATTCTGAGAGTGCTAAGTCCTTGTAACAACCTAATGATCAATACATAGATTTGATTTACAAACCAAACAATGTTTAAAATTTTTGAAAATTTTGCATAAGGGTTATAAGGAAATTATTAAGATCTCATAAAATTTTTGAATCATTATCACACTCCAGTGAATTTATAAAATTCTTACAAGCACAGTATACCATTTATGTTCTTTCTGTTTTTGATTTTTGAAATACAACAAATGAAGTTCAGTATATACATAGATATGATTGAGCAAACAAAAAAAGTTTAAAATTTTTATATAATGGTATTGAGTCAAATATTAATTTCCCATAAAATTTTTGGATCATGATCATACTCGAGAAAATTTATAAAATTCTGACAATGTTACTGTCCCAATTATGTTCATTCTATTTTTGATTTTTTAAAGATAACAAATTTAGTTAAATTATTTTTAAATTTTTATGTATGATCCTAAACATATTATAATGGTACCATACATTTTTCAGATCAAGATAAATCACTTACAATTTTATAAAAATCTGACAGTGTTTATGAAGTTTTTGAAAAATGTCTCAAAAATTCGGTTTTTCAACAAATTTTCACAGAAGATGATTTTCTTAAGGGTTATTGGTCAATTTCCGGTCAAAACCGGTGGTCAAACATTAAATTTCGGTCAAAAATAACGAGATCTCAGCGAGAAAATGAGGTTATTGTAGCAAATCAATTTTTTAAATTTTCAAATTCGGCTGGCACTCCTACAAACCATTTTGGTCCGAAGACCAAGATCTCGGCGAAAACTCACGAAATTTCGACAAGATTTAGAACCCTAATCCCGCTTATGAAGCCATGACTAGCTACCAGTGCTAGTGCCACACACCAGTCTTCTGCCTCTCTCATCTCCGGCACAATAATCAATGCCTCAACACACCCTCACCGCCAAGGTTTCAAATTTCGGTTTCGGAATAAATTTCGTCCCTGGCCGGATAACGAAATTTCGGAAATATTTCGGACAAAATTTGAATTTGAAAATTCAAATCCGGTCCATTCTGGAAATAAAAATCCGAAATTCGGTGAAAAAACATGAAATTTTGGGTTTTTTTGCACTGGCTAAAAAGTGGTCTAAACGTTACTAAATTTTTTTGAAATTTTGTTCACAAGTTCCTGATACATTGCTGATGTTCTCACAAAAATTTTAGCTGATTATCATATTTGAGGAATTTTTCAAAATTCGGAGAGTGGTACTGTCCTGATAAAACAGTGACCGACAAGTTTGATCCGAATGGAAAATGGTACAAATAAAGTTATAAACTATTAAAATTTTTTTGCATGGTTATGATCCATAATTAATGTTCTCACGAAAATTTCAGCTGATTATCACATATGAGGAATTTTTAAAAATTCGGAGAGTGGCACTGTCCTGATAGAACACTGACCGACAAGTTTGATCCGAATGGAAAATGGTACACTTTAAGTTAGAAACTGTTGAAATTTTTTGTTCATGGTTATGATGTATCTATAATACTCTCATAAAATTTTCAGATGATGATCAAACTTTATGAATGTTTAAAAATTCGAACAGTACTACTGCCCTGTTAAAAGGCTTACCGGCAAACTTGAACAAAATGAAAAATTATGTAAAAAATAAATTTTTTGAAAATTTTAAATAATAGTGATAAGGAAGTTATTAATATCCCATAAAAATTTTGATTCATTATCACACTCCAGTGAATTTATAAAATTCTTACATCGTACAGTACCATTTATGTTCTTTTCTTTTTGATTTTTGAAATATAATATAACAAACGAAGTTTAATGCTTACATAGATTTGATTGACCAAACAAACAAAGTTTAAATTTTTTGAAAAAATTACATAATGGTACTGATTCAATTATTAATCTCTCAAAAAAAATTTAGATCATAATCACACTCAAGAAAGTTTATAAAATTCTGACAATATAACTGTCCCAATTATGTTCATTCTGTTTTTGATTTTCTAAAGATAATAAATGAAGTTAAATTATTTTTAAATTTTTTATTAATGATCCTAATATAATATGTATAGTACAATAAAATTTTCAGATTATTATCAAGCTTGTACAATTTTATAAAAATCTGACAGTGTTTCTGCCAAAATTCTAAAATATTTAAAAAATTCGGTTTTTCAACACACTTTCATATGAGATGACTTTCCTAAGGGTTATTTGACCAAATCCGGTCAAATCCGCCCTTAAAAGTTTTAAAACCGGCCAAAAAAACACGAAATTTCGCCCAAAAAATCCGAAATTTCCGGTTCTGTAGCAAATTCAATTTTTTTAAAAAGATTTTCCCGGCCGGTACTTTAGAATTCAGGGTGTTCCGAAATCCAAAATTTCGCCGAAATTCACCGAATTTTGGAACCCTGCTCACCGCTCGACATCTCCCTGTCGCCCACCACTAGCTACCGTACGTATGAGATCTAACGTTGGGTGCATGGGTGAACCCTGTTAAAGTGGTGCACTTGTGGATTTTTTTTAAATAATATATTTTTAAATAGTTTTATAAAAATAATATACCGAAACAAAATTTTACAAAAAAATACATCTCTCGCCATTTGAAACGGCGACAGAGGTTTATTTAGTCGCAGATTGAATTGGCCGATAGATTATTTGTCAT
Organism: Otatea glauca; assembly: GCA_036346275.1. Taxonomy (NCBI): domain Eukaryota; kingdom Viridiplantae; phylum Streptophyta; class Magnoliopsida; order Poales; family Poaceae; genus Otatea; species Otatea glauca. The sequence continues at coordinate 888,106 of CM070715.1, read as the reverse complement.
GGATTCACTTGATTATTTTATCATGGATTCACTTGATTGACAAGGATAGAACCCTGTTGCTAATTCAAATGGCGACCGATGGTTTGTCGTTGTTTCAAATGGCGACGAAATTTCTGTCGTTATTTGAAATAACGATATAGGTGTATTTTTGTAAAAATTTTATGTTATTTTTGTAAAGTTATTTAAAAAATGTATTATTAAAATAAAAAATTCAGCACTTTGTATGTTTTACCACCGATGCAACTTTACTCCAGTAAAAGTATCGCAAATTACCACCTAACCTCCTGGACTTTTTTTTGGCTTACTTGACCTCGCTAAACGTCTAGTACCGGATTACTTCACCCCCGCGGACGGTTTTGAAAGTTGTTTTGCCATCGTGGTTGCCATCACCAAGCGGCAAAAACCGAGTGACATTGAGGCCAGGGAGGAAAAAAAAACTGAGCACTTCTACCTTTACTAAATTCAATATAAACCGTTCATTGTTTTCGATCAAATGAATCAGATTAACTAGAATTTATTTATACTTCCTATAGTAGTAGAATAGTAGAAATACGTTTAACAAATCAATGACTAGATCTGATTTCTATTACCTACATACTATATCTACTAGTATAATACATCGTAAAATTTCTGTGTAATTAAGCTAGCCTTAGGGGTTGAAGTGATCCAATGTTTGAAATTTAGGAGGTTTAGTTCGGAAAAAAAAGGGTTAAGAGGGTAGGCAATACTTCAAGGGAGTAAAGTTAACTATATCTAATTGTAAATATGCCACTGTAAAGTTGGTTTAGAAAATATGTTTATATTTTGCTGTAGAGACCATCGGATAAACTGTTGTGTGATATATATGTATCTAGAAATGGGGAGTATTTCTAGCAGCCTCATTTTTGTGCACAGCCACCCACCACTGCTATCGTGTTCGTGCTGACGTGTAAAGACGACATGGCATTGCAAACATGGTTTTCAGGCACTTTGATCACCAACTAGATTAGTGTTGGGATTTAACAGAGCCAACGTCTGAAAAACATGTCTAGGCGGGCTGCATTTGCGCAATAGGTGTCCATACGACGACTTATCCACTACGACAAAATAACTTATATTAGATCTCTCATTTCTGACAGGTTTTTACGAAAATCGTCTGTGACGTGTTTCGGACACATCACAGACGGTCTGCGATGGCGGATTATCACAGATGGTTTCATCCACAAAACATCTGTGAAGTTCTTGCTTTCATCACAGACGGTTTTATCCAACTTCACAGACAGTTTGTGGATGAAATCGTCTGTGATGATCACCATATCATAAACGTTTTTATCCACAAACCGTCTGTGAATCGCTGAGAGGAAACATTCAAACATCATATGCTATATATATATATATATATATATATATATATATATATATATATATATATATATATATATATATATACACACACAAAAGTTTTCCACCAAAAACCTACTGATAAATACTACTTAATTAATTAGTCTATCTAGTCCTTATCGTCGCCGGTGTCATCGTCGTCGGAGTTAGAGTCGTCGCTGCGACCGTCGGGGTCCTCATTCGAACCGGATCTGTCTGGGTCATCCTCCAGCTCCCAGCTGTCACGATAGCCCTCCGACGAGTCGTAGCTGTCGTCGTCAGAGGAGGAGGATGTTGGCGGCGGACGCTTCTGACTGACGCCGACGCTTGAGGCGGAGAGAGCAGAAGTGCCCGCTTGTCGCGGAGGGAATGGATGATTTGTTGATATGGCGCCGGTGTGGCGCCGCAGCCATTCCCGCGGGGGTTTCAGAGGCTGGGACGGTGGCGATGACGGAGGGTTAGTCGGTGGTACTGGAGGTGAAGGTGGTGGCGATGGCGGAGCCGTCGTCGGAGGCCGAGCGACGGAGCCGACAGAGGAGGTGGTGTTTTTTTTGTTGCTCATGGCGACGTCGGAGGCAATTGCAGTGAGGGATGTGGAATGCTATCGATCGATGCAGTATATATCGTCGCCGAAGTGAAATTAACGATCTGCATTGGGGAAATGAACCGTCTGGAACACGGTCTTCGAAGGGAATTTCAACACGTGGTTTAATTCTTCGGAACACGAAGCGATCAACTCGAAACACTGCGTGCGCCTGTCTTGGGAAGACGAAAGCATTGGGACATCACAGATAATTTGTGGATAAAACCATCTGTGATGACGTAATCGCAGACGGTTTATCCACAAACCGTCTACGATTAGACCATCACAGACGGTTTTATCCACAAACCGTCTGTGATGATCACTATATTATATATGCGAACAGAGAGCCGATCGAGCTCCTCTGTATTTTTAGGGTTTTCTAGATATTTTCGATGTGGCTGCGAATGAGAAGCGTTCTGGTGAAAGAGACCCTAGATTTGGAGGTTTAATTATATATCCTTGTGGTCTACGTCATCTAAGGTTAGTAATTACTTCATAATTGCATTGTATTTTAGATCTAGCTTGGTAAAGAGGGAAATGAAGCTGGCCAGTTCTACATCTAGGTGTAGATCCATTTATTCCCTGTGATGTAAAGTAGTAATTGGTTCATATTTGCGTTATATTTAAGATCTAGCTTGGTAAAAAGTGAAATGAAGCCGGTCAATTTCTAGATCTAGTTTGTTGTAGATACATTTGTTCTCTGTGATGTAAAGTACATATATTTGCTATAGCTTTGTGCAGATCCATTTGTTCTAATTGCATTACGCTGAAGATGTAGCTTACATGCATATGTTTACATATCCATTCGTTCTTTTAGATGAACCGAAGCTGGATGTACACTGAGAACCTTACGAGCGCGGAGTACATTAATGTTGTCTCCACTTTTAGAAGGGCTACAGAGGAAGATATGTTGATCAAAGGGGTGGAATTTATGCCTTGTCCGTGCATTGACTGCAAGAATCTGATGATGTTTCAGAACCCAGTGCAGATTGAAGCACACTTGATTCTACGGGGTTTCAAAAGGGGATATACATGTTGGACCAGTCACGGTGAATAGTAGATTACACCGAGACCAAGTAGTAGTACCATCGTCGACGAAGTACATATCAACTGTGCTTTCAATGAGGATAGGTTTCACGATGACAATCTGGATCAGATGCTACGGGATGCAAAAGGGAATTGTGATGAACGGGAGCACGTAAAATTCTGAGGCTTGATGGACGACTCAGAGAAACCTTTGTTCCCGGGTTGCAAGTTCAAATACACAAGGTTGTCATCTGTGCTGGAACTGCTGAAATTAAAGGCAAGCAATGGTTGGTCCGACAAAATTTTCACGACACTGTTAGGTCTGTTAGCGGATATGCTTCCGGAGGAAAACGAGTTGCCGACAACCACCTACAAAGCCAAAAAGGTTCTTTATCCCTTAGGAATGGAAATAGAAAGAATACATGCCTGTCCGAACGACTATATCCTTTACTGCAAAGAGTACACAAACTTGCATGTATATCCGGTGTGCAACGCATCCCGGTACAAGCGTAAAGATAGATCGGATGACGACGACGAGGGCATGGAGTTGAAGAAAGGACCTCCCGCTAAGGTGGCGTGGTATATGCCTATAATTCTCTGTTTGAAGTGTTTGTTTGCTAACCCAAAAGAGACAAAATTGCTTCGGTGGCACTTGGATGAGCGTAAGAACGATGGAATAATTAGGCACCATGCTGATTCCACACAGTGGAGAAACATCGATAGGAGGTTTGAAGAATTCACAGTGGAACCGAGGAATATAAGGTTCGAATTGTGTACGGATGGAATGAATCCTTTCGGTAACATGAGTAGCCGTCATAGCACTTGGCCCGTGAATATCTGTGTATACAACCTTCCTCCTTGGTTGTCTATGAAGCGGAAGTATATATTGATGTCTATACTCATCCAAACCCCGAAGCAACCTGGGAATGATATTGATGTGTACCTAGACCATTGATAGAAGATCTGAATACATTGTGGGCTCCTAGGGTGCAGGTATGGGATGCTCACAAACGAGAATACTTCACTCTACGCTGCCTATTGTTTTGCACCATAAATGATTATCCTGCCCTTGTTAACCTGTCAGGGCAGAGTACAAAAGGAACCAAAGCATGTACTCATTGCTTGGATGATACCGAGAGTGTGTGGCTGAATCACTCGTGCAAAACCGTGTACATGCATCACGTAGGTTCCTTCGGAGGAATCACCCATACCGCAAGATAAAGAAACAATTCGACGGCACGACCGAAGACGCTTTAGCTCCAAAGCCTTTAAGCGGGATAGGCGTTCATAACATGGTTAAGAACTTGGATGTTGCGCTAGGAAAGGGACGTAAATCGAGGACCCATGAGAAGAGCATGTGGAAGAAGAGATCAATATTTTAGGACCTACCTTATTGGGATCACCTAGAAGGTCAACACTGCATCGACGTGATGCATGTAGAGAAGAATGTCTGTGATAGCTTGATTGATCTCTTACTGAACATTAAGGGTAAAACAAAGGACGGTATCAACTCACGGTTTGACTTGGTCGATATGGGCATCAGACCTAAGTTAGCACCGAAAGAGACCAATAAAGGCTGAACATACTGTGAACCTGCTTGTTACACTATGTCCAAGGCCGAGAGAATCGAACTGTGCCAATACTTGCATGGTGTGAAAGTTCTGTCTGGTTACTCATCTAACATGAAGAAACTTGTTTCGATGCAAGATTTGAGTTTAACTGGCATGAAGTCCCATGATTCCCATGTGCTTATGACACAGATGCTCCCTGTGGTAATTAGAAGTATTTTACCGAGTAAGGTCCGAGAGACAATCACATGGCTGTGTTTTTTCTTTAACAAAATTGCTCAAAAGGTCATCAATCCTGAAGGACTAGATACTCTGCAGGCTGAGGTGGTCATAACTCTATGTAATCTTGAGATGTATTTCCCTCCATCATTTTTCGATATCATGGTCCATCTCATTGTTCACCTTGTGAGGGAGATAAAGATGTGCGGGCTTGTGTTCCTACGTAGCATGTACCCGTTCGAGAGGTACATGGGAATTCTCAAGTCCTACGTACGGAATCGATCTCGACCGGAGGGTAGCATTATCGAAGGTTATGCAACCGAAGAGTCATCTAAATCTGCGTGGATTACATGGCTCAGGTCGAACCGATAGGTGTGCTTCGATCCCGCCATAAGGGAAGGCTCCAGGGCATCGGGACCATCGGAAGGAAAGCAATCACGCCTGATCCGGTTGCATGCGCTAAAGCCCATTTCACAGTTTTGCAACACATGGCTGTTGTGGCCCCGTATATCGACGAGCACAAGAACTGGCTATGGCAAGAGAATCCGTCGCAGCAGGTTTACTGGATCATCAGACAGTATAACCTCCAGTTCAACAGATGGTTCGAGGAGTAACAACCCATCACTGGAAGCTCGTCAGGTGATACACTAATATGGTTGGCAAAAGAGCCAGCATTTATAGTTGTAACAAGGAAAGGATACGACTTAAATGGGTACACATTTTACACGAGAGATCAGGACATGAAGAGCACAAACCAGAACAGCGGTGTTCGCATTGATGCGCTAAATACAACTGGATCGACATGGAGCTCGTACTATGGGTTAATTGAGGAAATTTGGAGCTCGACTACATACTCTTCAAGATCCCCTTATTTCGGTGTCGTTGGGTTAACCTGCAGCACGTGAAGGTTAACAACGACGGCGTCACAACTGTGAACCTCGAACGTGTCGGATACCAAGACGAACCATTTGTTCTCGCTAACCAAGTTGTTCAAGTCTTCTATGTAACTGACTCGTCCAACAAGATGCGGCATGTTGTTCTTCAGGGAAAAAGAAGGATTGTCGGAGTCGAGAATGTGATAGATGAGGAAGAATACAATCAATTTGACGAGTTGCCTCCTGTTGGTACCGGCGTCACGATCCAGGAAGACCAACCTGAGGAAGCGAGCTACACACGTGTTGATCATCATTAAGGGCTAATTTTTGTACAAAACAATAATTAATGAGATGCATGTTTGTATTATAATTAATGAGATGAACACTAATTATAATTAGTTAGATGTATTGATTAAAATTAATGAGATGTATGTATTATAATTAATGTGATGTATGTATGTATTATAATTAATGAGATATTTGTATTAATTAAAATTAATGAGATGTATGCATGTATTATAATTAATGACACAAACTTAAATAAATATTAACAGCAAAAACAATAAAACTGGCTCATCCCAGACGATTCTGGGCTTAAACCTCTGGGATGACTTTATCCCAGACGGTTCTGGGATGACTTTATCCTAGACGGTTCAAGCCCAGAACCGTTTGGGATGCCCTTCTCCTGCGCTAAACCCCTTGCCCCACGCTTGTCATTCACTAAATCCCACACACTCTTAGTTTACATCCCTAGCGCTCCCACTCAGCGGCGCCCTCCTCCCTCCCCGTGCCCTCCCCCTCGGCGTGCCCTCTGCACTTGGCGGCGACTCCCGGTTGCACCCTCCCCCCTCGGTGGCGCCCTCCTCCCTCCCCCATGCCCTCTCCCCTTGGCGGCGACTCCCGATCGCGCCCTCCCCCCGGTGGCGCCCTCCTCCCTCCCCTGTGCCCTCCCCCCACAGCAGCGGCCTCCCCCCTCGGTGGTGCCCTCCTCCCTCCCCCGTGCCCTCTGTGAGTTTTCTGAGAATTGCTCTCTGTTTTTTGTTACCTTACTTGTTCGATGCTGATAATGGGTATTGCAGAACATGAATTTCACTGAACTAGGCCTTGAACCATAGACTTATATGCTGAAAAGTGTAGATTCATTCACTGATTAGAGTATATCTGGCTAATAGCTTATTCTTGACTGTTATTACCTTTCTGTCAGCACTTCATTATATATACTAGCTTCTAGTTTAAACTTGATTGTGCTATTAGTCATACCATTCTGGTTTTCTGATCCATGCGCAGATTGTTATATCAGTAGATGTGCTATTTAGATGCTTAGCTAAATACACTTTATTATCTTAACTATTTACTGGTGTGCTTAACTTACATACTCTTAATTGAAATTTTCTTCTCTTAACTTATCTACTCTTAACCTTGCATCATACAAGATGGTGTCGGGACCGGATCTCCAAATCCGAACCCTCTGTGTATAACCTGTGCTAGTCCAGGAAAAGCTAGCACACACAGTGAAAACAGTGATAACAACACATCCATATCACGAATCAAATAATAGTAATTAAGCAAAAGAGTATTAGCCTTATGGCCAATTATTACAAATAAGCAGCATCATAGCATGAGTTCAATAAGAAACAGCGGAAACGAAATAACAAAAGCAAAGTAAGCCCATCCATTTGCCCAACAGGCAATCGACTGGGGTTCGCATCCTAGCATTTCGGATCACCTTCGTCGTAACCACAAGCGTAGAAATCGTAGTCACCTTGACCTGCGAACTCTTACGTGGAAGGTTGGGGATGTTGCAAGGGTGAGCACAAAATGTACTCCGCAAGTCTTGGAAACATAATGCATGATAACTATATGCAAGGCTAAACAATTGAAGGCATAATATGGCTCTTTTAGCATAAAGCAAAGTTTAACTGTAAATACCAATAGTAATTTCATAAAGCATCATTTGATCAAAAGGTAATTGAATAGTAATTGAATTTGATATGACAATTAAAGCAGGTTCCATCTACCTGACTGGCTCCATCTACTAAACCATAACCCGAGAGTTCCATCTGCTCTCGGATTCCCAAACCATCATTTTTCTTTAAAACAAAACCATGAAATATACAATGTGCAAGCGTACCTCGCCTACCCTTGACCGTGGGCACAGCTACTTAAGTAGTTTTAACTCTGCAGAGTGTGTACACTTTACCCACAAGACATGATCGACTCTTGTTGCCATGCAATTAATACACTTCCTTTGGTGTGTCGGCAGAGAGATCATGACAAGGCCTTTACAATGCACAACCCCACTATTAACATCGCCCGCTAAGGTTTCACATTGTTAGGGTTCTAGCCGCCCAAAGATCTGAAGCCCCTCTTGCGCCTGCCAACATCTGACACTCACCAACTGGCGTAGCTAATAATGAGACGCACAAATTATTTAGCCAGGTCGTACCCATATAGACTTGTGGTTGTACGGTAGTGCTCGATCCATGGTAACACACGCTTCGGTCCTTAATTGACTAGGGTGGAACATTCACATACCAAGGTCTCGTGCTTTCTGCACCCGCCAAACATCCATCCGCCCCGGTCTAAACCATTTTCACTTTATTTTACTTAAATCACAACAGCAACACCAATTGCCGCAATTTCATAAATAAGTTTAAACAACATTTGAAATGATTCCCATAATGGCACAATACCGAAACGCTTAAGCTGGACTAAGCAATTCTGCCGTTCCATGCTAAACTACTGGATATCACCAAATAAAATAGCTAGTATATATCATCTAGGGTGTCAAAGGTTCGACATGATCAATACCAATGAGGGTATAACAAATTGGAATTTAACTAACCATAGGACTACATTTAAAGTACTTTGCATAAAAGTAAGCATGCATAATTTAAAAACAACATAACATTTTTATAAAATTTAGGATCAATATGTTCAAGAAAGACTTGCCTTCGTTGCTTCCTGCTGGATCTACCTCTGACTGTTGATTTGCTTGAGCTTCGACTGCGTCGTCTACACGCGAAACGAGAGCAAATAAACAAAACAAATTCAAGCAAAATTCAAAAATTTAAAAGAATGGTACTGGAAGATAGATCTTGAATTTATATGAATTTAGAAATTTGAATCACTGGAATCGGAGCTTGAACGAAGGAGAACGGGCTCCTGGAAGATTCCCAGATCAGAAAATCAGAAAAATCAGAGAGGCTGACACGTGGCAGACTGTGATTGGCTGGGATTTCGGATTTTCTGGAAAATTGGAAAAAGAAAAAGAAATACCACTAACACGTGGGGCCCACATGTCAGTGCCTGGGTCCACGATGAACCGGGAGCACCGAGGAGAGGGGATGCCGACGTGGCGAACCACGCTGAGGTGGCGAGCCACACGGCGGGTTAGGGCAGACGCGGCGGCTGACGAGGCAGCCAGCGAGGCGGCTGATGCGGACGAGGCACGCTTCGCGCATCTGACGGCGGCGCTAGATCGGACGGCAGAAGGGCGAGACCGAGAGGGCGGCGACGTGGCGCGATCTGGCGCGCACGCGGAAGATCGGACGACCGAGATCTCGCGACGGAGCACGACGGCGAGGGGCGGCGCAACTCACCGGATGCGGAGAAGAAGACGCGGCCGTCGGTTGTCGCGGGAGCCGCCCAGACCGTACTCGGGCTAGTTGGATATGCTATCGCCACATCGAATTTGGAGGTTAGCAAAGGATCACCGATGGTGCTCGCATTGCTAACACCCAAGCCCAAATGAGACAACGGCGAAACACCCAAATAACTCGAACTCGATCCCGGTATTCCCCCGGTATGCGATCCGAAAACTCGCCCAGGATCCCCACATACCGGATTTCAAAGTCATACCAACTCAATTTGCATAAAGGGGGCAACGAACTCGAAACCCCACAACCAGACACGCAAAGCGGAAGCAAAACAAAACAAAACCCAACCCGGCACAAAGACGACCCGACGAAAAACCAAAACCCACAAGACTAACAAAAGCACGAAAAAAATTGGGCATGATGCCTCTAGAACAGAGGACATCCACCCAGCAGACAAGAGAGACAAATTGCATATATATATATATATATCAACAATAACAACTAAATATCTACGACCAACTACGCATCTACGATCATCAACCATCATATAACAACCACATCAAGTATCAAAAGTTAAAGCCTCCACATGCTACAAACACAACCCATACATATACAACAAAAGTTATCCAAACCCCAAGGTAAATAAAATTAAGACTCATCAGGAAGTGTCACCATGAACACTTCCGGCGCTTGCATCAATGAGCTAAGCCTCTACTCGGTGTCCCGCCCGACAACCGAGAGACAATAAGGACAGAACTCACAACCCGCATCGCCTCACCGAAAACCACAAAGCGAAGCATGAGTACGAAGGTACTGCAAGTCTTACCCGTGGTCCATATATGACCGACTCACAAAGGAATATGCATTGGATAAAACAATGGAATAAGCCACGGGTAATAAGTGCGAAAGCTTAACTTTGTAGTAGATTCGCCTACACTACTCAATTCACAAGTTTTAAAGCGGTTATAACAAGCATCTACTACTACATTGAAGGTTTGCAATTAAGTACATGAAGTAACACAAGTATCACCACCATTCACAACAAATTCATCAACATCTCACATTTCTTTTACGGTTTTAAGTTGTTACTACGATGAATCGAGCGATGAGAGAGCGTGCTCTTATCCATGGCGCCGCGATTCAAATCGTTTATTCACTGCGAGGATCATCAATCACACGACATGAATCCCACACAGAATCCGCATCAACCGCCCCTCCCACCATATCTATCCGATGAACCGCCTCATGCGGCACGAGCACCTAGCAACCTCCCCGAGCGACACAAGTCCAACTTGGCCCTCCCGAGGAGACCTAGGCCTCGAACTCCACCCCAACCATCGCATGAAGTTGCACCCCATCGACTAGGAATGGTGAAAGAGTGGCTTACCGCGCCCATATCACGGCATGTGATCAACAAGGGTTGCTCAATCAAAGGTCAAACTCGAGCGGTCCTCAATCGACACAAAGAGAGCTACACATTCGAGTCTACACACTCTCATGTCCCAACCTCTCGCCGGTCTCCAATTCACATTTACATTTTCAACCTACTCCCATTTCCAAACCATGTAGTTCATAAGTGTGAAGTAGTACATCACAAGTGATGGAACCATCCACCACTTGGCCCGAACCCGACCGCTAAGCAATTTAAGCGTGACATAAAATATTACCCATGTTAGGTTCCAAATGACAATTCAACAATTAACAAGGATGACATATGCATAAATAGGTTCTAACATTCTACCCACAATTCAACTCCTAATGCACTACTTAAAACACCCGTTAAGCAATTCATTCACAAAGATAGAATATATAAGGATCAATGATGCTTAGGTGCTTGCCTTGTGCTTCAATTGGATTTTCAGTAGCCACGGCTCTTCAACTCCCACGGATACGTCACCCGCCGGGATCGTTCTCTACGATGTATGGATGCAAAATGAGATGCATGAAATGCATATGTAAAGGAAATGCAATTGAAGTTTTAACAAAATTCCAAAATGCAATCCTTCTACAACAAAACAAAAGCAAAAACGTTGACACTACGTATCAATAGCTAAACAATACTTTGATATGCTTTACACAACTCCAACCAAAATCCTAACCTTCATTTTGAAATTTGGACAGATTTTAGCCCTTCTAGACCGACTTCACCATTTTAGGCATAACTTCTACATGGTTACATGAAATTGAGTGATTCCAAGTCCTAATGAAACTTAAGAGATATATCTACAACTTAGTTTTAGCCGATTTCTCATTTATTGCTTGAGTAATGCCCAGTTTGCCCATGAACAGAGGGTGGATTTTGGGTTCAGAATTTATAGTCTTTCTGGACAGCATGCACCATTTTGCCATAAAAATGCTATACCTAATGGAATTGAGCAATTGACGACAGTTTTGGAATCTACACAAAATTTCCTACAACTTCTCAGGAAAAACTCAAAGCTAATTCGGCCTCTAACTATTTTTAAACTACAGTCCAAGTTTCAGCTTTCACAGATTCAGCATCTCAGTGCAGCAGGTACCAAAATCATCATAACTTTCGTTTGGATGGATGGAATCAAGTGATTCCGGTTGGAAAATAAAGGTAACTCATTTGCCTACATCTTCTTCTTCAGTGGACCAAGCAGGAAATGCTGGGAACTAGCTCTAAAACACGAAACACAGCAGCACAATTTCCTGCTCGAAAATGACAGAACATTGTACCAAACCCTAAATTGATTTTCCTCAAATCCACCAATGAAACTTCAATCCAAAGCATGTAATCCATACATCTACCTCATTTATACCATCCACACCCAATCATCAAAACCCTAGGAGAGAAATTACCTAGAAGGAGGTGGGAGAGGAAGGAGATGAGCTGCTTGGGGAGGAGGAAGGAGCTGCTGCTTGGGGAGCTTGGGGAGGCGCCACCAATGGAGGGAGGGCTGCAGGAGGAGCTCCAAGGGCGCCAAGGGAGGAGGTAGGAGGCGTGGAGGAGAGACTTAGGGGAGGAGCTGCCCCCTGGCTGATTTCTTGGCTTGGGAAGAAATGAGGATGGGAAAAAAATGAGCTCTAATGCACACATGTGGCTAGATATTTGTTGGCTTTGGTGGTTTGACTATTTTGCCCCCATGGGTGTGGGCATGACAAGGTTTATTTAGTAATATGGCTAGGAGAAGTTATTTGTTTGCTTGAACCGATTCAATTTTTGAGTCATATTTAAAACTAGTGTTTGATTTTGGATTGGGATCAAAATTCAACCATGACTTAGAGAAAGTTTCTAGTTCAAAATGTTTTGGTTAAGTTTGAAAAATTCTAAGTGGCAGTTTACGATAGTCGTTGCAGTCGGAAGTTAATAATAATTACGGCCAAAATTTTGGTTGGCGCTAATTTTAGCCGCACAAACCGAAATCGAATTTGGGGCCCTGTCATCGGTGAAACGGTGACAGATCGGGTGCGGGATTTGGCGGATCGGAAAGAGGGCGGTGCGGGTGACGCAAAAGTGCAACCGGTGACGGCGGAGACCAACCGGAGGCGGAGACCGACGCGGCGAAAGGCTTTGGCGGCGGCGGAGGACTTCGGCGAGCTCGTGCGCGAAGACGGCGGCGTCTCGGGCGACGAGAAAGGCGGCAGCGGCGCGCGAGCAGCAAACCTCGGACGGGGCAGGGCTGCGGCTTAAATAGCCTTGGGAGGCGCGCAAAAATCGGAAACCGAGATGGCAGCGGCGTGCGACGCGAGGATTCCCGGCGCTAGGGTGTTGGCTCGGGCGGCAGCGGCGCTGGGCCAGCTGGGCTGCGCGAGTGTGGAGCGGGCCGAGATGGGCCTGACCGGAGGGGAAATCGGGCCGATGCGGAGCGGGCTGGAAAGGAATAGGGATGGGCCGGCGGGATGGATTCGGCCTAGAAGGAATTTCGAAAATAAAACATTTTCCGATTTAAAGAAATTCCAGAAACTCAAATAAAAACAAATAAATTCAAATAAATTCAAAAAAATCTCCAAAAATACAGGAAAATTCCTTGCAGCATAATGAAGCCAACTAAAACTGAAAATCTTTTGTTTGATAAATAGATTAGCCAAATTAAATCCTTTCATAAATAAAAAAATCAAATTAAGCTGAAATTAATTCAGGAAAAATGCAAATGGTGAATTTTCAAATTTAAACATTCTAAAATCCAAATTTTTGGAATGTTACAGATGTCATCCCCACAATCCTTGCCGTCGAATGGATCTAATGACGCACCCAATGTAGGAGAAAACAGGCGCGGTCCAATAGGGCTTAGTAAAAGGCCTCAGAACCGATACACCATCACGGCGGTCGATCCGCATGATGGGGCTCCTACCGCGCCTCCAAAGGTTACGACAGCTTTCTGGACCATGTGCGGCATCGTTGGGCGTGAAAGGGTCTCCATCACCTATCCTTCATTGAAGACGCTGACAGATGACGTGCGCGATAACCTGGTGACAGAAATATTCGCATCGTTCGAGCTTCCACAAGACGCCATGCCTGCACTGTGACGGTACGCGTTGCTAGTGGCGGGAAAGGCGTGGAAGAACTTCAATATCGTCCTTGTCACTAATTATGTCAATAAGGAAATGACTCCGTTCCAGAAGTACAGGTTCATCTCTGAAGACGTCTGGGGACGATATGTTGAGTTGAAGATGACAGAAGGGTTTGTGCTTCAAAGTGCGTCGCATAAGACCGTCTAGTCAAAAAACACCCACCCACATAAACTCAGCTCAACTGGGTACGTGGACAAGATCGCGCAATGGACGAGGGAGGACGACGAGGCAATCCAGAAGGAAGTCGTGCCGCCGTTTGCCTCCATCATGGACCCGCGTGCCCGAAACTGGGTAAGTGCGAGGTCACGTCTCACTTCTTCGGACGGTGTGTCCTTTGCAAACCCCATTGATGAGGAAGTGGCCCAACGCTTAATATCGTTGAGCACGGAATCTTCCCAGGGCTCTTTCACTTCGGACAGAGAGAAAGACATACTCTTCAATGCCTTGGGAAACATGGAGCACTCGGGTCGCACCCGAGGCATAGGTGTTTTCGTTCCCTGGAAAATGGGATTCCCACATGACTTGAACACGTACCAGAGTAGGAAGAGAAGCAAAGCTGAGCGTGAGGAATGGCTAGTAGCCCTGATTGAGGAAAGGCTCAAAGCACAGTTCGATAGTCAGCTACGAAGTCTTAAGGAAAGGATCGAGCAAAGGACGGTTGTGGAGAGGCAGGCATGGAACGTGCAAGCCCAAGAAGCACATGCGCAGTTCAGCCCAACCAACCGTCGGAGCAGCCGAGCGTCCGCCCCTGAGACGGACGTGGATGAAGGCAAATTTCCTCCTGACGACACCATGGTAACATGTCTGCAATGCTCCTTAGATAGACTTTAATGTTGGACGTATTAGCTAATTACTTTTGTACCCTTATGTAGATGGCCACACCGTGCAATTTACAAGTGAGGCTTGCCAACGGCTCTGTTCCCCTGCAGGCTGCTTGGGGACGTGTGTATACATCCGGTGTAGGGGCGATTGTGCACGGTAATACTTTAGAGCCGAGCTACGTGAAGATCCATGTCGACAGTGTACATAAAATTTGTAAGACCATCACGCTGGAGATGCCCCAAAATGATGAAATTGTCATAATAGAGGATGCCATCGGCACATTCATCTAGTGGCCCAAGAAGGATATCTCTTTCCACGCCAACCCAGGAGCATCGAAGCTAGAATCACTACTGGAGTCATGTGATGCACCGAAAGAGCCCACCAAATCGGCTACCGTGTGTCTGAAAGTGCATCTAGGCACTTATGTTATTTTGGTGATTAATGAATGTTATTTTGGTGATTAATGACAAACACTCATAATGACAATCTATGTAAATTAAGTAAATGCTTAACTTAGTGCTTAGCAAATGACAAACCTCTAATATGATTATATTGCTATGAGACTAACATGTTATTGCCTAGTTGAGTATCAGTCTCATCTTTTAGAGGAAAATCAAATAGGAAGGTTAAGCAAAGATAAGGTATGCAATTTTGGTATCTATTCTATATTTGTTATTGCATTCCTTTCGTGCAAATGCATAGTGAACTCCAAGTAGCATGTTGATTTTATATACGCACATTGGTTCATGTCATATTTATTTGTGCATATATATTCATTTGAGTTTATTATGGTATGCATGTATTAACTAGAGTTAAACTTCATATTGCTATAGATTGACTTGGTGCATGCATGTTTTATTTGTATGTCTTCTCATGCAATTCTCTTAGTGAAGTTTATCTAGTGTTGGATCACATATTTACTCTTACTCCAAATATTATTTGCACATGTACAATTCGTGTATATTCTATCATGTGCTTCATTTAAGTAAAGTCTGTGATCCTTGCCATGATTTAATTGATTCATCATATTGGCAATTATCTCTCTAGTGCATATAGATCAATTACATATTCATCATGATGTACTTAGTAGAGAACATTTCTTATGTCAAGTGTTTCCATTTATATTGTGCTTCTTTATATGAAACACTTGTTGTAATCAATCGCTCACAAATATCAACTTGTTCATATCTATTGAGCTTTTGGGACTAATGTCTTTCATGAGTAGTTTGGAAAGAATTAGGTCTCGTCGTGTATGATGACCAAGGTATCTTGGAGGATGATCATTAAGCCGAGGTCAACAAGACGGCGGTGTCACCAAGAGCGAGGACTAAGTCAAGAGCAACTTGGCGTGGAGATCGTCGAGAGGATGATCAAGTCAAGGTTGATAGGACGAGAGTCTCATGAGGTGAATCGAGTCGAGTTGGACAAGGCGAAGATGTCATCAATTATATGGTGAAGGTCTTCATGCATCGACATCAAGAAAGAAGACGGCAAGTGACTATGTCTAGACTTATATTATCTTTGATTTAATTTGAGTCTAAGGATTGCCGTACTATTAAGAGGGATGCGATGTCGAATGACTTTTAGATGTGTCAAGTGCTCAAGTGATCCATCCTTGTGAATCTTAGAAAGAGAGTGGTGTTGGTAGTGCAGGAAGAGGGTTGTAGGTCTCTCTTGATTTCTTTGTGAAATCTGTGGTTATCCTTTGAGTTTTGGGTAGTGAGACCTTGTTATTTGTGTAGCCCTCGTTCTTAGCTTTCGGGAGAGTCCAAAATCTCTGAAATCGGAGTCCGGAGTCAAAAGTTATGCTCGTTTTCGTCGAGCTGCTCTGTGCTGATTCGGACTATCCGGAGTTAGTCCGGACTATCCGGATCATCCGGAGTATCCGGATATTCATCCGGACTCTCGGATTGAGTCTCTCTGTTAGCCTTTCTCGGTCAATCCGAGTATCCGGATTGAAACCGAGACTCGGATTGTGCGTGTCTGCCCCCAACGGCTAGTTTTTGGGGAGGTCTATATATAGCCCTTCCTCCCTCTTTTTGAGAGAGCTTTTTTTGGTGAGGCTTTTGGAGTGGATTTTTGAGGGGCTGTGTGAGGGGCTTTGAGGGAGCTTTTACCCTTAGATCTAAGTGATCCCCTTGTGAGAAGGGTTGGGAAGAGTTTGTTGAGTGAGATTTGAGTTGGTTGAGCACTTGATTTCATCTCCAAGCTTGTTCTTCGTGAGAATTTGTTACTCTTGGAGGTTGAGGACTCCTAGACGGCTAGGAGGTCGCCTACGAGCCACCGGAGCTTTGTGTGGTTGGCCGTGGGAAGTTTGTGAAGGCCGGTTCCGCCTCCGTAAGGGAAGGAATCAAAGGAGTGAAGACCAGCGAGTGCATTTGTGCAACACCGGGAGGAAGAGGGTTGAAAGAGACCCCGGCTCAAGTGTGACCGAGCCGCCTCAACGGAGACGTAGGATCCCCTCAAGGATCCGAACTTCGGGTGAAAAATCATCGTCTCCAAGTTTGCTTCTTTCTCTTGCTTTAGCATTTGATTTTGAATCTTGAAATTGCCCGATCTACTCTTTTGTAGTGTTTGGCTCGGATCTTCTATACCCTCGTGTACCGACATCATTTAGATCTTTTGTATTCAAGTAGATTGTTGAAAAATTGCAAAGATTTAAAATCTCCATTCAAGTCCTCAATCCGAGTATCCGAATCCTCGAACCGGACGGTCCGGATAATCCGAGTATCCGGATTGAATACCGGACACTCGGGTTAGGACCCTCGGATTGGACTATCCGGAGTATCCGGATTGAATACCGGACGATCCGGATAATCCGAGTATCCGGATTGAATACCGGACACTCGGGTTAGGACCCGGGATCGGACTATCCGAGTATCCGGATTGAATATCCGGACACTCCGGATTGTTCAGAAACTCGGAGATTTTATTTAGCCGCAAATTTTTATTCCACGCATTTAGCTATAAAGTTTTTAATTCGCCTATTCACCCCTCTAGGCGACATCCCCGTCCTTCGGTGTCGTTAGGCATGCGATTCTATCAGTTCGAATCGGTCGTCTCTGTGAAGACAACATTTGGTACAACGGGAGGTGGAAACAAGGGCAAATCGAAAGGGATCACGTCAGCCCGTAACTCTCCGTTTGCCCAATTAGTGCGGCAATTTGAGCTGGGGCAGTCTTTCGTACCGGATGAGACCAAGGAGACACTTACATTATCCTACATTAGATTGCAAGATTGGTACATGCAACAAGCCAACAAGCCGGTGGCACAACAGATATCGAGTATCTCGGTGAGCTTTAATGAGGAGCAATTATTACACTGGTTTTTAGATGGCATCTTCGTGGTCGGCCTCTCCGACTTGTTCGATCTGTACAACCTCAGAGCGCTCGACGCCTCACTCATAAGATACTGGACATTGTAAGTGTATGCAATCACCATGTATATATAAATGTCATATATATATATATGATCCTTGATTTTGTATATGTAGATACATGACCATGGAAGCAGACGCAAGGAAACAATCGGTGGGTTTCGTCGACCCACACATGGTGTCCAAGAAAACCATGGACGAAAATATATGAGCCGTCCACGAGTACGTTGAAAAAGTAATGCTGGCTCATTCGGACAAAAAATTTATACTTTTACCACATAACCCGGGTAAGTGCTTCGTCTAGATGCTACACTTATTGATTTGGACTATATATCACACCTCGAAGGTAGGTTCAGTGACTATGACGACATACCTGTGTAGGTTTCACTGGGTTCTACTCGTAATTATACCGAGAGAGAACCGAGTAATTTACCTTGATTCCAAAAAGGGTGGCACCCACGACTTGCAGCCTATCAAACAATTACTCAACACGTCGTTCGGGGTCTACAAATATAGGGGAGGGAGACACAAGAAGGGCGGCCCAGCGACGCTAAAGCATACTTATAACTTTTCGGTATCCGATAGTATGCAATAATCCTTACACTCCATAATAATACCTTAGGAACTAATTAGCCTATTATGTTTTGGCAGTGCCACCAGCAGCCAAAGGGCACTGACACAATTAGGGCGGCCCAGCGACTCTAAAGCATACTTATAACTTTTCGGTATCCGATAGTACGCAATTATCCTTACACTCCATAATAGTACCTTAGGAACTAGTTAGCCTATTATGTTTTGACAGTGCCACCAACAGCCAAAGGGCACTGACCTATGTGGATTCTACGTTTGCCATAACATGGGACTCCTCGTTGGTTCACACAATACCAATGACATAGAGGTATGTCAATCTTGCAACAATTGTCTCCACTTATCAATTTATATTCACGCAAGACTTTAATCTTCTCATTGATAGGCTTGTCAATGCGCTAAATCTGCATTGAAAAAAACTGACCTGCTAAATATTCGAGGACACCTCTGTGCCTTCTTGCTGCGTGAGGTCTTACATCCAAAGGGCATATGCTACTCAGGGCTCAACTGATGAGTTGTGAATTTGTTACCTACCATGCATTCAAAATTAATTAATTTGTGAACCTTATGCTGTGAATTTGTCATTTGTAGTTCTGAATCCAATTAGTTAGTATATATGTGAGTTGTTTTTTGAAATGGATGCGCTGTACATGTGTTATAATGTGCGATCTGGGTTGATTTATGAAATGGATGCGCTGTATGTTGTGTAACATGTGGTTGGAGTTCATTTTTTAAATGTATGTTATAATAATATGCTACTGATGATGTGTACTGCCTTTTGTTTCAGAAGGCATGGCTAGTATTTCCTGAGGCTAGCCAATAAATTAAAATTTAGTAAAAAATACAAAATTAACATCACAGACGGAAGCTCAACACAGACGGTTCCAAATTTGGAACCGTCTGTCATGTAGTATCATCACATACGGAGGTCACCATCTCAGACGGTTCTACGTTGGAACCGTCTGTGATGAGGGGATCTTCACGGAAGGTTATTCCTTAGAATCGTCTGGGATGATAACCTCATTATAGACGGAACCGTCTGTGATAATGCTACATCACATACGATTCCAATTTGGAACCGTCTGTGATGAGTTTTTTCACTGACGGTTGCAAAACTGTCTGTAATGACTCTTTGTCATCGCTGATACTTCGATACAGACGGCTTATAAAACCATTTGTGATAGCCTTTTGTGTAGTAGTGATGTATCACCCGGCCGGCCCTTTGGGTACCGAGAGTCGTAAGCTACTGCTAGTGCTAGTGTTAGTGTGTGTGTGTGCGAGTGTGAGAGAGAGAGACCTGGAATTTCTCTGTCTCAGACAATGCGTGCGTGCAGAATGTTGTGGGTAGATCTCTGTCTCTTTCTGAGATGTGCGCCAAGAGATAACATCCTCACGCCGGTGTTTGCTTGCTGCACTTGGGCCATAGCTGCATGTTGCACTGTCGTAGAGTGTGATCTGTTACTCCTTTATATATACAGTAAGATCTCATGCATGATGTCTAAGCTAACTTG
This sequence comes from Otatea glauca, assembly GCA_036346275.1. Classification (NCBI taxonomy): domain Eukaryota; kingdom Viridiplantae; phylum Streptophyta; class Magnoliopsida; order Poales; family Poaceae; genus Otatea; species Otatea glauca. The sequence goes on along the minus strand of CM070715.1, from coordinate 868,044 downwards.
GTCACTGGTATTAAAACGTATATGTGCATAAATTAATGTTCATGGCATATCTCAATATTAAGTAACATGCAAATAATAGCTAGCTAAATCCACAAAATATATCGACAAGAGGCAAGCCGTGCCTCAAGTCAAACTGCTTTGGATAAGCATTTTATGTTTGCCGCACGTAAAGTTGTAAACATGCTCGCGCTAGCTAGCTAGCTAGCTAGCTAGCTAGCTCAATGGTACTACAATTGCACCTAGCTATCTAGGTAGGATGCTCCAAGCAATCTACATGTTTTGGAAGCTTTGCAAAATATGCATCCATCGTTACTGGCCACGGCACGCATGCCGTAGTGGTGGCACTTCATGCCATGGTACTGCTGTCCTGTGCTCAGTGCTCTGCTGGCTATTTCAAGCTAGAATTTCCTTCCAAATACTGCAAGAACGGGGAATTAAGACGTCCTAATTAACTGACTGTGTTTATCTACGGTTAATACAATCGAGGACCCGTTTAGTAGTCTTGATTAAGCATTATAATAGTGTCTCCAACCATTGAGCATCGATCCATGCATGATTTCATACTACTGTAACAGCAAGACAGAGAACGACAAACCCATGCATGATTCAGAAAAGTTGAGGTGTAACAAGAACAGGTAACACATGCAGAGGACAAGAACAGGAAAACGCCTAGCACAGCATGCACCCATCCGAACCCCAAAGTTGCGGCTTTCAGCCCAGCACCATATGGGGCAACTTTGAATCCTACGAGATGCATGCTTGGTAGAAGAAATCTATTCAGACTTTTGACAACAGATTGTGGAATGACCAGGAATTTGTCGTTTGTATGGCAGAAAACTCAAACAGTGCGGTAACATGTCTGCATTGCTGCACTTGAGGTTAGGTTTGTCTTGGTAGACAGGCAATCGCTATCCATAACTATTTTCATATTTCCCCCATATAATTCAAATTCTGGAACTTGCATGCATGGTCTGATTTTTTTGTCACGCAATTAAACCCAAGTTTACACAATTACTCTTACGGAAAAAAGAGAGGAAAATAGCGTAACTTTTTTTTTTGGAAGAATAAAGAACAACTAGTGTTTCTATGCATCATCTCTTAATACAAGTTGCATAAATCTTGAAATAAACGAAGGGATGTGTAATCAGTATTTAACTTTCATTCATCCTTTTAATTAGAAATACATAGAAGAAACTCCCAGAAAGAGGAGGCTGCATGCTCATTCTGATCTGTACCTGGGCTGTAAATATATATGCTCCCACTGTACCACTGCAAAAAGGTCGGTACATATTAGCCTCACATAATGCATCATTGCGGCATTAGTTACCTCAGATAAGGCACTTGTCATGGTCATCTACACTAGTCGTCTAATGCACACGAGAAGTTAGAGACGGAAAGAACCCCTTAATTACATTCGACGTGTCTCACAGTGCAGGGAATACAAGTGCAGTCCAACCAAAGGCCGGCATTAAACCAAACCAACGCTGAAGATAGAGGGGTCATTCTATATATGCACTTGTATTTTTGGGTGTCGGTGGATAATGTTCCGTTGTGTCCAGATATTTGGTCAATCTAATTAAACAACACAGACATCAGACAGTAGTACAATAAAGCGTGTAGCAGATACTGTACCGTATGAAGTAAGGGTAGCGGTGGGAGTGCTAGCTAGCACTATTACAGAAAAGCTTATCACAGACAGTTCAGAATCGTCGTTACAGACAGTTTTTCGAACCGTCTGTAACCATGTGTAAGTGATGTTACGGCATAGCACAGACGGTTTCAAACTAAAACCGTCTGTGATATACTAACATCACATATGATTATTAATTACAAACCGTCTGTGATGTTATGATATCACAGACGGTTTTAGTTTGAACCGTCTGTTACATCATTACATCACAAACCGTTTTTATATTAAAAACCGCCTGTGATAAGACTTCCAACAGACAACCATTTTTCTATTTATTGGCTAGCCTCAGGAAATGCTAGCCACACCCTCTGGAAAAAGCATATTACAGACTAAATAAACTCACATTACAACCATTTCAGATTACAGGTATTACATCCATTTCATCAATCAACTCAGATTACATCACAGCGCGAAGCAGATTGCGTATAGATTAATATTGCACGGCACATCTCTTTCAGAAATGAACTCAGATATATTAACCAAATGTAATTCAATACCATTAACCAATTAATAGAATACACAACTACAATTTACAAATCCACAGCTCAAGTTTGACAATTAACCTAAATGATAATTCAGAAAAATACAACTCCTGAAGTTATAAGGCAGCGTGGAACTCGCCTTTTTCATTTAAGACTTGACTGAGTAAGAAGGTACAAAATTGTCCTCGAATTCGCTCCAGATCGACCTCTGCTGATGCAGTTGTTACCTGATTGGGCGTTTTCTTAGTGACAAGGAGTTCCATGTTGTGACAAACATAAAATCCACAACAGTTATTTCCATTTCCCTGCTGGCTACTGGTGGCACTGCAAATATAGATTTGGTTAGTTTCAGAATCATTATTACGTAGTTTATATAGGATTATTGTGTATAGAGGATACCGAAAACTTAAAATCGTGATTCAACTTCGCCCTGTCCTTGCCAGAAGGCCCTCCATAAGCTTTGTACACTTTGAACGCACTACATCAAAAGGTTAGCCTCAGCTATTTCAGGAGAAACATACACGTTGAACAACCTACATGACCATGTTATCTTTGGAGGAAACATGATTAATTACCTGATGATTAATTTTGCGATAGGTTTTAAGTCGTGGCTGCCACACTGTAAGAAATCAAGGTAAATAACCCGATTCGTCGATGGATGAATTACAATGAGAACCCAGTGAAACCTACACAGGTATGTCGGCATGGTCAAATAACAGAACAGAGTTGCGAGCATAGTGCAAATCAAAGTAGCACTTACCCTGGGTTGTATAGGATACAGTCGTTCGAACATGCATGTATTCTTTCTACTTCCATTTCTAAGGGACAAAGAACATTCTTAGCTTTGTAGGTGGTTGTCGGCAACTCGTTTCCCTCGGGAAGCATGTCCGCCAATAGACGTAACAGCGCTGTAAAACTCTTGTCGGACCAACTGTTGCTTACTTTCAATTTCAGCAGTTCAAGCACGAATGATAACCTTGTGTATTTCGACTTGCAGCCTGGGAACAAAGGTTTCTCCGAGTCCTCCATCAAGCCCCGAAATTTACCATATTCTCTATCATCACGGATCCCTTCGACATCGCGCAGCATCTGATTCAGATTATCTTCCTGCAACCTATCCTCATTGGAACCACAATCGATATGATCATCCGACATATCATTGACTTCGTCGACCATGTTAATACTATCTGCTTCCTGTATCTCCTGCTCTTCACGTGATAGGTCCAACATGTATATCCCTTTTGAAACCCATGATAATCAAGTGTGCTTCTGTCGGGACCCGGATTTGCAAATCCGAAACCCTCTGTGTATACTGCACTAGTCCAGGATCACGCTAGTGCACACAGTGGAAACATAGATGAAATATCATTCCATACGACGAATTAACTAGGAAGAATCAAATTATTATTAAATAAAGCAAACGACCTTATGGTCAAAGTTTACACTTTTATGCCTTAAGGGCTTAAGAAACAAATACTATTGCAGCGGAAAAGATAACTTGAGCCATTCGACATGCCACAGGCAATCGTTTGGGGAACGCATTCCTAATCCACGTAGTCTTCATAGAATTCCTCCTCATGATACTCAGCATTTCCTGATCCTTCCTCAGCAACTGATCAACAAGGGCATATAGCCGTGAGTACAAAAAATACTCAGCAAGCCGTAGGAAAATGATGCAATATATTCATGTACGGCTTGACAAGGATGGCTATATGTTTCATTTGCAGAAAGCAATAACTTGAATTGAAATACAATAATTAGATTGAAAGCATATTTATGAAAAGATAAATAAATAACTGGTAGATCAATGGCAGACAACATGAACAGAATGGCGAGGCATCACCCTACACCTTCTAAAACAAGTATCAACCAATAAATTCAACAGTAATACTTTAGACAACGAAACAATAGTGAACTCCCCGTTCACATCCCAACAATTCTACATTCCACATTTCATAAAACACTCTATACCCCGTGTGAAATTCTCGGGTTTGTCCATGACCGCGGACGTGGCTATTCGAATAGTTTTACACTCTGCAGAGGTTGTACAACTTTACCCACAAGACATGATCGGCTCTTGTTGCCATGCGCAATAAGCACACTTCCTTTGGTGTGTTGGTAGAGAGATCATGACAAAGCCTTTACAATGCACTGTCTAAACTCGGTACTGCCCGCTAAGGTTTCGCCCTTAGGGCCCCCTCTTGCGCCTTGCGAATCTACCCGTCCATCCCGGAACCCACACCACCAACTGGCAGTACTCAAGGCTAGACATTGCAAATTAATCAGGTAGGTCTGTCCTATTCCAGACATGTGGTAGTACGGTTAGGCCCAGTTCAATGGCGTACAAGATTAAGTCCATAAGTTGTCTCAGGTAAGACATCCACATCCCAATGTGCTAGAAAGCACCCCCTTTACTGCACGATCACTTGCCCGAGGGAAAACAATTCGTTCAACTAAGACCAATGGCAAACCCCGCCATGGTACAACAAATTTTACAACAGTGGCTAACGGCCATGATTCAATATCTCATTAAGTCAAGATTAACATTATTCAATGTGTGACATGAATCCCAACGTATATCTAAGCATGTCTAAGCATAGCTACGTAACCCAATGTTGGTATAATGATTATGTCCAACTAGTAATGTCCTAACCTAGGTTTAACAATGGATACATGGCATCCCAATAATCAAGGTGGCATCATATCAACTAGGAACATATCTACTCTCATGAAATAAGCATTGATACACAAAATAGCATGCAATTGTATAAAAATAAATTACTTTTGCAAACATAGGATAAACATGATCAAAGGATTATGACTTGCCTTGCTGATCTAGTGCTGGGTCTTGATCTTCGAAGTCTTCGTTTGCTCCCTCGGAATTAGCGTCTACCGGAAAAGAAGCAACATAACTAAATAAATACAAAACAGAGACTCAAACAAGCTCAAAACTAAAAATAAATGGCTCTGGAAGATAGATCTTGATTTTAGAAAAATTTAGAAACTTGAATCGCCTCAATCGGAGTTCGTATGAGGGAAAACAAGCTTCTGAAAAATTAAATCAGAGAAAAAGGCTGAAAATCAGAAATTCGGAATTTCTGGATTTATTTTTGTACTGGAAAATCGGTTTATTGCGCAACGCTGACATCATCCGGTTCACGGTGGATCGGGTTCATGGCATCGCGCGGTTCACCGTGCACGGTGCACGGCCGACGTCGCATACGACGCAGCGGCTTCGGTACGCCGCGAGGCGGGGTTCAAAACCGTCGAAACCGCTTCGGTTTTCGCGAAAACCGTCCGCACCAAGCCGGTTCGGTAATTAAAACCGCTCGGAAAACCGGCCAGATGAACAGTAAATTTTAAAAATTTGAAGAGATTTAGCAAACAGTGTAAAAAACTTTTGAAATTTTTTCTGTGCCTTCCTGAGGTAATCATAATGATTATGTAAAATTTTCAGATTATTATCGCATATGTACATTTTTTAAAAATTCGACAAAGGATCTTGTCACAATATATGCTCTTCAGTTTTTTATTTTCTAGGGCACAAAATGAAGTCTAATATTTCTTAAACTTTTTGTGATGTTATAACGTCATTAAAATGATTATGTAAAATTTTGAGATGATGATCAGATATGTGTATTTTTAAAAATTCAAAGTGCTATTATCATTGTATATGCTCTTACTGCTTTTGATTTTATAAGGGAAATAAATGAAGTCTAATATTTCTGAAAATTTTAGTACATGATCCTTTAGAACTATTTATATTTTCATTAAAATTTTAGAATATAATAAATCATTTTACTATTTATAAAAATCGACAAAGTGTATTTGTTCCTTTTCATTAATTTCATTTTAGATTTTTAGAAGAAATAAATGATTTAAAAATTATAAACATTTCTCTTAGGTGTTTTATAGATTAATTGGGATTTTTCACATTTTTAATTTTTTTTGCAATTTTTTCAATTTGTTCTTATATTTTCACCATTTTTCCTTCTGTCGTCGGTTTTCGATGTTCCGTTCATGTAGGTCGAACATGTCATTTTTGTGACAATGGAAGAGTGACGAAGCTATACTTATACCTACTCCACAACTTCAATTTAAATGCATTATAATGTAAATGGTGTTGATAAGTAAATGGTAGTGAAATTGCGAATGATTTTGCTTTGTAGTTATGTAAATGCCGATTTTTGCACTTGTGTGATTGTAGTATTGCAATAAAAGATTACTTATTGACATATTATTTCTAAATACATAACTTACAACTTCTAATTCACTAAAATATAGCAAAGATCATGTCGATTTTTTTTTCCAAATTTAGAAGAGATCATTTTGGAATTTTTTCACGTTTTCACATACCTTATTTATATATTTATTACATTTTTACTCAATTTTAACCTTCCCTGTATTTCTAAAAATTTTACAATATTTTTTTTGTATTTTTTCCCAATTTTTTTCGATTTTTTCCCCAATTTTCCAACCTCGGGCGGTTTTTGCGGTTTTCTCCAAAACCGCTCGGTTTCAAAAAGCGGTTTTCGTTCAAAAACCGCGGTTTTTGGATTTCATTTGACCAAATTTCAAAATTTTCAAATTTGCAAACCGTTCGGTTTTTCACGGTTTTCGGCGTTTTTTCGTAAACGCTATCGCTGAGCTAGCGGTTTTCGCGAGCGAAACGAAAATGTGAACCCTGGCGGCGGGTGACGCAGGCGGGTGACGCAAGCGTTGACGCGACAAGCCACGCGTCGCGCATCCGGCAACCCGACCAGATCGGACGGTCGAGAAGCGATGCTGCGGGCGGAGGTGACGCGGCGCAATTCGGGGCATCGGCTGGCGATCGGACGGCCATGGTTCGGCGAAGGAGGACGGCGGCGAGCGGCGGGGCGAGGCTTACCGGCAACGGAGAAGAAGACGCGGCACACGGCGGAGGAGCGACGGATGGAGCGTGCGTGGGTGCGGATCCGGAAGAAGACGATGCGGCGAGCTCGTGGGGGGACCAGCAGCGGCGGAGGAGGACCGACGGCGGAGATCCATGCGGCGGAAGGTCTCGGGCACGGCGAAAACAACGGCGAGCTCGCGCGGAGCGACGGCGGTGGCTCGGGCAGCAAGAGAGGGGGCAAAAGAAGCGGCGGCGCGAGGATCTCGGAGGCGCGGCGGCTTAAATAGGGGTCTCGGGAGGCGTGCCCGACCCGGAGTCCGAGGATGGCGGTGTCGTGGCGGCAGACTCGAAGCGCGCAATGGCTAGGGTTAGGGTTTGGCGGGCGCGGTGGCGTGGCGCAATCTCGCCGACACACGCCACAGACGGACGGACAGTATGTGCCTGGGGCCGGCCGAGCCGCGAGGTGAAGCTGGGTCGGAGAAAAGCGGAGGTGCGGGCTGGGCTGAGGCGGGCCGGAAGGAGAAGCGGGCCGGAAAGGCTTTTTGAAAATAATATCATTTTCCGCTTTAAGAAAATCCAGAAATTCAGATAAAAGCAAATAAATTCAAATAAATTCAGAAAAATCCACAAAAATACAGAAAAAATCCTTGGAGCACAATGAACCCAACTAAAACTGAAAATCTTTAGTTTGATGAATAGTTTAGTCAAATTAAATCCTTTCATTAATAGAAAAATCAAATTAAGCTGGGATTAATTCAAAAAAAGTGCAAATGGTTTATTTTTGAATTCAAACATTCCAAAACTCAATTTTTGGGATGTTACAGCTTCGATCTGCGTAACGTTTCGAAACATCTTCAGATTCTCACAGTGAATGCACGGATAAGACATAAACTGCACCCCCTTATTAAACATATCCTCTTCTGCAGCTCTTCTAAAAGCGGAGACGCCATTAATGTACTCGGCACTCACACGGTTCTTAGTGTACATCCAGTTTCGGTCTATCTACGCCAAGCATTTAGCATTTAGTGTTAAATATTAAAGTACACTTGGTGTCCGTATGCACACATTGCTAAATTATAACCAATTACTACCTTCTAACAAAACAAACAAATGGATCTACAAGCTAGATATCTAAACACAATCTTTAAATTAATTCTGTCTTCACCAAACTAGCTATCTAAATCTTATATATAATAATGCAGTTAGATTTAACCAATTACTAACCTTTGATCACAAAGAACTTGCATATGTATGGACCTACAAGCTAGATCTAAACAATCTTTAAATTCTCTCCTTACCAAGCTAGACCTTGAATATAATGTAATTACCCATTACTAAATTAACCTTAGATCAACAAGCTCACACATCAATCTACAAGCTAGCTAGATCTAAACAATCTTCAAATTTCTCTTCTAAGTAATATCTTGAATATAAAGCAATTAATTAGAATATAAGAAATTATATACTAATTAACCTGCTTAAATATAGAAAAGAACAATACATGAATCTACAAACTACATCTATATACAATCTCTCTTCAAAATCTCTCCTTACCAAGCTAGATTATGAATATAATGCAATTAAAACTCATTACTACCCTTATATAAAAAGAACACATGAATCTACAAGTTAAATCTAAAAAATCATCAAATTATCTCCTTATCAAGCTAGATCTTGAACATACTACAATTAGACACCATTACTAACATTAGATCACCAAAATCAAATGAATTCTCAATCACCCTTCAAAATTAACGGTCTTCTTTTACAAAATCGCCTCACAGCCATACAACCGCAGCCAAATGAAAATAGATCCCAAAACCCTAAAATGCACCAAGTGGCTCGGGCCTCTGTATTATATATCGCTGAGAGATATCACAGATGGTTTTATAAAAAAAACCGTCAATTAATGCTAAACATAGCATCCCAAACGGTTTTACAATAAAACCGTCTATGATATATAACAGACCGTCTGAGATAATACCTGATATTACAAACGATTTTTTTATAAAACCATCTGTGATATCTTCACAGACAGTTTTGAACTAAAACCGTCTGTGACGTTGATGTATATCACTAACGATTTTTATAGAGTACCGTCTGTGATGATGTCACTGACGGTTTCAATATAAAACCGTTAGTGATGTTAATCGTCACATACGGTTTTGAGGAACCGTTTGTGATGAGACGTCTAATATAAACCTTTCTGTAGTAGTGTAGGACCGTTGCAGCTTAATTTCCTGTGCTGCTTCACGTACTCGTCGTCTACAACACAGAAATGGAGCCCAAAATACCTTCAAGAAAGACGAAGCAACTATACTGTGCGGCATGGCTGAACCAGGAATTAAGCGGCGGCGGAAACGAAACCGCGCGTCGAGAGTGGCGGAGGGTAGCGGCCGGAGGCGAGTGTGGTAGCTAGTACTGCTGCCGTTGAAGATTCAGGTAGGCCTTTCTGGGCCGTTGACAATGAATTTACGACCGATGCGAGAGCCGAGAGAAGCTAGAGAAGTGACCCGTAAATGGATTTCTCTCCTCTGGAAAACAAAACAACAAAGGGATATATAACTTTCTCAGTACCAAACAATATCACTTATCAGTTGATGAAGCTACCACCGTATACCAAATTTTAATCCCTTTCCGGGCTGCCTTTCGACAGGGCATAAACTTCTAACTATATCGATCCACTGGGATTCTATGTTTCTGAGAACAAATTACAGCAGTATTTAACACTTATCAGTTGATGAACCTAGCTAGCTAGGTGGTATATACTGGCACCACCACTACCACACGAATCAAAGTGTATAACCCACAAAGGGAACACAAGCACAATAGCTGGAATAGCTCAGTTGGTTAGAGCGTGTGGCTGTTAACCACAAGGTCGGAGGTTCAAGCCCTCCTTCTAGCGTCTAATTTTTTTTTTGCGTTAATAGATATTTTATCATTTTATAATCCATTATATTATATATCAAATGAACATGTGGGTTTTCTTTTTCTGAATGAATGAACATATACGTCTTTATGTTTACCTTTTTTTTGTTAATAGATATTTTATCATTTTATAATCCATTATATTATATATCAAATGAACATGTGGGTTTTCTTTTTCTGAATGAATGAACATATATATGTCTTCATGTTTACTAATTTGAGACGCCTCTAGGAGCCCCCACAATAATCCTAAAAGGTAAAATATAGAAATTCTCACATTAATCGAAGAAAAAAGTCTATAAATTCTTACATTAATCGGAGAAAAAGAAAAGTTCTTAGAAATTTCCACATTGTTCTAAGAGAAAAAAAAAGGCTACGAGCCCCCACATTAATCCTAGAAGGTAAAATATAGAAATCCTCATGTTAATTAGAGAAAAAAAAGCTAGAAATTCTCACATTAATCGGAGAAAAAGAAAAGATAGGGTCCATCCAATTAGTAAAGAAAAATAAGATTATATTGGCTTCTGCCGCCAATTAAAAGAGTCATTAATTGTTGTCTTAAAATGTGCTATTTGTGTCGCACCGTCAAAATACTTGTGCTCGATTTTTTCCGTCATGCGTGTGTGCTGATCCGGACTAAAACCAGCAATTGGTATCAAAGCCTGAGTTCTTTGATCTGTGTATGCCCAAAATCATGCCATGCTCTCCGAAAAGTTGTGCCACCGGTGATGAGGTGGCGTTGGATGCAACGGTGAAGGAGAATTCTGCCGTCTCGCTGTAATATCCAATGCTCACGAAGAACAACTATGCTGCGTGGGCTATCAAGATGATGGAGTACACGAAGGCACAGAGGGTGTGGGATGTTATGGAAGTTGGTATTATCGACACGCACAAGGATCAGATTGTATTGGCTGTGATCTACCGGAGGATACCGGAGGATACGCTCTTCCTTACCGAATTTGAGCGCGTAAAAGACAGGTACAAACCCTCATGTCAGAAATCGAATGCCTACGCTTTTCGAGTGCTTCTTTTGCCGCTTCAGCGCGCGCAGCGTCTCCTCGTCCTCGAGCTTCTCGGAGGGCTCGGGGGTCTCGGAAGGCACGTAGGGGAACCAGATCACGTCGTAATGCAGCGACGCGGCTGGGTCGAACACCAGGTAGACGGCGGCGACGGGGCGCCCCGCGCCGGGGCAGCAGCGCGCATCGCCGCGTCGCGCACTGCACGTAGAGCCCTTTGAGATCATCGCAGAGGAGGAGGCCGTTGCAGTGGTCCTGGGGGTCGTTCCAGCACCGGTCGGTAATGAAGTCGAGCGTGTCGTCGATGTGGGGTTTCGTCGGGCGGCGGGCGTAGACGCGGGGGTGCTTGTAGTTGTCGTAGTTGATGAAGATGCCGGTGAGAGAGTGCGGGAGCACGTGCGCGCCCAGAAGCCCGAGGCCGTCGACGGCGGCGGGCCACGCGCTGCAGACGCACCGGAGGACTTGGGCGAGCAGGTAATAGGGGAGGAGATCCATGGACGAACCCGCCGCGGCGCCGATCGATGCAAGGAGTAACGGAGTGGTGTGCGCTACGCTACGCTACGCTACGCCCTGTTGACTGTTGTACTGGTCAGGATAGGACAGGAATGGACAGTAGAATCCAGGCCCGGCCCAACAAAGACTCCGTGGACTCTTTCTTCCGTGGCCCGTCCAATTGATCCAAGACACAAAAACATCAAGAAACCAACGCTTTGGGATTGAACCAGGGAAATAGGAATTCTATCGGATCGGATACGGATACGGATTCGGTAGCTCACTATCCGTCGGATACGGTTACAGATTCGAATAATCCGGATATTAATGGGTCGGATATCCGGATATGCATGTGGGCTGGGCTAAGGCTACTCTTTTGACCTAAAAAAGGTTACTTAATTTTAAAATCGTTTTCTAATTTAATTAATCCACAAATCAAGTTTTAATTATTAAAATTAGCAAACCAACTCTAAAAATTATGATTTTTTTAGAAACTTCCAAACACAATATACCATTTAAAAAAATATTTTCAAGATTTAATTATATTTTTAATTTTCTCAAAAATTCAAACACCACTGTTCTTAATAGGAAAATATTTTAAATAAGTAGCTAAAAATGCATAAAAACTCTTAAATACATAATTTATTATTTTTAACATAATTCAACAAAGAATATAAATTTTGGGTCATTACATGTATGTGTTATATACTTTTTCTAGAGATATGGTATCTAAGTATTATCAAACTTTTAGTTTGTTCTGTGTTTGCTTCTATTTGTATATCTGAGCAAGGATTACCTTCATTTTGTGTTTTGATCTATGTGTATGATGAATATGTTTGTGATGAACTAAGTCTTACATAATTTTGTTTGCAACATGGTATCTAACTATTGTCTAAGTGAATGAAAATGCTTATATTTGTTCAATTTTCAATAATGTTTTGATCAAATCAACTAGTTATGTGTTTTTGTTGATTTTTTATGTACAATCTAAGGGGTTATCATGTTTCGATAAATATTCGAAACCGTAGCCGATTCGATTTGTATTCGATCTGTATCTGTATTCGACGTTATCCGTATTCGTATCCGGACTATCCGTATTCGCATCCGTGAAAAAAAATATGAAAACAAATATGATAGAGCTATTATCCATTCGTATCCGATCCGTTTTCACCCCTGGGTGTAACTCGACCAAGTAGTCACTACTACAAAAAAAAATCTTTCTTGTTGGCCTATCATTGCCGGTTTGGCTAGAACCGGGAGTGATAATACTATCATTGTCGGTTCATAAGCTAGACCGGCATAAATGCTCGACCGAAGAAGAACCGGCAGTGATAGTAACTTATCACTATCGGTTCTTAAAAAGAATCGGTAATGATAATGGAGGAAGTATCATTGCTCGTCGTCTTCGCGGCGGCCGCTGCTCAGATTAATTGTATGTCGTTGCTGGTGTGTTGTTGGATTGTTTCTTCCCGTCGTCCTCCACGGGAACTGCAAGTACCATCGGCTCCTCGGGCACACGAGGGGAGCACCTCCATAAAGGGTTTCAAATTTTATCGAAAATAGTTTGGATTTCGCTCCTTGTTTTTCAACATATCGTCGATTTTCGCTGACTCGTCGGTAACCGAGGTCAAAACGATATTGTTAACCCTGCCTCCGTCTCCATAGATGCAGCGGCGCAACGCCGGCAGCTTGATTAGGGTGCCATTATAGACTGAGAGTCAGGGTTAATTAACGAGAGAGGCTGACGCACGTGCTGGTGGAAGTTTGGGCCCAAATGAAAACACTTGTGGGGCAGCAGAAACTTAATGGGCCAGAGGTTCTAAGCCAGCCCATGAGGCCCAACCCAAGAGCCCGTCGCGGTGAATGCTATATATAGAGAGGCCCCCGTCCCAGCCGCGTCGTGTGATCATCTCTCCGGGTTGGCGATGGAGGCCGGCACCAAGCGCATGCGCGCCGCCATGGTAACAGATCCTCTTCCAAGTACCTCTACTTGTCTGCTTTGCTCGGTGCTCTCGATCACCTGCTCGATTGAGTTCTTGATCAGCTCCTACTTGCGATCTCCAAATCTGGCCTCGCTATTTTGGGCACTTGAGCCGAATTGGGGTTCCAGATTTCACAAGGATTTTGAGTCGAGCATTTGGGGGTGATGGGAAACTAGTAATTGCGATTTCGACTCCAAACTGTTGTTTTCGGGATCTGAAAGTAGTCGAGTTTTTTTTTTCCCCCGAAAGAAATGAGTTGCGTTCGACTTATTTGTTGGGTCTGCAACTCGAGAAAAAGACAAAGAAAAAGAAACTCGATGCCTGCCTGCGTTGCAACTCGTTTAATCTGGGTGGTGTGCTGCAACTGCAGAGCAACGAGGAGGACACTGCGAGCCAGGGTAGCGCGGGAGGGGGAGCGGTTGCGACGGAGGCGGTTGGGTCGGCGGAGACGGAGGAGCGCGTCCAACGCATCCTTGTGGCCATCGAAAACTTCACCCGCCAGGTGGGTCCGCCTCTCCTCTGCTTAGCCTTGTTTAAGCTGTGATGGTGATGGAAGTGAAGCGAGACGAACTGGTGGTGCAGGTGTCGGAGATGCTGGACGCCGGGCGCGCGCTGTTCAAGGACCTCGCGGCCGACTTGGAGGACCGGCTCTGCTCGTAAGGAACCTGAGACGTCGATATTACGCTAGGCATGGATTGACGAACTCGATTCAGTCGTCTGCTTGCCGCGCAGGATCCACAAGGAGAGGGTGGGGAGGTGGGAGGAGGAGATCCGGGAGCTGCGCGCCCGCGACGCCGCCAACGAGCAGGCCCGCGCCCTCCTCCACAACGCCCAGCTCCACCTGCTCCACACCGTCCGCGACCGCGACTAGACCTTGAGCCCCTGTTCCACTCCATCTCCGTGTTTAGCCTTGTGGTTGTGGACACTGGACTGGACTGGACTGGACTGGACTGGACAGGACATGATGATGCCTGCCAGTAGCACTCACTAAGTACGTAGAGTAGCTCTTGTCTGCAGCGGCGGCAACATTCCTCTCTGGTCGGTGTATGGAGTGGAGTTGTTGACAGCAATTACCGAATGCTCCTACCTACCATTCGTCGTATGCTTTGCTACGCATCAATTCGAAGCTGGTCTCACACACACCGATCATCGGCTGTACGTTGTGATATATAAGCAGGCATGGCACCGACTCTAGGTGCGCAACAAGATGGCAATGGCTCTCTCATCCCCCCATGCATCGCTCTCCTGGCCTGCTTCCCCACCGCAAACACCGACGCCGCCCCGGCCAACCCATACTCGCTCGGGTCTACTCCAACAGCACCACGTCCCTGCCCTGCCACCATCAGATTTATGAAGCGATGACTAGTGCCATGCAGCTTTCGTTCATGCGCGCTTATCTGTGCACACGAGCACATCAGAGTCGGCAGTCTGCTTATTCAGGAACTCTTTGGTCGATGTTCCTGCTCCAATGCAGCATGGAAGGGTACAACTTTGATCTGCCGAGCTTTCCTGTCCAGCCACCCCAACACATTCTCAACCTTCCTGCCTCTCTCAATCTAGCAACAGAAAGCGATTTGCTTCTGGCTGTCAGATACACCGGGATTTTCTATATATGCTTGTTTGATATCTATAATCACTGAGAAACTAGGGATAGAAACTAGCGATTTGTTTCCCCACTGCAGTGCAGTCCACAACAATCTGCAGCTGAACCACTACAGATGTAATCACACTGGTAAAAAAACTGACACATGATATCATTGTCGTACTGTGGACTTCACTGTAATATCCAATCCTATACCTACGGGTCATTCGTAAACAAACGATCCTAAAATTGCGACTTGAGAGAAGTATTTCCTATAAAGGTTTTCAAGCAGCATACGTAACAGAGTAAAAGGTAAAAAGAAAAATCGAAGAAATTGAGAAATAACGCACCTCTTCAAGGCGCGAGCTTGTTCGGTGGACACCAGGTCCCATTGTTACCTCACAGTCAGGAAATGTTTCAACAACCTTGTTATAGATATCAACAGGTAGAGGTGGGCGTCGTACCGAGCTAGGCCGATCCGGCACGGATCTATCGTGTTTCGAGCTTGAATCGTGCCGGACCGCGACGGTCCATCGTGTCGTGTCTTGTCGTGCCGGCCCAGCTCGTCTTCGGCGAGTCTAAGCACAGTCCATTTATACTATTGCGACGAGAGGAAAGAACCCAAAAACGCACGAAGTTGATTGTACAAAAAAACGCCTTATAAATTACTAGTAGTATTGTCGCAAAAAAAGAAAGAAAGATGTTACTAGTAGTATCAGGCTATCAATCTGTCCTATGCATATGGGCACACTCATACATGTCTCTAGGCCAGCGTGCCGCAATGCTATATATATATACTCATATACACCGTCACCTCAGGACAGAAGAGAAGAGGAGGACATGTGGAGGTAGCAACCAACATATCAATCAGACTAGCTTTCGCTTTGCAAATGGAAGAAAGGAGTTTGGATTGGAAAAGAGCTGAGAGCAAGAGAAGCATAGCTTACCATTGCCTTTGCCTTTGGAAATGCCATTTTTGCAAGGAGCAAAAGCGGCATTCACTGTCAGAAGGGAAAACTACCAGTATCACACTCGATGTCTCGATCTCTTCTCTTTCATGCATCTGCATGAACATGCTTACATTTTCCACAGACAATGCCTTGCAAGCATGTACATGTGCGTACCATTTGTTCAGTTTGTCGATAAAGATGTGTTACAGGCATATTCTTCTGGTTATTGTGACAAACTGACATGATAGCACATGGCCGACTACTTATTGTCCTATGTAAGCAAAACAGCCGTGGCCTTGCGCCTTTACAACTAGAGACAGTGGGCACTCATTTCCAACCACATGCAGGGCCCCACGCATCCTGCTACTTGCTACCAACCCAACGACACACACCCCCTAACATGCAGTAAGGCTAATTCAAATGCGTGAGACCAACGGCATTGAATCGTTTAAAGAGAGAATAATGGTCTCAGATGATCAAATCAGTAGTAAAAAGACATCCTGTGTAGATCACCTGTTACACCGCACGGGATAAAAATTAAAATAGCACGCAGACGCAACCACGCATCTGATGACTTGACCCCTATGACCCCTTGCCTCCCTTTTTTTCCCTCCCTCTCATTTTCCCTCCCTCTCTTTTTCCCCACTGCCTCGTGACCCCTTCGGTTCCCCCACCTGACCCCATGCGGCAGCGGCACTGCCCCCAAGCTCTTCGGTTCCCCTCGCGAGGCCGTGAGCCCTCCCTCCTCCTCCCTTCGATCCTCCCCGCGAGTACCGCCAGCCACCGGCCTCCCCTCCCTCCTCCCTCCCCACCGGTCGCCGCCCTCCCCTCCCTCCCCGCCAGCTGCCAGTGCATGGCTCCCTCCTCACTCGCCTCGACCCCTCCCCTCCTTCCTCACAGTCCTCGGCTCCTCCTACCCCCCACCGGCCACTGGCCTCCCCTCTCTCCTCCCTCCTCATCGGCCTTCCCTCCCCACTCAGCGAGGCGGCTGCGCGGCGCCACGGCTCGGCTCGGCCTCCCCTCCCCGCCGCTTCCCTCTTCCACCGTGGGCGCAAGTAGCGAGGCGGCGGCGTGGCACATGGAGGAGGTGAGGCGACGGCTCGATGAGGTCTGCATGGCGGGGGAGACACGGCTCCGAGGTTTGCGCGACGGGGGAGACACGACGTCGAGGTCTACGCAAGGCGACGCGATAGCGTGAGGCCACAGCGAAGTGGCAGCCTAGGCGGGCGATGCAGCGAGGGGGCCGAGGCGGCGAGGCCTCGGCGGGCGGACGGCGGCCAGCCGAGGCGCCACGTCATGGCGAGGGAGCCGAGGCGGCGGCCTCGGAGGGCGGTTGGCGGAGTCGGCGAGCGACAGTTTCGGCGGCCCCAGTAGGTTGGCAAGTAACCTCTTGCTCCTCTCCCCCACGCCCGACCTCCCCTACCACAGGCCGCCTTGCCCCTGCCGCGGGCACACGATAGAGCCGCCGTGCCGGGCATGCCTCTTGTGCCGGCGTGCTGCCTCTGGGTCAAGCCGGCACGGACCCAGCCCAAATGGCCGTGCCGCCTATCGTGCCAGGTTTTCGGGCCCGGCACGGCTCAAGGAATAGTAACGGGCTGGCATAGCCCACTTCATACTGGGCCGCGCTGCCGTGCCTTGGGCCGACCCACTAAAGCACGGCCCGAGTGCCCACCTCTATCAACGGGAAGAGTGGCAGTGACAAAAATATATTGTGTGGTCACTGGTGCAACAGTAATCAATTGACGAAGCACTTGTTCAAAACCTTCTTCACCAAATAAAATATCCACTTCATCCAACACAACACGGCAAATAGAGAGAACAACTTATCAACTTACGTCTTAGGCTGACAAGTACATCCATCCATTTATTTTTCTCTCAGTTGAAATGACAAAATAAGAGGAAAAAGAAAAGGCATAGGCATACCATCTGAGATTAGTTAATTGCACAAGGCCTTCCTGAAGCGGATACAAGAAACGACCAGGAGTTGCTATAAGTACATCTAGCTCTTGCTCAAGGCTTTCTAGCTATGTCTTCTTTCCAAATCCACCGGTTGCAACCATAGTCCTGAAGGGAACACCAGATTTTGATATTGACCGGCAATTGTTAAGGACCTGAGATAAACGAAAACTCAACAGTCAATTCCATTTTTTTTCCCCAAATTGACACAAAGTTGTATCACAAAACATTGACAGAACCTGAGAAGCAAGTTCAGCAGTAGGTGTCAATATTATGACTCGTGGGTTCCTAGGGTATGGACGATTTATGGAGCCCCTGAACTTCTTCCTTCATTAAATTTTGTATTATAGGGCACATATATGCCAAGGTCTTGCGAGACCCACTTTGATCATCAATAATACAACTCCTCCCCTCCAAGACAGGACCAGATGCCATAGCCTAAAACAGTTTAATGGGCCAGTTAAGGAAAGCACATGAGGCACATATGGGCATGGATGCAAGAATTCAGCAACTTGATATTAATGGCCAGAGATACTGAGCGTTTTACTGAGAATAAGTGCTATACAAGATTCATGGATGCTATGCTAACAATTCGAGATCTTTTTCCTTGCAACAAAAGAAAAGGAAAAACATATCATGTCCTCCTAAGCAGATAATTTTCTTCTGAAAAGTTTATTTACCTGAACATGTGATGGACGAGGGAACTCAAAGTTTCTCAACGCACCTAAAATGTCATCGCTGCAGCCAATCTCCTTAAAAGATCCGCGACTGAAAAATCCACTGTCTAAAGAGCCTTTTTGCTTTCGGTTCCATCCATGAGCAACATCGGCAATGTTACCCATCCTTTGAAGCCAGAAGTAGCCTCTGAACCCGGAAAATCATCGTCGCCGCCTCTGTATTGCCTCAGAATAGAATTCAGAGAATGCGCATCCCTGGTCTTTTCATCCCTATAATTACTGTTCAGTTTTACATGGTGTGTTGATTCTGAAACAATCTTTCTTCTTTCAAAATTACCTTCCTCTTCATCAGAATCCTCAAAACGGGAAAGAGAGAGAGAATATTTCGTGGCTTTTGTTTACCTACCCCAATGCCGGGCTGTTTCAATACAATCCTTCACGGCACTTTTTTTTTCAAGAAGGGTAGGAGCGTTGTCTTTCATTTAAGAGGGATAAGAGTAACAAAAACAATAGAGCTGCAATTCCCACCCGATTACCAATTTACTAGCTAAAACTTCTGCATAGTTCTTGCGTGGCAATCATAGTAGGGCAGTCTTGACTATGAATAGAAAAGACGTGTCTACGCAGGTTAGGATACACAAGTTGAGTGTGGGAATTTCTTGATAAACTTTGAAATACCGGTAGTTTTTTTTACAAACTCTCCTACTAGTTGGTAGATTTTTTGACAAACTATAAAATACATTTATAGTTTTTACAAACTCTCACTTGCATATCGGCTTTTCAAAACCCCCTAAATTTTGACGTTTAAGTCCGTATAAACTCAAGACCACTTCTCCTTGTATCAAATATACGTAGTTGTCATTACGCATTTATCTTAAAAAAATATCCATGATTCATGTACCAGAATCTAACCCTGACACACGGAAAGGACGCGACCATTCATTAATAAACCACGCATAACGATCACCACATGTAGAAGATTATGGTGGTTAATCTATATATAAAAAAGTAGATCATGATGACGAAATGCAACAGGCATTATACACCCCAAAAAACACCATACATCGTCCCCGCGAAATCGAGCAGTGTATAGAGAGTTTTGTATACGAAACCCTTCAAAGGAAAAAAAAAACAACACAGGAAAAAATAGATCTGCAAGGGAATTTAACAATCTCCAACAGCTGATACCATCGTCATCTCGAGATCTTAACAGATCCATCATGCGATGCCGATGCTACCAAACCCGTGGCACGGGATTTTGCCAAATCTGAAACGTAGCAGTTGTGAGGCTGGACCGACATCGTCTTGTTCTCGGCAAAGTTCCATAGGGTGATGGTCTGCGCATTTTTCACGAGCAACAGGAGAAAAGATGATGTAATTAGACGTGTTGGCAGGTGTTAATTACTTGGCTTTCCAATTCCGACATGATCTTGCAACAATACAAAAAAACATGTAGTAATAAAAGCTTGTTGCTAGTATACCAATGCAATGGAAGTGGCATGTACCTGGTAACCACCAATGACCAGCGTGTTTGGGTACTTTGGGTGGAAGGTGCAGGAGCGGAAGAAGCTCAGGTTCCCGCTTAGCTCCTGGACACGCTCTCCTCGATGAGACCACACTCTTACACAATCCTCGCTAACAGTAGCCAGGCAATCGCCACGTTCGCTCCAGCATATGCATTGGATAATTTTGTTGCTGTTGTTACCCTGCAATTTTGAGCGGTATCAGGGACGTTCACGCCGAGAGAAGGGGCACTGGAATTTCTAAACGCACGCACGCTAACCTGCAAACAACTGGTCCTTTTATCTTTCTCAATTTGAATAATGTTCGCCGTGTTTCCAATAGATGAAGCAAGAGTTTCTCCAAAAGGGTGGAATCTTACTTTTCCTCTGCCTGTCTGCACGACCAGAGAACATACATGTCATAAGACCATATAAGCATTACCTTGCAAATTGAAGCTGAGCACACTGATCCTACAAGTCCAGATATGCGAGGGTTAGGTTGGCCTATAGTCCAGAAGAAAATCTTGCCACCATCATCAGATGAGCAGAGGAGTGAAGGGTTAGTTGGATGAAATTCTACTGATCTGACTGGAGAGCAATGCCCCACAAAGGACTGGAAACGATGATCACTCTGCAACAAGAGAAAGAGTAACAATAATGTGTAAGCACCACAACAATTATGACCAATTTCTTGTTCTAGGCATGCCTGCGCGGTTTATTTGTTAGTAGCAAGGTGTTGCTTCTTTCAAAGCCTACCAAGCTAGCTATTTGTATCATCAAGTTTTAGAGATGTTCGTCAAACTAGGAGAATTCATGTCAAGAGACTAAGTGCATCTATGTTCTGTACACAGTACAAATCCAACCGGAAACGTGATGAAACATACAATTTCAAAAGTCAAACATAGTGGTAAGCACGAAAATCATAAAAATCAAGTGTCGTTTGTTTAACAAAATAATATTGGTTGTTTAAACCCGTTATGTGGCGATATCAACTCAACACCACCATGAAATGAGTGACGATATTTGGCAGATAGCATGATCGAAATCCCAAACACTAAAACACATCAGAAAACAATCTCAAATGAATATCCTTAGGTGGAAAAAAGTACAGACGTGCAATGATCATGACTAGTATTATGCCAGACAAATCAGAGTATTCATTACCTGAGATGCATCCCACAATCTCACAGTTTTATCAGATGAAGCTGTTGCAAGCATGGTATTGTTTGGCCGAAAGCTTATATCTGTGATGAAGCTAGAGTGTGCTACCCACGTGTGCTTCTCTACATTGTTACTCAAATTCCAAATGAAAACCTAGCAA
The DNA here is from genome assembly GCA_036346275.1 of Otatea glauca. Lineage (NCBI taxonomy): Eukaryota > Viridiplantae > Streptophyta > Magnoliopsida > Poales > Poaceae > Otatea > Otatea glauca. Next base: position 846,593 of record CM070715.1, on the reverse strand, counting down.
GTTTCAGAAAAGAAATGCATGAGCATGGGGACAAAAGGTAAGATAATTCCTGTGCAATGACGTACATTCTCAGAAATAACACCAGGAAATAACATAATCAATACACACTAGAAAGTAGAAACAATGTCCTACGCAAGATATCCAAGGCGTATGTCTGCAAGTCTGAAGTTTTTGGCCTTGCTTTTTTTTTAGAAAAAAAATGAAGCTTTGTTCTTTTCATGCCACAATTACTTTTGTATTTAATTGAAGGTGTGGGGCATCAAAATCCATCAGATTCCTCAGGCAAACACGAGCAGGTAAATTTAGTTTGAGAACATGAACGGGTAAATTTAGTTGTCTCATTGGTAAAGAAATAGGATTTAAGGAATAAGGAATGCATCTTGCATCCATGCAGTATGCTCTGGTACAATGTTATGCTGTTGGCCAAGAAAGGAACTACACAGCTTACCTTGTTCTCATCTCCAGCACTAGCCAGAAACCTCCCATCTGAAGAAAAATCGCAGCAGAAAATCTTTTTGCTACTGGCTTTCAGATCAAGAACTTCCTCAAAGACGATTCCTGGAAGTATTTATGTCATTAGATTTATTGGACAGAAATAGATTAATGCAACTGTGCACTTCGTAGTTCTTTAATTATTATTCCTGTATGTGGGGAAAATACCCGTTGTTTTCTGCACAGAAAAATCCCCTGATAAATCAAGCATGTCAGCTGCACCTACACCATCCTGGCAGAAATGCTTTAAGATAAGATTGGCATGTAACAAATAGAGCTTTCGGGGAATAAAATATAATCTTTGGAGTGATATTTAACGCATGAAAAAATTCATTATGGGTAGAATACATGGTTGTATTTGATATAGTAGATGTATTAGCAGTAACACCTTTAAAACCGCTGTTAGCAGCTCCGGGTGAGGTAGGTTTCCTTCTCTTGGCACTCTAGAAGTCTAGATCATATAAAAACTTACTAATAAAAATAAAAGCAAATGAACTTAAAATTTTCTATGTTTTCAGGTCTTCATTCACAAGGTCAATCAAGTCTGCTGGGAGAAATATCAAAATAAAAAAGGGGTCCAAGCTAGCTGTTCTAGGTTTTTGATGCTGCTCCTGTGTACTTTTCCATGGTTTTCTAACAATAGTATGCACGCCCTCTTGGCCTCTCCACCTTAAGAGCAAAAGTAAACTTAAGGGGGTACTTGATATGTTGTAGAAGCATCAGTGTTTGTTCAAAGTGGACACAGAAACCAAAGAGCACTCAAATGTACAGTCAAGATATCTTACAGTTATGAACACAGCCGACAACATTGTCGGGGAGAAAATAAATAAGTAAATAATATTTGTATATACTATATTATAAGTTCATGGAATATATCACGCTCATTTTATTCAAATAATTGCTGGCTACTACTTAGTGTGTGTGTTTTGTAGTAGTTAAAACTTCCTGATGAGCTAAACAAACATGAAAATGGTAAAAGTAAAGACATAAATAAGGGAAAAGACCTGTGGAGAACTTGTTTGAACTGATCCATCAACCACATCCTCTCCCTCGAAAATATCACCAAATATTCTCATATGTCCTTCTTGGTTCATCTCCTCATATTTAGCACTGAGGAGCTCACCTTGTTGGAGTGCATCTGCAGTCTGCTGATTGTTCTGTTGATACAGTTGATGATGATCCTGTTATGTACAGGTGGAGCTTTTAACAGATTTTTTTGGGGAAATTAATTTACAATTTACATACTGTACAAAAGGTCACAAAGAAATAGTTTTGATAGGTAATAGAGTTGTCTGCTGGGCTTACCTCTAAATTTCGAGCTTGAGATGAGAGACCACTAATGCCTTTGTCCATTCCTATTCATAGTTTCATACAAGACGAAAGTATCAAGTCTATGGGCAGTTTCTAAACCTACTTCCATAAGAAGCACACATAACTTGTCTGCTCGGGTTATATTCAAAACAAAAGATGAACCCTAGGATGGTTACCAAATTTATCGTAGTTAGGACTTCAGATACTATGGCAAAAGCACCTCACAAAGAATAGTGAAAACTGAAAAGATTCCGCGCTTGTTATGTGGAAAGGTTTGAAGCGCTCAACATTTTAGGAAGTCAAGCTGAAGGAGTGGTTCCAACACAAAATTAGGATAAGCTGCTTTTGGGTACAAGAGAGGAGATGGTGGCAAAACAATGCGGACATATGAAGCAAGTTGTTTCCTTCTGGGGAAAAGATAAATTGCACATTTTAGCTTCTCAAGCAATGGATATGAAATTATAATTTGTTTAAGTACAGTAGTCTACTCTTTTATAGATAATGCTCTTCTGAGGGACTGTACAACACTTAAATCTATCACAAATCTGAAACAAATTCATGAATTTTTTAAGTCAAACGTCTGTTTTGAAGAACTAAAGAAATCTGAAAAATGCAGACAATAGATCCTCATTAATTTAATTTACAATTAACCAGCATTGCTAGTACATTTTCTGACTACTGAATCTAGATAACTGTAATGAGAATAAAATCCTGAACAAAGTATGAACAGTCATCAGTATTGAACCCCTCGGGAATGGACATACCACTAACAAACAATGCAAAATTCATTTTTGTTATATCTTGGTCGGAGGAAGGAACCAATAACATTTTGCTCTGCAGAGAAGTAAAAAAAAAGCACATGTTACCATAAAACTGTCACAACAGTATACTAAACATAATTGCATCACATGCATATAGAGGACGAAACTAGCGAAAATGGTGTAATATAAACAGCCATATTTGTAGGCAAATACAGTTGACTGTTGATGCAGTTGCTGCATATGCTCTGGGGCAGTCATGTCGATTGGACCTTGACCCAAAAACCTGACCAGGTGAAATGGAAAAAATTACTGTGAACCTGATTATGGAAAATTAACGGAGCTGTAGAGATCATTGATTAAGGAAAGTTGATGGAACTAGGCATCACCCTGGATAGGCTCCTGAATTAGGTAGTCTCGTCCCGCCAATACCCGGGAACTGGTGGGGTACTTGAGAATGCATCTGAGATGAATTAGCAACAAGATCCTGGTGCATTCTGTCATCGTATGCAACATTTTTGGACAAATTGCCAAGACTAGCATCTATTCGCTGAATTCGCTCCTCTTCTTGAATGTAGTGGTGGCCCATCTCCAATTGTTTTTGCTCCAATGCATGCTCCTGGCTCAACTTTCAAGTTAAGTTTTAGATGGCAACAATATACTTAAAAACTACACAAAATCTTTGCAGAAAGGCCCACATTTCGGCATTGCGGAATAATCTCTCAAGAACTGGAAAGGAGGCAAGGAGTATGGTCATTACTAACCTCTGGGTATGCCAAACCATCAGTAATTGAAACAAAACGTTCCCAAAATGTAGACCACCACTCCGAGAGTCCTCCAGGAATATCAATTACTGAGAGATAAAGTGAAACATTACCATTGCTTCTAGAGATATTCTTGTACTTAGATTGATACTATAAATATTTTTTTCTTGAGAATACGCAGGAGAACTGCGCACCTTTGCATTAAAGAAAAAGTTACAACCTAAGTTACAAATAAGATAAATAATGAGCAAGCACCCCTGCAATATGCAAGATAATTGAATGATTCAAGAACCTAGAAACATAAATGAGTGTATCTATGTCATAGAAAGTGTAAAAACGGGGACAGACTCATCTGCAGGTTAGATTGCTTCCGTTAGAAGAAGTGACTATGCCTGTATGCTTGCAAAGTTTTCTCCCTTCAGAAAAGGTAAAGAAATGAGACAAATTACTAGTTTTACTGTAAGAATAATGTGATTTGAACCTGGTCCTATTAAAAGTAAAAATGTTGCACTTTCCTCTAGGTCTAGAGCATGATACTTGACCATTATTAGAAATGAACTAAATGTTGTTCTTTACATCGCATCTCATCAAGAAATTAATGAAATTGAAAGATCTTATGCTAGACACAAGACAACAGCAAACGGTGTTAATGCACATCAAAAGTTTTTTGAGGAGGCTATAAGAGAAGGACATTAAAATTTTCAACAATCACCAAGAATTCATGATTACTGCTAAATGGTTTAGAACAATTCAAATGGGCGAGAGATGGAAGGTCATATAGGAAATTACCTCCAAGATCAGACGCAAATGCCATCGTTTGAGTCTCTTCCATAAAGGTTTTGGCGGTCGTGATCAAATTATGTCTCATTAGGTAGTCGTAAATGTAAATATCCAGCCTAAGAATGAAATAGCAAATTAAGAAAAATTGAAGTCAACAGAAATGGCCGTTGAATGAACATAACAATGGATTAGCGTGCTTGAACATGCACGCAAGTCCACAAATGAATGAACAAGCAAACACCAGTCAGCTTGGAGGTCTGAGCAGACAAGATAAATGGCCTCAAATCATGAGTATACACTAATTCCATGTCAGGAAATCAAAATATATAGATACATACAACTGATGATAAATAGATATATAGCTAATTAAAATGTTCAAGAGTAATAGTCAGACCTATGCCATTCTCAACGACATGTAAGGATCAGACAACATGCAGGTCTCGATTAAAGAACCTCAAATATATGATGTTGTGCATTCAAATAATATTTCTGTATATACTTTTAACCATATTGATGAGTATCGGTACCACAATACTACCGTGGGTAATTGCGATTGCTTCTATTGAAATATCTGTAGCATTTAATTCGTCATGTATTGCACACGACTCCAGGTAGCAAGGTTATGTGTGCTTTGCATGCACAAGCTCTAACGAGCCCTCAAATAGAAAATAGATACTCCCCAACTTCTTATACATCAACGTGCAAGAGACCATAATTCAACAGTGTGAACCTGAGATCAATTTGGCATTAGGGCATTACTCAGCTGAATAGATCCTCAAAAGTGCTTCAAATTATGAGATTCTCGAAACAACATGTCACCATTCACATGAATCGACAAACAGAACCCTTAGACCATTTTTTAACGGACGCAGACCAAAACTTTCATCATCTAAAACATATCCAACTTCGATAGGAGAAACAACACCGTCTGGGCTTTGCTGGCCTGACAAATTGCAAACTACGAAACGTATGAAGAGTATAAACATTAATTCATGCAACAACAAAAACATAAACTAAGCTAACAGGTTCCTCGTGTGAACTGTGAAGATCGAGCTCACTTCGCAGCGTGACGTGGATATATCCTCCTCTCCATGCTCACCGATCGACCTGCAATTCTGCCATGCAACAGGCGAAGAAACCGAAAAATTAATCAACCCACAAAACAAAGCCCTATTTGGAACAAAAGAGAGCAATGCAGCAAACGACACCGCATGCCTGCTAAAAAAAAATTATCGACGAATTCATGCAAGCATGATATAGTTGAGAGTATGGAGAAGATTGCTTCCCAACTTGGTGAAGAAAGCGGCCCTGTAAACCACAAAATGGCCCCAGTTTTACAGCATTTCACCCCAAAACTAACATAATGCAAAAGAACCGCATAAAGCAACAACCTAACCACCGGAACAAAACTCAAAATTAGCAACTCGAATCATCCGAGTATACAAAACCTTACAAATTAAATCCGTAACCAGTCAGCGAAATATGATCATTTTGTATCAATGTACTTACTAGTCATAAACACCGTCCCAGACCCTAAAAGAATAGAATAAATGCAGCCCGCTTCAGTAGATCACATACCTAGTCAAATGCACGATTCGCCTTTTATTTTTCGATTAAATGCATGCATGATCCACTTGAGGAGGCAAAGAGATTTAGCCGGGCAACATTGAGAAGTCGAAGTCGAATTCGGGCAAAATCGGTTAAAAACGAACCAAAGTCCGGAAACGCCAACGAAGTTGGAAACAATTATGATCAATGAATTGGAGTATAATCTAAGTCGTCAACAAAAACCAACCTGACCGTACAGTTCCGCGCGGAACAAGCACGACGAGTCAAACCGAGGAAGCAAAATTTAAATCGGAAGCAACGCTCTTGTGCTTAATTAATCCCAAATTGATCCATCTCGATCGCGCGAAACCCCACTAAAACCCACCGAATTCTCCCGAGGAAGAGCGCGTGGTGCGGGAGAGTCGAAAGGGAAGAGGAAATCGGAGGAGATCGATGCGATGGAGAGGGTCGTCACCTCGCCTCGCCTGCTCGATGATCAGTCGGAAGCAATTTGGAGGGACAGGAGAGGGGGAGGAGGAGGAAACTGCTACCAGAAGACAGGAGATGAGCGGTGCCGCTGCTGCCTGCTGGTGGTGTGGTATTTGTAGCAGAGGAGACGAGACGAGACGAGCGGTGGCCGGTGACCACTAGGGCTGCCAAAAACGGTTGTCCTGTCGTTGGGGTCGAATCAAAATTAGTACAATATTTAACGAGTTTAAAATTAAAATAAATCTATTTGAAACAAAAAAAATTTTGTTAATTTGAAATAACCACTTAAATAATAAGTAAAATAATTTTATATCAAATTATACTAATTTCGATAAAAATCTGAATAACAATTTGTTAAACTCCGTAGCTGCCCTAGCAACTACTCCCAGTCCCAGTCCCAGAGACGTTTGTTGTTGTGTTGGGCCACAGGAAATCCAAGCCGCTTGTAGCAAGAGGTTTCGAAGGTAAACCCCAAAAGGCATCTTTCCGCTCGTTTTTTATCTCCTCTCATATGACATTTGGCACTCAAATTTTCAAATAGCCTAATTTTCTCTTTCTTATGGAAACAGAGGGGAAGAGGGCTCTCGTCTCGTCACCTCGATTCGAAGGGCTTCTTTGATTGGTAGGAATTCTTTAAGAAGGGTAAAGGATTCTAGTTTATATGGATTTAATTTAATCACCGTTCGTCCATTTGAAACTTGGAATTGAGAGAGAGAGAGAGAGAGGAGGGACCTTTTCTACGCCCTCGATTTTATGGGAAAAACGCAGGAAAAATAACATCCATTGTCACCTCTTTTTTTCTTCCCTTCCCGGTAAGACCAACGCAAATCGCACCATTTAATTTCTCTCTAGCCATCGCAACTGATCCGCGTTCAGATTACTGTTTATGCAACTACGCCAAAAATCTTGTGTTTTTCCAATCCGTGCATTTCAAACACCCAATCTCAGCATGGCATAGCATTAATTTAATTCTATAGTACACAATAAAAACATAAAGCTAAATATTGCGTCTACAATATGATTACTAGTAGCCAACAGATATACAAAATATGCTACTAAAGAAGGCATGTTTACACATGCTAGATAGTCAAACTGATACATAAATGTAAACAATACTATTATAGTATCATATATTCTCATCAGACCTAACCACAACAAAAAGATAGCTTGTACCAATAACTACTCGAACGCCGAGTCACTTACAAAGGGCTTGCTGAAGAACTAGAAAGTCTGTAGGAGCGACGCGTCGATCGAAGATGAAGATGATCGTCGGTCTCCCATGTAGGGCGTCAAGTGATCGGTGTTGGATCAGAGACACTGCTCTCCCTTACGCCTGTTGCACGGCAGGAAAAGGGATGAAACGACTCGGAAGGCAATAAGCATGGGAAGCAGAGAGCACCGCAGGAGGAGAACGAGATTGGTTTTCTGTCGTGTATATCTTCACGTACAGGGACGTCTTCCTTAAGAAAACACATGCAATCAAAACCCCGCCTCACGATAATACAGATCAAACTGCTACAATTCCCGACAAAGCTCTCTTATCTGTCCGAGAAAGGGATTCATCTTCTAGAACTGAATGAATGTGCCGGCAAAGCAGCCTCCGACTCCTGAAAGTTGAGACTTGAGACAATGTTTCTTCGACTCCAACTTTTATGTTTGAAAACCAACGCCGTACGTTTCAGCCGAGCAAATCATATCCAAAACTATGTGCTTCTTACTGCTAACCCACCGTCATGCGTGGCACGGATTCAAAATCAGATCTAGCGCTCTTAGAATTAAACTGGAGTAATCCCTCCAAGTTCACGAGGTGTCTCTTCTTATCACATAAACAAAAAAGACACGGGAAATAACTAAAGTACCCTTAATTATTATCAACAACAACAACAACCAAACATTTTATCTTAAACATATTAGGGTAGGCTAGAAAAAAACTTAATCAAAGTCAATAAAACCTCTAAACCATTGATCCTGGGTCATGGTTCTAGTACGTGGATCGTTAACTTCCATGCATTCCTATCCCACACCAAATCTTTAGGATTGTTCCAATCCCTCAAATCTCTTTTAATTGCTTCTTCACACGTCAGTCTCGATTGACAAATGTCTTTTCTTATGTTCTCACGATGACTTAAAATTTCACTAAGCACCGCTGCCTCAAGAGGCCTCCGTTGGAGATATTCAAACCATCTCAGACGACTTTGGACAAATTTTTCTTCAATAGGTGCTACTTCAACCCTATCTCGTATATCATTATTGCGGATTCAATCTCGCCTTGTATGACCACAGATCCACCGCATCATCCTCATCTCTGCTATGCTCATTTTATGTACATGTTGTCCTTTTGTCGCTTGACAGTCATTTCCATACAACATCACAGATCTAATCATCGTCTTATAGAACTTACTCTTTAACATTTAAGGGATTTTTCTATCACATAGGACACCCGATAGTTGGTGTTATTTCAACCACCCCGCTCGTATCATGTAGCTCACATCTTTATCAATCTCATCGTCACTCTATAGCACTAAGCATTAAATTCAATGCATGTATATAGAGAATGTAAATTAAAGATGGATATTTATTAGGGGTATAGAGGGAAGAAACATCAAACTAATTTTGTATTGCAATATGAAATACATCTTATATTTATGGAAAAGATCATTCAAAAAATACGCTTTATAAATTTGGACGGATAGAGTATCAAAGAAGTCCTTTCTTCCCAGATCAAAGCTAAGTTGTCTCTTGCCCGCGGGATCTTTTTTTTAGGGCATCATATAAGAGCTTTGTTACTCAGACTGCAAGGTACAATCAATAGTGAGTAGTGAAGCCAAACAATTTTAGGTCCAGTTTAAAAGGGATTAAAGCCAGTTTCAGTTTTTGAAAAGCCAGTAAACCCTCTAAACAGCTCAGTTTTTAAGCGGTTTTTGAAACAAGCCAAAAGTCATATATAACTAACAAAAGTCAAAAGCTCAAAGCTGAGCTGGACCTGCTTTTGCAGCTTATTGCTTAGAAAAATTAGTTATTTATTAAACGGTCTCTTATAAAAAGCTACAACCGCTTTTCAATTTAGAAAACTAAAAAATAGTTTTTCAAAAAAATTATAGCTCACCAAACAGGCCTTTACGAGCTTAGACAAGTCTACCTGATTGACAATTTACGATGAATATTTATCCTGTAAAGCTCTGTTTTTATGTGTTTACATAGCGAAGGTCATGTACTGCACCTTCGTAAGCTGGTGGCTGTGACTGTGAGTGCGCCGTAGGGAAGTCCGGCACGCTACTCAAAGAAGTACAACTACCAAGTTCAGCATTAGTAAATTTTGCACAAACACGTGCGTGCTACTCTCTCGGTTGATAAATATAAGGCTTATAGATTAAATAAATAGTTTTGTTGAAAAATATAAAACGCGCATATAGATTTAATGAGTCTTTCCACATATACCCTTATTTATTCTCTCTCAACCATATGTATTTATTCATTACCACCTACATAAAGTATTATCTCTCATCTTCCAAGACAATTAAGAGGGATATGTAAGTCATTTTCTCTCATATTTTTCTCAATTTCATCACACCCTTAATCCTTGTGCGAAGTCAAAATACGTCTTATATTTATCAACGGAGGGAGTACCACCTACACAAAAGTATTATCTCTCATCTTACAAGACAATTAAGAGGGATATATAAGTCATTTCCTCTCATGTTTTCCTCAATTTCATCACAACCTTAATCCTTGTGCCAAGTCAAAATACGCCTTATATTTATCCACGGAGGGAGTACATAATTAGCCTGAGGGAGTACATAATTAGCCTCGTGTCTTACAAAAGAGACAGTAAAACTATCAAAACGTTTCTTCAACTCTTGTATATCACTAGATTATCATGCCTGCAGGATCATAGTATTAGCTAGCTTTCATTAGAATGCCAAAGTTCAGATCTGGAGTAAGCTTTGAAACAAAAAAAGATCTGGAGCAGCTGGTATAGAGCAAGGTTTTAAATTTAAGGTTGAAATCCAAGTTAGGATTTAGACCGAAATACAACATTTAAGGTTGAAATTCAAGTTAGGATTTAGGGTTTAGACAGAAATACAATTTAAAACCGAAATACATCATTTAAGGCCGAAATTCAAGTTAAGGTCTATGATTTAGGCCGAAATACAATTTAAGGCCGAAATCTAAGTTAGGGTTAAGGTTGCATAATTTGTATATGTATTTTTTTACAAATTTTTCACATGTATTTCTCATTAAAGGCATTACAATTCGCTATAAAAAAATTGGTGCGAAAACTGGTCCAAAAAAAATATGAAAACCGGTAAAAAAAACCATGAAAACCAGTCCAAAAAGCCAAAATCTCGACGAAATTGACCGAAATCATTGTAACAAGCCCTAATTTTTTTTAATCCCGTCAAGATTTGGAATCTTGACCCGGCTAAAATTCAAAATTTCAACCGATATTTACGAAATCTCGACAAGATTTTAAAGCATGATACAGGGTTCATGAGACCTCCTAAAAGGCAGAGAAGGAAGGTTAGCCTAGGTGCCTAATGATTGATGCATACATGGCCTGGCCAGTACAGTTTAAGGCCTAGTTTGGCTACGTAGGGAAATATTTGCGTGGGGAGGAATATCCATACGGGATTTTCAGGTCACATGGACATGGGATGCCGCGGGGAAACATCCATCGGGATTGGGGAGAATATTTCCCATGATCATTTGCGAGAAGTGGGGAAGAAAAAAAAGACCGAGACTCATATTTAAGAACTCAAAACATCAGAAAAATGACAGAAAATTAGAGAAAAGGAAAAGTTGGCATTGCGTGAATGAGGTGGCACCACCGTGGCGAAGCTTGGTCTGGACGGCACTCACGCACGAGGCGACGACGGCCAGCTCAGGTAGCATCACGGGATCTCAGCGGCTGCGGAGGAGGCAGCACCTTGCGCGGGCTCGACGAAGGCGGAGGAACTGTGTATACAGGGGCTCCGGGCGGCGGCGGCTCTGGTTAATGGGTATATGAGGAATCCGAACCGAAGACCACTACGAAGTACGAACGGCTTAGATTGGCGCAGGCGTGGATGGTGAGTGGATCTGAAGGCTTAGATTTGTTTTGACTACACACAGACACAGCACAAATCTAGCTAGGGCTGAAGGATTTGTGCCTTCGCTGTAATAAGACTTTGTGACTGGATCACCGGAACGGAAGTGGGGGTGTCATTTACCATTGCGTGTGAATTCAACAGAAATTTTACAAGGACTAGTATGCCAAATTTATAGGAATTAATATACACAATTCTTTCTAAGTTCCAAACTGATTCTCATCGATTCTGTAAGATCTGTTTCGTTCTTGCATCATTAAATTCACATGCATGCCCATGCCCTTCATTTATCAACAAAGCTTCAAAAACTATGTACTCCTTACATTAACCAAAGCAAGGAGTACTCCTCTACTCACTCCTATCATAAAAATATATATCGTTTTAGATGTCGACACGGTTGCCAAAACACCACTTTAACCACTAGTTTATATTGTAGTATATTTATACGGCCTAATAAATAAAACTATAATATATAAAAAGTACTTTTCAAAACAAATCTATATTTATTTATTTATTTATTTAACAAAATATGGATAGCATGTATCCCAAACTAACGTGCATATGTGGCCCGAGGGAACAATACTTTTTAATTAATTAACTCACTCCTCTGTCAGGGCAACTAGAAATGGTGCTACCTGTATGTATCCATGTCAAACTTATCAGTACCATACCGGAAGCTATACCGGTTTGGCTCTTAAAATAGTACTAGTCATGTGCCCGTGCGTTGCAACGAAAACTCAATTTGCGACAAAAAAATTATTTGCAAAGAACACTAACTTTAGTTATGTTTCAATAGTAGGAAAAATTTGTTCTTCCGAAGAGATTTGACTATCGGTTAAATCATCTTTCATCTCAACCGTTCATGTTAGATCCAACGAATCAAGTACTCTGAAAGAGAACAGACGATCGCCACCAACTTTTAATTAGAATTGGTATAGAGATATTAATCCTTACCATTGAAGGAGGAGAAAGTTATTGCCTTCCTCTTGTAGAAAATTAATCTTCTTGCTTCTTACACGCAGCCTTTCTCTTCTCTTCTCTTTCTGCGTGTGTCTCCACTACCGACCAGCCTGTCCTCCTTGAGATGAGAGTGAATGCCCTTTAATAGGGAGTAGATGAAAGCAGAAGGCAGCGTACGCAAGCAGATGAAAGTCAAGTCTCCCCGACATCTTTGTGATTGGCACGTGATTTGTTTGCGTGATTCTTTCCTTTTAATCTATGCATTTCCAGATATAATGAGATAGAATTCTTGTATTATGGGATATGGTGAGTATATCTTTCTATCCATACAGGATAAGATAAGAAATTCCTTCCATTTATAAGAAATATGAATAACATTCTTGCATAGTAAGAACATGCGAATAGAGATATGCTAAAATAATATTTCTATTCAAAAAAAGATATGATAAAATCCTTTTATGTAAGATATAATTATATCCTCTTCTATCTCAACCGTTCATGTCAAATCCAACGAATCAGATGCTCTAAAGGAGAACGGACCACTGTTACCAACTCTTAATTAGAAGTAGTAGAGATATTCTGGTACCAATCTATAAATGTATCATTTTGGGTTTAATATAATAATATGGACGACTGATATCATTCCGTCTACTGTAGCAATCGCGATAGAACTGGTCCTGAATTATACTGTTCCTTGGGTTGTGACGTAGTGTAGCTATCGATTTGGATTGTCCGCTAGCTCTCTCCGCCTCTCCGGATGTTCCGTTCCTGATAAGATATCGAGCGAGTGTTCATTGAGTTTACACCTCTGCTTCCTTTAGTTTTGGCCACAAACCAGCGAATTAAATATAGAAGATGCTTCCGTGAATTATTGTTTTAAGTTGAATTACGTAAGTATTAAAATGTGAATAAAGAGTGTTACGTCTTTGTGTGCCTCGAGATAATAATTAATTAACCATTCCGATTACCCCACCCGTCGCGCCATGCACGCTATATATATATATATATATATATATATCGGCCGGCCGGTGAGATCCTTGGCTCGCCGGAGATCGATGCTCCCTTACGCGACGGAGGCCGAGGCGGAGTTGGCGCTGGGGCGCGCCATGACGTGGGCGGAAGCCGCGTGGTTCCGGTACTCGGCCGCGATGCCGGACTACTGCCTCTACGGCCACAACGTCGTCATCCTCCTCCTCGTCTACACGCTTGCGCCGCTCCCACTTGCGCTGCTCGAGCTCCGCGCACCGGCTGTCTCCTTGCCGTACAAGCTGCAGCCCCGGGTGCGGCTATCGTCGGCCGCCTTCCTCCGCTGCTACATGGACACCGCGCGCACCTTACTCCTCACCGTTGGCCCGCTCCCGCTCGTCTCCTACCCTGCCGTCAAGGTCCGTACACACGCACACTATGAATTCTTGCATGAATTAAGGATCAACTCGATCGACGTTAATTAATTCATTAATTCCGTGTGTTATATATACGGGAAGCAGTCACTATGATTTTAATTACGCGGATTTAAACCATATTTGAGTATATTTTTTTATATAAAAAAATCAGTTTTAGAGTATACACCCATCTATAATAATTCAAATGAAACGCATACGTTAAAAAAAATACTCGAATTCAAAGATTTTGAATGAGTTTGGATCACATGCTTTGCTGATTGATATATAAAATCAGCGCATATCAACAACCAAACTATTATCGAAAAGGGAAACTTTATTTTGAATTTCAGTTCAAACTTGTTTGAACTAGTTAGTAAACTGGTTAAACTCATCATCCTAAAAATTTCATAAAATTTCGCATGAAAATACACAGAGAAAATATCTTTTTTAGATCATGGTGGCTGGGCACCATGATTTCAAATGCACAAATTCAAGCCATATTCGAGTATATTTATCAAAAATTTCAGTTTTAGAGTATATACCCATCTATAACAATTCAAATGAAATGCATACCTTTAAAAAAATATACTCGAATTCAAAGATTTTGAACGAGTTTGGATCATATGCTTTGCTGATTTATATATAAATTCAGCACATACCTACAACCAGGGCTCACAATTTCGTTTTGGAGCCGAAAACCGCTAGCCCAACGGTAGCGGTTTTCGCGAGAAACCGTGAAAAAAAACGAACGGTTTGCAAATTCAAAAAAAATGAATTTTAGTCAAACCTACGTGCGAAAACCGCGGTTTTTGACGAAAAACCAACCGACCAATTAGATGTTCCTACTAAACGGTTTTTGAGAGGGTTCGCTCTGCGGTTTTTCAACGGTTTTCGAGCGGTTTTTAACGTATAATTTTTTTTCAATTTTTTAATTTTTTTAAAATTAGAGAGGTTTTAGATCTTAAGCTGCAGCGGTGGTTTTCGAGTGATTTTTCGTGGTTTTGTGAACCCTACCTACAACCAAACTATCGTCGAAAAGGGAATCCTTGCATACCTACACACACTCCATACATTATTATTGGTCGATTGGTTTGTTCACGTATGTTGGATCATTAGATGGTGGGGATCCGGACGGGGCTGCCTCTGCCATCGGCGAGGGAGACGGCGGCGCAGCTGGTGGTGTACCTGTTGGTGGAGGACTACGTCGGCTACTGGATCCACCGGCTGCTGCACACCAAGTGGGGCTACGACAAGATCCACCGCGTGCACCACGAGTTCACGGCACCCATAGGCTTCGCCGCGCCGTACGCGCACTGGGCCGAGGTGCTCATCCTCGGCGTCCCCTCCTTCGCCGGCCCGGCGATTGTGCCGTGCCACATGACCACCCTCTGGCTCTGGTTCGCCATGCGCCACATAGAGGCCATCGACACCCACAGCGGGTAGTCGATCATCTCGATGGGTTCAGAGACTAGCTAGAGAATGATTACACAACCCTTAATTGGAAATTAACATGTACAGCCTAATGAAGACAACATCGCTTGTTGGAATTGCAGGTTCAACTTTCCGCTCAATCCGACCAAGCTTATCCCGTTCTACGGAGGTGCAGAATACCATGACTACCATCACTTCGTGGGAGGGCAGAGCCAGAGCAACTTCGCTTCCGTTTTCACTTTCTGTGATTTTCTCTACGGGACCGATAAAGTAGGATTAATTGTTATTTCTTACACAAATTTCTCATTTAGTTTTTATTATGCCTTACCAAGTACTGATGGCACCGCCCCGCCATCTTTCTGACATTAAAATCGTACTTTGATCGTTGCAGGGCTATACATACCATAAGGCAACACAATCAAAGGTAGCTCTGCCATCTCATTCCGCTGTCTATATTCGAGCAAACCTTTTTTTTTCTTTTTTGAAAATTATACTACTAGATCAAATTAACAGAATTATCGATCATTAGGTACTGTGAGAGCAATTTGTTGCTACTTAGGCAAAGAAAACTATGGATATGCATGGTTGTCTAATAGGACCCCGGAAGCTGTTATTTTAACTGCATATCTAATTCTGTCTCTTCTTCTTCTTCTTTACTCACGGTGGAATAGCTGAAGAAGATGGCAGGAAACAACGTCGAGAAAGGAGAGAATATTAATGGATTAAACAGCGAGAAACAGGACTAGGGATCAGTTGTCCTACATCTGTTGCTCATTCTGGCTCATCTTCTTGTGATCTGCCCATGATGTAGCACTTGCACTAGCAATCTTGCATAATTAAATGCCAATCATTGGATCAGCAAACATTATACAAAAGCGGCTTACAATTTAATTTTCGCACTCGAATCAATCCAAGCCAAACATCCAACGCAGAGAAGGAAAATTGAGAAACTCCAGATGAATAGCCATATACTACTACTACCTCCTCCATCCCGCAATATAAGTCCCATTCTTGGAAAATGTTATCCCACAATATAAGTCTACGCATAGATCAAATATGTAGTTGCCGTAATATCTCCACCATATATAACCACTCATGCCATTTAACAGGAACATACATGATCCAATAACATTTAACTTTTTTTTGTTCTCCTTTAATGCATGGTCCACCGGACAAAATGTTACTACAAGTAGCCTTTTTTCTTCTCTTTCGTTTTCTTACACAAGATGATCCTTACAACTTACAACTGACCTTGAACAACTCCAACTTACAACTGAACTTGAACAACTCCACGTGGGTGAATTACTGAATTTGGGTACATCAGTTTGTTAACGACAACCAGGGCGTCATCTGTGATATTGTGTACCATACACCAATACATTATCAAGTGGGCTATTATACAGGGCCACACATTCGATGGTTGCTTCTGTTCGGTTCTCTTCTATGACCTCACTTTGGCGAGCCTTGCCCTTATCTCGTCTAGCTCATCATCGTCATCAACGGCTTCCGCTATAGCAGTTTTCTGCGCATGGTGCAAGCTCCAAGTAAAGTGTCTTAGGAGTCAGGACTCCAGATATCAATGAACATTTAGGAATGCAAAATGTGCAGAACACGTGTGAGTTATATGATATTACCTCAGCAGGTTCGCTTGTCGATGGTTGCCTCACCTTCTCCATTTCTTTCCGGGCAGCGTCCGGAAGCTGAGAGGCGGTCTCCCCAGCGATTGCAGAGAGGACCTTATCAACCTCCTCTTCAATCTCCTCCTCGATGTCCTCATTGTCCAGCGCTGAATCCACAGCTTCGTTCACCATTTCTTCCATTACACCGGCCTACACCACAACCATGAAGCCAGAACTGTTGTGGGTACATAAATACAAGACAAACCTTTGAAAGAGGTCTGGTCACTATACGCTCATCATACCTTTGTCATCTCTTTGCTGAATTCCTGCATAGTAGCAGCTACCTCTGGGGCTTTCATAAGGTTGTTGACAAGTTTCATCACTTCGGTGCTCTTGGACAAATGGCCTACCGTCCTGGCAGTAGCTGAAAGAATACACGATGCAGCTTACCGTCAGTAGAAACCTCAGTTTCAGAATGAAATAATTACACCGCACTTTTGATACCATGTTAAGAAATCAGAGCAGAAGAGAGAGTAAGCCACATATGTTTAGTGATTCACCGTTGTCCCTACTCTTGATATGCTAAACTATGCTAGTTATGAAAATTCTTGTTCTTCTAATTTCTCCTAAGCAAGCAATGAGGAATACAATAGGTCATTTCAGCTCAAGTCATAGGATTCATGAGCAACAACACTTGCCACCATGCTAGTATATTGTGTTAACCGCATATTCTGTACCAGTTGGGATAAACAAACAACCTACACATTATTTTTCTTTCCTGCATTTAAGACCAGAGCTAGTTGGACCTAGGTTAAGTTTAAGCTCCTGATTCACATAAGCTCAAACCAATTCAAAATACGAGTTTATTTCGCAGCGAGATTTCGCAACTCGCTGAGGAGTTTCAAGAGACTAAGATAAGCACAATTGTTTATAACAGGAAGGAAGACCACTCAAATCAATTCTCAGAAATAGTGTGGCACGAATTCCAACAATTGTCTATAGCCTAGAAAGAGGCGAGGGTAATGAGATAGGCAACGATTGTTCATTATTACCGACGATTTCGCCTAGGTGCATGGAGATGGAGTTGAGCTGGGCCTTGTTCTCGTAGAGGCGGTTGACCGCCTTCCTCGACCGCACCACCTCCTTGGCCAGCGCCTTAAGGAATCAATCAATGGAGGAATCACACACAACCCCCCAAAAATATGATCGATCGATGCGTGTGACAAACAGAAGAGAGGATGCGTGCATACCTTGGCTGATCCGATGTCGTTGCGCTTGGCGGCCTCCCTGATGGCCTTCTCCACCTTCTTCTCCTCCCTCTGCACATCTGCAGTCCCAGGCCCCAACAATTGAAACAAGCAAGCGACAACATCCTGGTCAGTTCATCATCATCTAGAACTGACAAGTATTGAATCGAAAAGTAGGGGGGAACCTCGGATCTGGCGCTCGATGTTGCGGCCCTCGTTGCGGAGGCGGCGCTGCCACTCGCGCAGCTGCTGCTGCGGCGTCGGCTTCGGCTTCAGGAGGCTCTTCACCGCCTCCATCTCCTGTCTCGGCTGCTGCTCCGATCCGGCTCGATCAATGCGGAAGCACAACGCAGTGCGAGTCTGCGTGGGGAAGACGCGGAACTGAAGCTGCAGCCTGCAAGGGAGAGAGAAGAGAAGAGGCACATGAATTGGGCTTTTCGGTAATTTAGTCTTCTCATGGGCCCAACAACATGGCGGACAAAAGCCCAACAAAACCTTTTGAGATAGAGCCCACACAATTTTTCCGTTTTCGGCCTTCCGGATTATTATTATTATTATTATTATTATTACCTCATAGCTATATCTAATGGATCTTCTTTCTCTCCTATATAACCCTACTTCCTCCATCACCACCTAAACCCTAGTTGCATTCAACCTAGCCCCTACCCCACCACCCCTACCGCAACCGCCTCCCTACACAGCTACCGGCACCAAGGCTGACCGTTGCCTCTTCTTTTGTCCCGACCACTCTCATCTCCGTTGAGTCCTGACTCTCCCGCGCCGCCTTGCTTCCCTCGTCTCCACCGGTGTAACATCCCATAAAATTCAAAAATATAAAAAATGAAAAGTTTGAAATTTAAAAATGGAATTCAATAAAAGAATTAATTGGAATCAAGATTTTGATTTAAAAAAATATCTTTTCCTCGTTTTCTTGCATTTTAATCTTAAAGAAAAGAAAGATCTCAACATTAAAACCATTTCTTTCAAAACAAATAAACTACGAAAATGAGTTTGAAATGTGATCTTAATTTGAATTTATATTTTCTGAATTTTCTTGCATTATTTATTTTTCTTGAGTTTTTGCTCTAAAAGAAAAGTCATATTTTATTGAAATGGTAAAATGGTAAAAGTAAAAAGGTAAAAACACAATATCAATAAAAATCTGCAAAAATAATATTAAAATATTAGAAACCACCAGAGCCCTTGTCTTACTATGAAAGATAATCTGAACATTTAATGAACATAAGATTTTGAAAATTATGAGTCTTGACATCAAATCAAGTGCATGTCAGATTTGTGTAAAAATATGTAGATCTTATCTTGAGCTAAGATTTTTACCATGACGACATACTATCCTTATCTAACTCTGGTAAAAATATCGAAAATTAAAAATTATATTTAAAGCTTTTAATAATTCAAAAATAGAAAGTAAATAACTCTGAAAATAGCAATGTCAGAATTTTTAGAATTTAAATATAAAATTTAAAAATCTGAAAATTTTACAAAAGATAAATGTTATGATTTAAAACCTTAAAAAAATTAATAAAATATTAACTTCATTTTGAACTTCAATTAAATGGAAAACAGAATATGCAGAAACTGAGTAGCATGCATTGTCAGAATTTTAACAATATTTCTAACAATACTTATTTATCTGAAAATTTTACTAGATGATGATCTTTACCTTGCCGACCTAGGTAAAAATATACCAAAATTTATAAGTCGGTTTGATGTCTCTAATCAGTAGATGTATACCAGACTGTCTAGAACCGTGAAGGCTGTATAGCCCTGTTCGGCTTACAAGTGGGCCCAATCGCCACAGCTGGCCCTTGCCAACTTACCCCCACACGTCAGCTTCATCTTCATCTTCTCCCTCTCCTCTTTATCTCTCACGCTGGCCGTGCAGAGACAAAGACCGCCTCCTTGATTGTCGCCATCGTCGCCGCCGCAATCTGACTCGAGGCCTGCCGACGCCATCGTCATCCTCTGAAAGCCTGCCGCCACGATCGTGAACACTCGCGCGTTATCCTTGACCAGCTAGCCGCCATTTCGAGCTCGGGTTCACACCCTGCGTTCACCGTCTTCCTTCGGCTATATAAGCTTGGTAGACACTACGAAACTCATCATCCATTCCACTCCGCACCTCATCACCCTCAACTCACCTCGCTGCCCCCTGCTCCTCTCAGAACTGAAGACTTCCACCGCCATTGCCAGAAGCTCACAACAAAAGGGGAAAACTTGATTCGCCAGCTTTAGTGACCCATACACAAATTCATTTGAGCTATAGCTACCTCATAGTCCCTACAACCCATCACCACCCACAATCAAAGCTCATCTTCACCAAATACCCGCCGCACCGTGTTCTTCCATCCGCCACCGCCTGCGCACGGTGATCACCTATTTCGGTAACTCTTCTTCATGTCTAAACGCTAAAATGGAATCACTAGGACCCATTGATGCACATCAAAGCTTTGCTTTTCATTGAATCGCCTCAAAACCCGAGCTGTGCCTGTCGACTATGGTCGCCGTCGCCCCCCCTCACGGTGGTGTGTCGACTCCGATCATCTCCGATGACCGCTAGTACTTCCCTGGGTGCGCAAGAGGATTATGAAGCTCACCGTGGAACCGATTCGCGGTCTCAGGTGAAGTCTCGTCGCCAGCGAGCCCCATTTACCCCTGCTCTGCTTCGTCTCTCTACCGAGTAGACCCCTTTGGTCAGTCTCTCGCTGCGCGCAGTCATTGTCTCGCGGGCCCGCACGTCAGCTGCATGGGCGCTTAAGCCTCACTACCATTCTGGACCCGACTATCAGCCGCTGCCTCCCACAGTTGAGTCGCTGCGCCCGAGGCCCCACCAATCAGTGCAACCAGCCGCAAGACAAAAACGGAAGGTGTTTTCTGACTTCAAAAGCGTACTTTCCTTTTATGGCAGATTTTCTAATTTATAGCATTTTCAAAACCCTAGACTATTCAATTGCGCATATCTTTTGCATCTCAAATCCAAATAAAATGAAATAAATTTATATATTTATATAAAATCTTGAAGATTCATAATATTCAAAAAATATTTATTTTTAACGACATTTTAAATTGTTTAAATTTCAAATATGCATAAACCCTAATGTGGGCATTATTGTAAATAAGAAAACTACATTTTATAAAATAATAAAATAATTTATATATGCTCCTGAAAACCTAAGAAACCCATTTGTGCAGAAATATTTAATTTTGGACTAATTTTGAAATATTTGAAATTGAAATTCAAACAATCCTTAATATGGTACCATTAAAATAAATAAACCATGACTTTTTAAATCATTAAACAAATTTTGTTAGACTCCTTGTATCCTTAGGAACCTGAGTATGCAAAAATATTTAGGGTTCACTATGGAAAATATTTAAGTTATGTCATGTGGCAATTAATAGTTCAATATTAATTCAAATTTCATGAATTTGATATTATAAGTAAATGAGCATATAAAATCATAAGCAATATAACACATAAACCATCCTTGTATTATTTAATTGCTTTTATTTGGTTCTTTCATCTGATTTCTTTTTGCCCTAGTAAAATTTGTTATTTTTTATATTATTGCCGAATAACGTATAGAACCCGACGAGTCCGAGGTAGTCATCGACGATCAAGAGTTCGACTTCAATAATCAGCAAGGCAAGCACCCCCCTTTGATCATATTGATCTCAGTTTTATAAATATTTTCATTAAATATTTTACTACATGCGTTACTTTTATTAAAGTCTGTTATATTGTGGGTAATGGTAGTTATACGTGTAAACACATGGAATTTCCTTGATAAGTATGGATTTGTGAACCTTGGTAACCCTAGAATAAGGTAGACAATACTTGAAGTCAACATTGGGGACAATCACACTTGGTAGCCATGCTTAAAAGAATCTTATGCTTTTTAAATGGTTAAAAATGTTGGATATGGCAAAATGTTGGGTAATGACCTTTCTTTATGGATGGTATTTTGGTTAAAAATGAAAATAAAAACTATGGTTTATATGCGGGCAATTATTGGCAATAGCCAGAAGTACAGGTGTTGCACGTAGTATAGGAGGAGATTATTGCCCGTATCGGATTAAGTACTGAACTATGGATTGTTTTCATGTCAAGAAATACGTACAACCACAAGTGCTGATATGGGACAACCCTAACCTATTAAGTTACTTAAAACTAGCCTTGCACATTGGTAGGCTGGAGATGTACGAGATGTTTCTTAATGGACTGCTCGAAGGGACATCCACACTGAGGTGATCATGGAACAAACGTTTACCAATACACCGGTGTACGCCATGCTATGGGGAGTTACATCATTTCTATGCTCTGAGTCCTTCTGCCATAGTATGGGTTTTCGTCCTGGACTGGTGCAAAGTTAGGATTAAGTAATGTAACAGTTATGTCACGACTCTCTGCGGCACACTAAAGGAAGTGTGCTAATATCAATTGCACAAAGAGTTAGTCACGTCTTGTGGGTAAAGCTGTACACCTCTGCAAAGTGTAAAACTAATAGATTAGCCGCGCTCGCGGTCATGGGCACTTGGTAAAGTCATCACATAGTTAGAAGTTTTTATTTTCATAAAATTTGGTTTCTACCTTGTATCGGTGATTTCTACCATGTGTTGGTGGAAATGGTTCGTGAATATGGTCATGATACCTAGGTTCGTGAAATTTACTTATTCGTATTTACATACTGTTATTTTACATATGAAATTGCTTTTACTTAAATTTCGTTTGCAATCTACTGTTATGTATTTACATTTCAAATTAGCTTTATGCGAATTAACTGTAGTAGCATTTCCTTTGAAATGGGCTGCATATATTATAGGTTTGCAAAAGTCTTACGGAGTACGTAATGTACTCACCCTTGCTTGTTTGTTGTTTTTAGTTGAAGTTAGCGAACTTCCGGACGACATATATTCTGACACAGGATTCGGGGATATTGACGATGAGTTTTTCTAGGGATTATGCCTTGTCAGTTGCCTGAGGGATTGAATGAGCACACTACAAAACTTTGCTTCGTTGCTGCTATAAACTCTGAATTGTAAGAATACATTGTATACATAGCTTTCACTTTAATAATATGATGTATGGTTGTGATTCCAATTGTTGTAAATGTGCGTACTAGCTACTGATCATGGGACTAGTACTGTATGCACATAGATTTCTTTTTTTTGCATTTATGCGAAAATAATGGTCGTTACAATCGGTTCCACCCCCGCCTCTGCCTCCTCCTAACGTCCACCTTCTAATTGCACCACCAACCTCCACCGCCCTCCTCCGACCTATGGTCGGTAGCGCCACAGCTGCCCATTGCCAGTCCGCCACATCCTATCCTCGCTCCCTCTATACCGACAAGGGGGCTTCCGGTGAACCCAACCTGAACCCGATCCCTAACTCACTGGGGTTCATCGTCGGAGTTTCGGTATTCGTCGTCGGTCGCCCGAGACATCACTATAGGCGCGAATCTCAAGGCAAATTGGACGAATGGAAAATTGGAGTACTTTCAAGGCGAGAAAACACTTGAGTACTCCTTAGCAATTCCCAAAAGTAATATCTTCACTCTTTAGCTCACTGTAAGCACGTCCTCGTGTCAGTAAAATCACCCGAAAAAAGTTGCCATGGATTAGCTCAATCAAAACCTTGCAAACTGGAAGGCAAAATAAAAGGAAATTAAAGGAAAAGGGAAAAAAACAAGACAACGGATGCACTATGCAAATGCGGCCGGCAAACAGGACGAGACAGTGATATATGACCAAGTAGATGAAGATGATGCGTGCTATGCAACATCGATCCATCGTACTACTCTTACGTGCAAGCAGCGACAGACGGTCGACTGGTTGACGACCCAATAGTGAACACTGAAAACTTGAAGCCCATTTGTCGATTCTGCAGATTCCAATCAGTATCAACTAAAAAGGATTAGCTGTCTTAAAAAAACAGTTTAGGTAAATGTCCCTTAATTATTTCACGCCACAAAAAACACAAGGCAAATGATCATTCTCCATATCAATTAAATGAAACAAAGCTGCTGCAATTTTCAGCAACAGTAGCGGTCGATAAATGAGCTTAACATTTCACAGTTCAATGTCTCGATCGTAGTGTGACCATCGAGGAGACACAACAATCCAAGGTTTGTGATTTCTGTGCTATTCGTTCTCTCTTTTTTCAGAAAAAAAATAATACTGAATAAATTTCCATGCTTCCATATTACAGAGTAGATATAATAGATTCTTGAGTGATGTATTGTCGGCCGATATATGCTGCCAAATTAGTCAGGTTGTTCTGCTGTATGCGTGCCATGGAGGGCGCCCTCGGCCAAAGCACCCATGCATCCATGTGGCCGGACTTGGATTATCGATCGGCCTTCTCGTATATATAGTTAGTGTGCAAAATCATTAAGCTAGACTAGCTTGACGCGGCATTAATTAATGTTCATATTTCCTGAAACATAATTTTAGCCTCAACTTGATTGGTCCAGTCACAAGTGCTAACTTTAGAATATGCATGTATCATGCATTCATTAATGAGTAGACAAGCGTTTGGCTTATTTGGGACTGAGAATTGTAACTGCATTTGCAGAGAGAAGGCTTCATACATATATCAATATATACCTTAATTAAGGACGCTAATGGCATGCATTCCATCCCATCGATCCTAGCCAGCTGGCTACCTGGGATTAAGCTCCTCTAACATATTCATAACGAACTAGTTAGTCATACTAGCTAGCTGCAGGCAATTCCATTTGATGATATGATTAGGATTGTGGACGGCTCAACAAAACATGGTATGTCACACTAGCTCGACTTTCGCGAACAGTGAGGGAAGAAATCAAGGGCCCAACTGCATGCATGCATCAGTACTGAAGCTTAATTCCACAACAAGATCGGTCCCGTCTAGCTAGCAGTACCTTGTTCCAATAGATAGCCCACCCAATGATCACCTTAATTTGAAAATTTGCGTGCAACAAGACGCACACATCTACAGGAAGCTGGATTCTCTAAAGAACCTTCTTGAATTTGTAGATAATTGTCGGTAACTCTGTAAGTTCAAGCTCTATTGGTTTTGGTGATTGGTTTAATATTAATGTTTAATCATTGTTTAATGACAAATCTAATCATTATGAGACTAACATGTTTTATTAAGTCTTATTCTTATTAGTCTCATACTTGGATGGAAAATGAAAAACCTAAGGTATGCACTCGTATTCATTCTATTATATAAATGCATACTTAGAATTCAAGTTAAAGTATGAACTCTTTCATTGCTTTAGACCAAATATGTGCATTATGTTTTTAATTCATATATACATGAATACACACATCTAGAGGGAGTTTATAATTTAACTTGATGTTTCAATTGTATTGATCCATGTCCTCTTGTCATACAATATAAAGGAACAAGATCTTGAAACAATCTTTTGAGTATATATGACTTGTGTAGTTATATGCTCATGTCAATTTAAATGAGTTTAAATTGAGTTCGATTGTCTCTCAATCAATCAAAGAACATTTCATCATGTGTTGTTGGTGTTTCCTTGTTGATTAAAGACAAGCGAAGAGTTCTTGAGTATAATGAAGCATTAGTTGCATCAAAGTGCTCAAGACAACAATTAATCATTCAAATTAATTTGGGTTGTGCTCAATCGATCTTGGAGGCATCCATTATGTGTTAATGGAGTGCAGTGATGATTGAGACAACCGTGTTTGTTGGACTAACATCTTCTATGAGTTGTGAAGTAGGTTAAGTCCAAGATGATGAAGAATCGGGAAGAAGAAGTCATCATGTGTTGATGAGCTTAAAGAGGTGATCCCGAAGTGAAGAGAAGGGCTAGAGAAGATTCATCATGCGTTGATGACCAACAAGATGAAGAAGATGTGATCCTAGAGAGAAGATGATTGAAAATCATAAAAGCTCCAAGTGGATCGCTAGAGGCAAAGGTATAACTAGCTAGGGCTAAGGATGTGTTCCTAGTCTTTTACCGGTCTCGGTGTTTGGTTGGGAGACCGGGTTGCTAGTTAGGTTGCCGTTCTATTGAGAGGGGTTGAGTCTTTTAGCTTGAGCTTCATCATGTGTTGATGAACTCGATCCGGTTCACTCTAGCTCATTCTCTTGTTTGATGTTTGCATGAAGCTAACCATTTGGCATGTGTTGCAAATTGGTGAAGCTTGTGCATTGGATTTTGTATGAGCAAAGTATTTGCATGTGTTGCAAATAAGGGTGCTCATACTTGCATCTTATTTGAATCTTATTTGTTTTGGTTTTTGTTTGGAGCTAAGTTTTGCATGTGTCGCAAAAGGAGAGAGCTCAAGCAATTTGGTTTAAAGTGGTTGCATGGAGTTAGAGATTTGCATGTGTTGCAAATAGAGAGCTCATGCACTTATACTTGTTGTGGTTGCTTGCATGGTGCTAGAGATTTGCATGTGTTGCAAATCGAGAGCTCATGTTTTGGTATTGCTTGGAGCTAGGTTTTTGCATGTGTTGCAAAGAACAATGCTCAAACATAAAATTGGTTTAATGTGTATTTGCAAGTTCGTTGTGCGAATAAACCGAGGTCTATGAGTTCGAAATCCCGAGAGCATGTGAGTAGGGCTTGCAACGGGTGTTTGCAAGTTGACTGGGTCTTGTGTTGACCTTCACATGGCTAGGGGGATTAATCTCATAGACTCGAGTTTGATTTGCTTAATACGTTTTGCAAATAGATCTTGAGTTGTTTACGAAATGTGTTTTCGTTAGTTGGATTTGTTATTTGCAAATGTGTTTTGCAAATGAACTTGAGATTATGGGTTCCGATCCTAAAGCATGTGAATAGGGTTTGCAAATGTGTTTTGCGAATTGACTTGATCATGTGTTGATCATCACATGGCTAAGAGGATTGATCTCATAAGTTCTTGGTTTATTGGCAAATGTGTTTTGCAAATAAGTTGTGCTTAATGCGATTCTTTGGAGTATGTGATTAACATGTGCAAATGTGTTTTGCATAGTGTTGTGATCATGTGTTGATCCTCACATAGCTCAAAGAATTTATCTTGAATGGTTTGGAGAAAAGTTTTTGTGAAAAAGTGTTTTCTCCTCGAGGCCGTCGTCATCGCCTCAGTAAGGCCGGTAGCACCGTGGTCCTGTACTCATAGTTTGGCAGTAGCACCGAAGGTCCGTGCTACCGTCTCTCCGCCGTGTGGAATTTCCAGAGAAGGGTGCTTTTGGCGATGGCGGTCGGTGCTACCGCCATGGTAGGCCGGTAGCACCGAGGTCCGTGCAACCGCTCCTCTGGCCTGTATGAAAACTCCAGAGGAGGTGTTTTTGTGTTCGGCTTGAGTCCGGTGCTACCGGGGTGAAGGCCGGTGCTACCGCCCGAGCGGTAGCACCGTTCGCAGTTGGTCGGTGCTACCGAAAATCCTGCAACGGCTAGTTTTGTAGCCGTTGGCGAGGAGGCCGGTGCTACCGGTCCCAGTAGGGCGGTAGCACCGGGTTTGCTGAATCTTTGCCCATTTCGCCTCCAACGGCTAATTTTGGCTTGGAGGCTATAAAAGGAGGCCTTGGGGGGCAAGGGCACAAGGTTGGCTGTAGCTGAGATGAAGTGTGAGTTCTTGGGGGTGTTGTGCATGTGTTGCCTTCTCCCATTTGCTTCTTGAGCTAGTGTGAGCCTCTAATTGCATGTGTTGCAATTAGGAGAGGATTGAGAGCCTCTTGTGCATGTGTTGCACTTGAGGAGGATCCTTGTGCATGAGTTGCACTTGGTGATCACCGGAAGCACATGTGTTGTGCTTGGTGAAGTTCAAGCGAGAGGATTCGCTTGTTACTCTTGGAGGTTGCCGACTCCTAGACGGCGAGAGCGTCAGGCGTGGGAGCTCTCAAGGTTGTGAGAAGCCCGGAAAGTTTGTGAAGGTTCGGGTTGAGCCTACGCGAAAGCGTGAAAACCACATCTATTGGATTCGAGGTGGGTGCTCAATTTGTGGAGCCGGTCCAATTCGTTTGGGCTAACCTCAACCTGGACTAGGGGAGACCGGCAAGTCTCCGATCACCACGGTAAAAAGTATTGTGTCTCTTGTGCTTGCTTTGTTCTCTTTATTTATATTCAAGCAATTTACATTTACAGAATTAAATTGTTTGATTGATTGCCTTTAGTATTGCAATTATTGTTAGAGACATAATTAGTTAGTGCACATAGTGAGCCTAGTTGTTTTAGGCTTTGATTGTGAAAACCTTAGTTTATCGCTTCCACATTATTATTGATAAAGTTTTTGGCATAAGGGTAATTAGGGGTGAAGTGCTTTGTAGAAATTAGAAAGAGAAAGATTTTTTAAAAGCCGCCTATTCACCCCCCTCTAGTCGGCATCCTCGACCTTACAAACTCGTTTTCCTCCGGAAGCATGTCCGCTAACAGACCTAACAACGTTGTGAAACTCTTATCGGACCAACCGTTACTTGCCTTTAATTTCAGCAGTTTCAACACAGATGACAACCTTGTGTATTTAGACTTACAACATGTGAACAAAGGTTTCACCGAGTCGTCCATCAAGCCCCAAAATGTTACATACTCCCGCTCATCACGGTTCCCTTCTGCATCCCGTAGCATCTGATCCAGACCGTCATCGTGAAACCTATCCTCATCGAAAGCACAGTCGATATCATCCGGAGTATCGTTGACTTCGTCGACGATGTTAGTACTACTTGCTCCCGGCATAATCTGCTCTTCACCGTGACTGGTCCAACATGTATGCTCCCTTTTGAAACCCTGTAGAATCAAGTATGCTTCGATCTGCGCTGGGTTTTGAAACATTCTCAGATTCTCGCAGTCAATGCATGGACAAAGCATAAATTTTACCCCGTTGTTCAACATATCTTCTTCTGCGGCTCTTCTAAAAGCGGAGACGCCATTAATGTACTCGGCGCTCGCACGGTTCTCAGCGTACATCCAGCTTCGATCCATCTACGTTACGTATATAACAATAGGTGTTAAATAATAAAATAAGTACACTAGGAGTGCATATGCACACATATGCTACATTTAAACTTGCCGATTAACTTATATATCTCCTAACATAAAAAAGAACGAATGGATATATAAACATATGTAAGCTACATTTAAACTCAGCATCTTCAATTCTCTCTTTACATAGCTAGTTACATCTTGAGTATAATGCAATTAGTACTTTAGATAAAAAGAACAAATGGATCTACACCAAGCTATATCAAAACCATCTTCAATTGCCTCTTTACCAAGCTAGATGTATATACCTTGAATATAATGCTATTACATCCCATTATTAGCTTAGATCACCTTCCTTTAAGTAACTATCTACATATTGAGCATAATACAATTAGAACCAATTACTACTTTATATCACAGAGATCTACACCAAGCTAGATCTAGAAATTAACCAGCTTCATTTCCCTTTTTACCAAGCTAGATCTTAAATATAATACAAATCTGAACCAGTTACTACTTTACATCACAGAGAACAAATAGATCTACACCAAGCTAGCTAGATCTAGAAACCAGCTTCATTTCCCTCTTTACCAAGCTAGATCTTAAATACAATGCAAATTCGAACCAGATACTAACCTTAGATAAACTAGAATATAAGCATCTACAATTACACCTCCAAATCCAGGGTCTTATTCCATCAAATCGCCTCTCAATCTTAGCCACCTCAAAAATAGCTCGGGACACCCTAAAAATTCAGAGGAGGTCGAGGCTCTCTGTTCTTATTTGCTTAGAAATAGTCATCACTGACGATTTTTGATTAAAACCATCTGTGATGTGCCATTAGAGATTAGAAGTCTAATATAAGTCCTTTTGTAGGTAGCTGTAGACTTATAGTGAGAGAGAAATAAGAATGAGAAGAGTGAGATGATAAGGATTATAGAGCAGTGGACTGATGCGTTCAATAGCTTTCATTCATATCCTATTTACAATATTTAAAGGACGAAATTAAGGTAGATGTGATGTGATCTAAAGGTGAATGGCGCACGTGTTTCAATCCCTAGCTTAGGTCTGCTCATATACTACCGTATTTAAAGCTGAGAGATTTCCCGTGCCCTCAGAGCCTCCACGTCGCCTTCGGCGCCTTGTGGCCGCGCCTCCGCCCGCCACGTCGAGCGCGTGAGCAGAAAAATGGGCCGCCGTGCGTACGGCGCGCAAACCATTGAGCCACGTCGCCCACTTGATTAATCGAGTTGCTAGGCTTAAGTAGTTAATCGCGGCGTTTAGACTCAAACGGCAGCGGCATAGGCAATGATAGCAGCGCTGCGAGCGAGCGAGGTCACACGCTCGATCCCGCCGAGCGCGCCACCTCGAATTTTCTACGACACACGTGGCGCCAATGTTCGGCTGAGCTCACGTCTGCCGTGCGCGTGGTGTGTATTTTTTGCGAAAAGACCCTAGAATATCTTCGAAATTACATAAAAATTCTTTTTTTTGTAGAAAGCTTCGAATTTTGTGAGGAGGCCCTTCAAACTTCTGGATTTTGTCAGGGCAGTCCCTGAACTTTTAAGAAATTACGTATTAGTCTATTTTTATTTGTTTTATTTTCTTTTTTTTACAGAAAGCCTTTTTTTAGAAAGCTCGGATTTTGCGAAAAGACCCCCTTTTTACGTTAGTCAATTTTATTTATTTTATGTCCTTTTTTGGCGAAAAGACCCCGAGATTTCGGTTCTTGTGGGATAAGCGACCCAGGTTTTGTAAAATTACGGTTTTGTCTACTTTTATTACATATTAGTCTTTTTTTCCCAACCATGCAAAGACATGTTAGTCTTTTGTTTACGGGAGGCGAAGTCAACCAAAACCACACATCCTCAATTTCAAGATTATCCGGGTTTGGGTAGTAAAGTGTGGGTTGCGGAAAACTGCTTAGATCAACCCCGCACGATATGTCTCGAACCTCATCCTGCTCGTAAAAAAACTGTGACAGATTATTGATCTGACATACCTATCAAACGACTAAAAATATTCAAAACGCATGCTAATCAATGATGATATGTACATCCTAAAGAAAACAAAATTAAACTATTCCTATCGAAATCTATTTCTCCTCTATCTCATACAGCATAACTGCAAATTTCAATTTAATTTTTCAATACGGTATACAAGCAATTTAAATCTGGATATATCTAAATCTAGCAAACCTGAGTCTTCAACTAATCGATATACATACATAGCTAATCTACCATTTTTAAACTATAATATTAAAAAATTATATTCAAATTAAATACATGCGACATTAGCACTAAAACATGACAAATTACAACTACCAACCTAATTCTATCACTAATCTATGTTCATTGTTGCTAACCTAGCCTGTTTAAAAAAAATACCCAACAAATTAGGTGAGCAACAAAAACTAATTGTAAAAAACGCGAGCACCCCAATGAACACAAGTGAAGCCTCCTCCCCCCCACCCCCTCTTTCTCTTTACTTTTTGGCTTATTTTGGCCCTTATATCGCCCACCAATCGCGCGGTGGTTGTGCGACTACCATGTACACACCGTCAATCACTTAGCGAGAGTGTGATTGGCATACCAAATCGTGCTACAAAAACACGACTTGGATACATGCATCATGCCGTCCATTCATTGCGCGACTATCGTATGCTACAGTCAGTCGCGTGATGGTTGTGCGATTGAGACCCAAGTCGCGTCTCGACGGTGCGACTGACCTTTGTCACGCGATCGTCGATAGAGATATATTTCTGTAAAAAAAAAAGATAAGGTAGAGTTATTCAAGTAAACAGTAGAAAAAAGATATATTTTTTAAAAAATGTGTGTTTGCTGGCGCCGTGCTGCTGCTGCTTCAAAGAGAAAGTTGTGTTGTTGTTACAGCACGTAATCTATATAACTCATTATTCCTGGGGAGGCACCCCACCATGTGCCCCTATTCACCGTAGAAACAAGAAGAGTGATTGATACAGTACTTTTAAACATTCGAAAAAATAAAAAATATTTTTCAAAAAAAATTTATATATTTTTTAGATATTAAAACTTTTTAGAGGTTTTTTGTTTCTTTTTTTAAGGTATTCCCGAGAAATATTTCATCTCTATGTTAGAATCTCTGTCTATATCACAATTCTTTTCGTCCGCAGCAACGCGCATCTAGTACATGAAGAATGGATTGAGGTGTCACCCAACCTTGAATTGAACCTGGCACGTGTCCAAAACCTGATGGTAGACATATTTTTCAACTTCAATATACATATGCATTTATGATTTGATTTCATGATCTGCTATATATGCAATTCAGAAAGAAGTAGAGCTGAATTTTGAAACGGAAACAAACTCAACCTAGCGCGTAGGGTGCAACCAAGCAGTTCACGTTGCAATTGCACTAACAAGCATCACCTATCCGTTCACTTTTTTCATCGCAAACGCAGAAGTATTAACGATAGCTGCGTTGCAGATCACTACACTTCTGCACAACACAGCATGATGGTAACAGGTCCAGATTAAACTGCTCTCTGCTTTCAGCAACACTGTACATAACAAAAGGCTTTTTTTTTCTTCTACAAACTAACATGTTAGCTAGCGCTTAGCAGAGCTACCAAAAGTAACTAACAAAAGCATGCCTACAAGTAGTGTTCCCTGACATGCTACCTAATTCTGAAAACCTGCAACTTTTCCTCGCTTAAGCACCCAAGATACCTCCCCCCTCCGGTTGAACTTTCCGCATACCTTAAATCAATGATTGGTTGCTGGTGGGGGCTGAGATCAGTGTGCATCTCAAACGAAGGTAGTTGCCAAGTCCGGATCCCACGCAACGACTCATCTCCGTAGGCAAAGAGATGTTGATTGTTTCCACAAGGTATGATTGCGGATTTTGACATGCGTAATTTGCTTACGTTGGCGTAGCACGTCCTGTCTCCTGCGAAGGATGTGTCACTTGTCCTCCTGATAAGGGCATGGTGCCCTAATTTTCCTGAACCAGAAGGTGTTGGCGTCTGTGATAGATACACTTGCGATGTAGTAGCGTCTTCTGATGAATCAACCTTTGGCCGGAAGGAAGCCACTAAGAGATCACTTGATGGAGGGGTACATGCAAGAGAAATGCATACACGTTGATTTTCTGTCCCTATTAACAAACTAGGCCTGAAAAGAAAACCCAAAGGCAAACTATGACAACCACAATCAACCAAACTCCATGTTTCCACACATTTTTGTGGATCAGCGAAGCATAACTGCGGTTCTAGACAAATGCCAACCATAGATCATAAGAACTACATAATACTAATGTCTCTTGTACAATTGCTGTGTCACATACCTGCTTTGATTGCCATCAGCATCCCACATGCAGGGGCCTATCGAAGAAGCAGAAAGAACGTTTCTGGAACCATTGTTACCAATGACAGAGTGTAGTGTATGAATCGGATGAGTAGATAGCCCCATCATAGAATGCAAGGGTCTCGCAGTTTGACGAATATCAAAGACCAAAAGCATGCCATTCTGCAGTACAGAACAAAGCAATTAGTGTAAAACCATGCAAGGACAACAATAAGCTTAAGATCAAACTTAACCTGCACTCCAGCATAAACGTGATGCGGACTAGATTCATCCGCTGAACACGACCAACCAGGAGCCTGCAAGGTATGGTAATAAAGATAGTAAAACTAGGTTATATGAAGGTGTTTCACGTAATTTGCCTATCAAAAATTCAAAACATTCCTGCCCAATAGTGTTCAATAAATGTGGAGAAAAATTCAAATGCATCTCATAGAAATGGAGTACCAAACACTTCTATCAAAGATATTTAGAGGTCTGGTGAGAGCCAAATGTGTGTGGTGGTCTTGATGAGAGCCAAATGTGTGTGGTCAGGGGCGGAGCCAGGCCTCAGGCCACCCGGGCCTGGGCCCGAGGCCTAGCCCAAAAATCCTATACAAGAAGCCAGCAACATTTGGGTCAACCCAGGCCGGCCCGAGGCTTGGGCCTAGGCTGGCTCCGCCCCTGTGTGTGGTGGTCTTATATCCATGAATACGAGGACTACGACAAAAGAACCAAGTAGTACTAGACTAGCTCCATCTGTTAGAGATAATCTTGACATGCATTGGTTAAGAGATAAGATTTAGTTTTTTAGTTTTAGAAGGTTCAAACCCTGCAAGTTTTGATTGAGTCTGTTAAGATTAGGAGTTCGGATTGCTATCCAGTTAACATGTAATCTCTAGTATAAATAGCAATGAAAAACCAGGAAAGACTGAGCAGTTGCGAAGACCAACAAAATCTCCTAGTAGTTCCAACACCATCTACACTGCAACTTTCATTCACCAAACTCAACAAAAATAATAAAATATATATCAAACGATATATTTCATTTGGAACTTCTTGGGATAATAAAAGGAGACAGTGGCGTTTAGTTGACAGATAATTACCGGTAAATCACATTGAAGAACAACACTGTCAGTGGTCATGCTGGATTCAAAATATAATAAGTGTTAGAAACTTAGAATGACTAATGCTAAAACAAAGTAGCAGGCAATAATAAAACAGTAGAAACCAAAAAATTTCATAAATTCAAGACAAACCTAAAAAGTGATAGCCTCCTGCCTAGTGATGCAAAAATAGCAGAGCCACCAGGCAAGATACGTATATCCCGGACAGCTTTAGTATTGGCAGGAAGATGTATTTTATGTGCTTCATGACTGGAAAGCATGCTAATCTGTTGACATTAAAAATTACAATAAGGTAAATATTGCAAAAGTAAGTGGTGACAAGCACAAATATCCTCCATCCATTTGGCAAAGTGTATTTAAAGTATATACCTTAGTAAAGACATGTTCCCCACCCACAAAAGGTGCCCTTCCAGAAGCAAGTATTATTTGGTTAGCTGCATCTATGCCCATGAGTCGAGCTCCATCCAAAAATAATTCATTCTACAAAACATGGTTGACCACTTAAAAGAACGCCATAGTTCAACTTAGAAAGTAAGAAATGCATGCATAATTAAATTGCAAACTCAGTAAGTAATATGGACCATGGTGTCAAGGTACAATGGTTTTATATAATCCATAGATAATTGGCACTATAAACTCCTGAAGCCTCTTGACTCTTGTTAAGAATTCACCATAGTTGCGTCAAGATACTTTAACTATCGTCCAAAGGCATGAAGGCCAGACCTCCAACAAACACATGAGATGGGGCAGTATTGGACTATTGGCATGAAATATTTCATGACCAACTGCAATGGTTCTAAACTGTGATGATCAAGACAACCAAAAGTTCCAGCAAGTGTTGGGAAGAAAAATCAAATTCCCAAGTGCAGAGCACATGTTGGTAAGAATGGATGCAAGGGTAAAACACAGTACACTATTTAAGCAACTCAGAAGTGGAAACATTGCAGTCCATGCTATCACTACTGTCTAAAATAAACAAAAGTCAGCTTCCCAGCAATGGTCCCAAAATTAAGACAAGTTGTTCTTACTATGAAAATGAAGATTTCTGCCAACCTTCTAATCCATAAGATGTAAACAAACAAGATTTACATGTGCTACTTCATCCACAATAACCAGCATAGCAAAATATTCAGTTTACATGTAATCGAAGCTGGGCCAGAATCATGAAGTTTACTGAACTACATTTCTACTATGACTTTGTCATTAATCAAATAGTCAAATGGACATATGTTTAAAGTCAGCATAACACAACGGATAGCAATCATGAGTAAAACATGCGGTACACATAAATGTCTAAGGCTGAAACAGGTTACAGGAACTAGAAAATAAGAATTAAGGCACCTTGAATTAGTATAACAGCTACACATGGCACTTAAAAACAATATGTACTGACCTGTAAGACAAAACGGCAACTGTTGCCAGAGCTAAAATCTGCTGTGACTAAGGTTGATGGCTCAAGATATGCTGTTCCATCCGAGTGCTCTGCCAATTTCTTCATAGTGGAACAAAAAGTATTGACATAAATGCTCCTATATTAATCATTGAAAATTATGGCACTACCTGTCTCTTTGAGCCACCACCATCCGTTGATCTCTGTTCTGACACAATCTGCCTCTGCAAGGCACACAGCGTAAGTAAATATATGCACAAAGTTCTAGGTAAAGTGACCACTGCCACATTTATTTTCTGACACAAGAACAGTAAAGAAACGAAGATGGATAAGTGATGTCTTTATTCGAGATGAAGAACCTCTACGTGTTTACGTATTACAGTACCGTGAATAACCAGTGTATACATACTATCTAGTGACACTATTCACTCACACAATTGTCATCATTTGGAATTTGGACAGTGCAACAAGGAGCTAAGATGGCTACAGCATACCTTATGAGCACATATCTCCTCAAGCAATTTCTCATGTTTCATAACCTTTCCACGAGAAAAAACACAAGTCAGCAAAAGCTATCGATGCAAACCACAAAGATAAAAGTGGGTTTTTTTCTGTATACTCTAGTTACCAAAAAGGAATAGGTGACTAGAAGCTAAAGGGGCTCGCAGATGACACCAAAAAAAAAATCACTTACCTGTTTCTCGAGGGAGTCGGTTTTTTCCCTTAAAGACAGTACTTGCTGCAGAAATGAAACAACGTTTAGTTCATATGAAATAAATCTCCAGAGAAAAGTACAGAAACAAATCCAACCTTTTCAATATCATTATTTGGAACGGCGACCTCTGGTGCATACAGATTGATAATGTCCTTATGTTTAAACCTTCTTCCACATTGAGGGCACTAAAAAGCAGTACAAGGAGCAATGTGATTAGGCAGAAGGATGTCTCTTAACAACTAAAGGCTTACAACCGTTATTCCAAACTAACATCCATTGGTTGGCATACATACCGTCGCACTATTGTTCCCACGCTGTGTCAGCCATTTCTCCAGGCAAGATCTGCCATAGACATGCCCGCAAGGAATACAACTACGCATAAGAGTATCATCACATAGTTAGGAGTTAGTCATTTACAAATTAAATCCATAGACCATTCAAAACAAAATCTAGGATTGCGTGAGGAACCATCCATCGCCCATTAGAATTCGAGACAACACCGACGCTCTGGACTCTTTAACAAAATAACATGGCATGCTTGCTTTTGATGAACTATACATTGCCATACATCTAACTTGTTCTAACTCAAGAACTTCTTAGTCCCAAACAAACATGGAAAAGATGCTCCCAAGTTTGTCCTTGGAGAAATATTTCCATAATGTCAACTACCAAACGCGAATCGACAAGATTCTCAAGAGTTAAGACGGCAATTCGGCCTCACCTGATGCGATGCGCTCCTTGGGCGGTCCAGGCCTCCATACAAACGGTGCAAGTGGGCATGTTGGGCCTCTCCGCCGCGCCGCCGGAAACCCTAGCTCGGACGGCTGGCCCGCGTCGCTCCCCAACACTTTCCTCCTCCTCGTCCTCTTCTTCATCTGATCCTTCTCCCTGCTCCTCCTCCGATCCTTGCCCATTCGAACCTTCCTCTTCTTCAACATCGTCGCTGTAGTTGAAGTTGACCTCGACATCGAGGTCGTCGTCTAGTACTTCGTCGTCTTGGATCAGCACCGGAGGAGACAGGCGCCGCGCAGTACCTCGGGAGCGCGACGGCATGGCGGCGGAGAAGGCGAGCGAGAGAGAGGGAGGCAAAGGCGGCGAAACCGCACGGCTTCGTTTCGTTCGAAAGAAGTGGAGCAGAGAAGACTTTCTTTTCTTTTCCAGCAATAATAAGTGGAGCAGTTAAAGTCGGCATATCATTTTCAACTTTGATGAAAAGTTTCTGCATCTTGTAGGTCTGTCATTCATCTATACCCCTTTATAATGCACCTAACAATTTTTTCTATATCCACCCTAAATTTTTCTATATCCACCCTAAATAATGCACCTCATTAGAGATGGCCCAATGTTCGTGCACCCAGCAAAACATCCCCAAAAACTTTCATTCATCAAAATGAACGTCTCAGATCTTTCCTCAGTTTTACTCACCCACATCCGATGGCCATTATTTAGTGTGTCTAATCATCCCTGTGGCCTACAACAGATCTCCCCCACCTACATATTTGGAAGGAGAGCGAATTAAACAAGGAAATAAATAAGGAGAATCCGTATGCAAGGAAACCAGACTTGAATTTTTTACTGGCCAAAATTGTACGTACTACATATTTGGAAGGAGGGTGAATCAAACAAGGAAATAAACAGGAGGATCCGCATGCAAGGAAACAAGACTTGAATTTTTATTGTCCCGGCATTGTGATCGTTTTTTCCGAATATGACCCTTCTCGAGACTTTTTACGGATCTAGCCCCATAGAGTTTAATTTCACAAGACGGAGAGCGCTGAATTTTTGTTTTTATTTTTATCTAAGGAACCAACGGTATTCAGAGTATCGCTTAATTTTTTCATTTTTTCTCGCGAACCGGCACGCATGAAAGCACTGCTTAATTTTTATCTTTTTCCTTATGGATCCAATGGCCGCGAGCGCAATTTATTTTTCTATATTTTTCCAAATCATCCTGTGGGCCACAATAGACCTTCCTCACCTCCAAAGATCAACAAGGAAAAGGAAACAAACGTCTTGGAATCAAGGAAAAGGAAACAAACGCTCGAAAAGGAAAGGACCATACATTACTTGTCGGGAAAAGAAAACCGAGACGGGCAATGTGCCGAGAGAACGCAGTCCGCAATGGCTCCACTTGCCGCCATCGGTGGCTTTGCCGACGCGACGAGGTTACTGGTCAGCGACCTCACGGCCGCCGTGCCTCGGCAAATTTTTAATTTATTTTTTTTTAAATAATTTTATTAAGTACAAAATAATCGAAAGTTTTTTTGAGAATTTTTCTAGAATTTTTTAACCTAATGTGCTATCTTTTCAAAATCCTTCTATATTTAAAAAAATGAAGGCAACTCACCTGTAGCTTCTTCTAGTCGCAATTTGCACTGTATAAGCTTCTTCTCTTCCTCCTCTATTAAAGCAAGAAAGAAGCTCCAAAGCTCCATCAATCCCGCATCAAATCTCTTCTTTCCATCTATGGTGTTAATTCCCAAATTTCGTGCTCTATTGCCAAAATTTCCTCTCAACTGATTTGATCCTAAATTATGGTTTCCATAAATATGCTTGTTTCGGGCTATAAAGCCGACGAGCTCTCCTCCACCCCATCGCATTGCGTAAATCCCCAAGTGCTCCTCTTGTAAAGATCACGGATTTTGAGGTAACCCAAGCTATCACCGTCATCTTTCCCGGAAATTCACCGCAACCGTGACTCCTCCTCAGCAGCGCCGGTCTTGGCGATCTCGCAAGACCGCTGTCGACCCATCATGACCACCGCCACCCCGCCTTCCTCCTTTGCGTTGGTTAAGCCAGAGCACGCCTGTGCTCTCTGTGGAAGCTACAAAAAAATAATATAAAATCGTAAAATTCTTTGTTCTTTCTCTTTCTTGATTTAAAATCTTTTGGGAGCCCGTTTTCGCCCATTCGACCTCCATTTATTTCCGTTTTTCTTTCTAAATTCATTTAAAATTCTAAATTTCTCTTTTATTATTAAGTGTTGTATTCATATTTATCTTCTCATTTAATTGATAAGCGGATGTACTGCCGTCGTAACGTTAGCACAGGCACTATACTAGTTCATCTAAATTTATCTAGTGTGTTATCTTACGTGACAAAATCGTCTATTTATCACACCATACCAGCAATACCACTATGCAAAATCATATCAAGCAAAATTTGGAGACATTACCATACCAGTAATACCACTATGCAAAATCATATCAAGCAAAATTTGGAGTCAAATGTCTGATTTCACGGTTCGAGATGCTAAACGGACTTTCGAATTATGACCATAATTTGAGATGTTATATGAACCCCTTTTTTTTGTTTCTTTTTTAAGGAGTGAGAGGGTTAACCAATAATAAGATGATCAAATTAGAAAGCACCAGCTAAGCATGCAATAGTTCACATTTATAGAGGTCCATATATACACACACTCCCAATTTAATTGCAAACGAAGTAACAAAATTTGGGTAGCTCATTTCCTAATACAACTCAACTCGAAACGATTACATTTTTCCTTCCCTATAAGGCTGACCATAACTCACATGCTTGTAATTTTAAATGATCAGTTTGATTCAAGATAAAACTCCAAATCACACTAATTCAATTTTCCTAGCAGCCAGTGAATTCGTTACATTTCTTCAAGACATCACCTGTAGACACCATCACGGAAAGAAATGTTCTACATGGGTGCCGGGGACATGAATGATACCGCGCGTGGCACACCATCACGGAAATATATGTTCAAACATAACATCCTCTTTTAACTTCTGTCAAGATTACCACAATTCAAGCACAAACCACACAGTGGTGACTGAACTTGATTAAAATTCTACAGTAGTGTGACCTGCTAATGAATGAGCAAAATGTACTTAGCAACCAATGTCAACACAATAATACAGAAATAAACAAGATACTAAACTGATCTTACTAAAGAACCAGAGAATTAGCTCCTTTTTGAAATTAATAAATATTAAGGAAGCAAATCCATCAGTTCAGTATTTGATCAAAGGAGTAAAGTTCTTGTTAGGGGCTCTAACGCTGGGAGCCATTAACATCATAAAACAACCTTGAAAAAGCCATTTTGTAGTTAATCCCACGAAGGCCTTTTATGTAGTCCAACGACAACACTGCCATTTATTAGCATTGAAGAATGAATTTATCTATCTCTTTTCACAGCAATTATATGAAGCAAATAAAGATACTATCAAGGTCTGAGCAATGAAATCTCGTAATACGAGATTACTATTTTCCACAGGTGTAATCATATATCAACAAGAAGCGGTGGATTTCCCTCTTCCCCACTCCATCCCTGTTTAGAAATAACCTCGTACTGTCTAACCTTCCAGTTGTAAACACTACATTGGTCTACACTGCTGCCCAGTCAGATAATCCTATATGTAAACAAAAATCAAAATTTGAAGAGAGCTTATCAGACTTTTAAGGAACCATTGTCGTTTAACTGTAATTCCAAGAACATTGTAGGTCAGAAGACTACCTTGGCTGAAGCGCAAATGGGTTTTAGCTTTAAGAACTACTACACACTTCAGTTACCCTTCACATGTGTCGTTTCACAGGAAAGAGCTTTAAAAGGATGCAACTTTTGTTAGCATCAAGGCTTGCAGTACTTCTCATTCTGACGAATGAGATGCCCCAACCAACCTCAGCACTGAACATTGTTGATACAAACTTGATAAATGCTTACATCTTCCAATCCACACCTGATCGGTCAAACCAGAATAACCAATACTGGAACATCATGGACTCTGTAAGACTGAAATTGACTAACCTAACACCTAAAAGCGAAAACACTAAAATCTCCTCAATCCAAGCAAATGATTTCAGATAGATCAATCTGACGAACCTGGCATTCTTGGCATCACGGCGTTTTAGGTGTTAGCCATCGGACATGCATTCCAACATCTTATCTTCAATCAGGAATGGAAAATTTTAGTTTCAGCGACATGCCACTGAGAGAGAACAATGTGCAACTGAAAGAGAATGAGATACAGAACATATTAACACATTACTTTAACCCAATAGCTAACGTGGATTAAATTGCTAGTATCACATTGCCATGCTAATCCTCCGAAAAGATCAACAAATTTCAGAGTGCAGAGCTAGCTTTCTGAGCATCTGACAATCCAGCGAACATCAAACTAATACCTATTCGATCGGCAAGGTGCCGATGTTCCGATAATGCAAGCTAGCCAAGCCATCGCCGGGAAGTTCAGTCATTCAGTGAAGCCGCAAGAGCAAGCGAGCTGCCGGCACCAATCTCTTCGCTACAATTGTCTACCTGGTGGCTAGCGTCGAGCGCCCCCGTCGTCGCCTCCCCGATGTCGACCTAGCGCCACCATCATCTCCCTTAATGTCGACAAGTGCTGCCAACGGTACCATCATTGGCCCATCCGCTTCTGCTGCACAACTTGCCCTCCTCCGCACAGACTTGGCATGATGGCTGATCTTTGTAGATACAATCATTACTTTTGGAAACTTTTTTAGCTACTTTGTAGATGAAGTATGGGGTTGAGAATGGTTTCCCCTTCTTAAGTTCTTAATGTGATATGTTCTCTCGAACGGCATGTATGCAATTGTGCGCTGTAACCGGGAAGAATGGTGTTCTTGTGATGTAGCAGCACAAATGCCGCAAGTTGTGGTCTGGTGCATGTCCTAGGAAGTTGACCTTGACATTCTTCAGGTTACAGCATTGCTCTGCAACCAAACAGCATTCCAAAATGACACATAATAGTCCTCAGAGCAGTGCTTCAATGCTTTTCCTCTCAACATAAGTTGCATAAATCTTGAAGCAAACGAAGGGGTAAGTGATCACTATCTACCCTTCATTCATGTTTTAATATTTGTGCAACTGTTAAAAAGAAAAGTATGTAAGCACCTCTCTAGTCCTCATCCTTATGAGCAACAGGCTTTCAACAACGACAGTGCTAATAATTTTTAAATAAGGACTTCATATAAATTTGAAAAGCAAACAGCTAGTTTGGATTTTCTTTTTCTTTTCTTTTTTTGTTACGACAACCAAAACAAAAAATAATGATTTTCCAACTTGAAATTTGAATATTTATATTCCAAATTTTGTTTTAGTTTTTATCAATTTGTACATTTATAACAGAGATCCATGTAAATAGGCAAACACCTTGTTCCAATTGGATTGATTTGAATTTCGTCAATGTATGGTAAAACTTTCCCCTATGGTCTATGAATATTGAGGCTTGGAAAAAAAATTAGGATTAGCACCTGTCGGATTTTTTATTGCAAAATTTGACCCTCGGGCCACAAATGCTGCACACAGGGAGCGCTGCATTTCGGTTTGC
This sequence comes from Otatea glauca, assembly GCA_036346275.1. Lineage (NCBI taxonomy): Eukaryota > Viridiplantae > Streptophyta > Magnoliopsida > Poales > Poaceae > Otatea > Otatea glauca. Next base: position 803,908 of record CM070715.1, on the reverse strand, counting down.
AGTGGTCTGGGAGCGCGGCAATGCCACGACGCGACACGTGGCATTGCTGCGCCTCCACTCAACGAAATTCGAAAAATAGCAAACGCACGTACTGTAGAGCTACAATTGCTACAGTACAGATGTATGGTACTGTACACGCCTTTTTTTAAAAAAAAGGCTCCGAGTGGAGGTTAGTTCTAGGAAAAATACATTATCATTTTATTAAGTTTTATAAATACATTATAATAGAAAAAAATCGTACGTCGGCTAGTTTTGAAAAAAATCGCCGAGAAATACCGAAATTTCGATAAAATTGAACCTAGCGAAAAATGTGCAAAACACGTTGAAAAATTTTGAATTTTTTTTTTGATGGTCCTAACACATCACTTATGTTTCCATAAAAATTTTAGATGATGATCAATCCAAAGGAATTTTTAAAAGTTCCGACAGTGGTACTTTCCTGATAAAAGGCTAACCTACAAATTTGAACTAAATAAAAAATGTAACAAACCAAGTTAGAATTTTTTTAAAAAAAAATTGCAGATGGTCCTGACGAATCAATAATATTGCCATAAAATTTTCAGACAATGATCAAGCCTCAGGAATTTTAAAAACTTCTGACAGTGCTACTATCCTGATAAACTTCAACCGAATGAAAAAAATGGTTCAAACCATGTTATAAAACTTTGAAAATTTTTGTGGATAGCCCTAATGCATCATTAATGTTTCCATAAATTTTTCAAATGATGATCAAGAATGAAGAATTTTTAAAAATTCTAACAATGCTATTGTCCTGATAAAAGCCTGATGGTCAATACATAGACTTGCTTGAGCTGGTTTACAATTTTCGAAACTTTTACAGAAGAATTCTAAGGCAATGATTAGGCTCTCATAAAAATTTTGGATCATGATCACACTCTAGTGAATTTAAAATTCTTACAAAGGTATTGTAACATTTATGTTCATTCTGTTTTTTATTTTTGAAAAATAACAAATGAAGTTCAATGCATCCATATGATTGAGCAAACAAAAAATGTTTAAATTTTTTGAAAATTTTAGAGAAGGGTTCTCAGACAATTCTTAAGCTCTTATAAAAATTTTGGATCATGATCACACTCAAGAAAATTTATAAAATTCTGACAATGTTACTGTCTCAATTATGTTCATTCGGTTTTTGATTTTTTAAAGATAACAAATGAAGTTCAATTCTTTTGAAAATTTTCTATATGATCCTAGACTGCTAAAGATGGTACCATAAATTTTTCTGAGCATGATCAAGCTTTTACAATTTTTATAGAAATCTAACAGTGTTTCTGCCGTAATTATAAAACGTCTCAAAAATTGGGTTTTTCAACACATTTTCATGGAAGATGATATTCTTAAGGGTTACTAGGCCAAACCCGGCCAAATTTTTCGAAAATACTGTAGAAATTTGATTTTTTTTTTCCCCAAATTTTTTTATCCGCCCGGGATTTTGAATCTAGTCCCCGGCCGAAATCCGAGATTTCGCAAAATTTCGCTGAAATTTGTAAGCTTGGAACCTGCGATTGCGACCATACCGGTGTAGCAGCTTAGTCCTCACTTTCCTGTCGCATGGCAGGGACAAGGAGATGGACTAGTATGTGATAGCAACGGTAGGATTTAATTACAGGATGCTGAAGGAAACCGAAAAACAAAGAAAAATATGTGGGCCATCCTCACATGATATACTGTTTGAACTGTGATCATGATCTTTGGTTATCAGACGGCCAAGGGATCAATCCTCAGTTCCCTCATAACATTAGATGTGGTTTAAAAAACTATGCTTCTCATTTTCAAGGAAAGCACGTCGCTTCAATCAATATACGATGATCCTTTAAGTCATCAAAAATATTTAGAGCACGTTTAGAACATACGAATTTTATATGAAATTTGCAAAACTTTTACAAAATACAAATCTTTAGGTGAACATTGAAGGAAGATGACAACCGTAGTAAAAGCCTAGCGGTGTTGCATCTTGTCTCTTTGGCTGAAGAATAAAGACGCACATATGCACACACTTAAAGTGTGCTTCCTTAGCACATGCTTAGAAAGACAGTGATCAGGGATAAATCCACAGCTCACACAATTCCTACTGAAGCGCACTCGCGTGTGTGTAAAGGTGGCCTTCAGGATTTGAATCTTTATGGGTAGAGCCATATACCCACGACTCCACCACCCCACCAAAATGTGTTATTGACTAGAGTTCAATTCTCACCGACCACAGGTTTTGGCGGGTTATTTGTGTGACTTTAAAATTCCAAAATTACTAATTTTTTGGATTATAAGCCATAGGTAGGGATGGCAATTGTACAGGATTACCCACATGCCCATGGGTAAATACCCTAATGGAGGCGGGTACGGGAGTCTTTCTTTGCCCACGGGTATAGAAACAGGAGCAATTCTTCGCCATCGGTAAACGGCACGGTAAGCTCTACCTGCACTGCTATACCCGCTACCCGTGAACTGACAGGTGGGCCTATGAGAAATGCACAAGACAGGAGAAACCCTAGGAGTCTAGGACCCGAAAGGCCGAAACACCCAACGCCGCGCTGTGCAGGTTTCTCCGCTTCTCTTATCCCCTATGAATCAATCTCGAGACAGTGAGACACCCACCGCAGAAGGTTTTCTCCCCGTCCGGCGGTCCCCTGTGGTGCCTTCTCCTCGAGACACCCGATCCACAGCAAGGTTTTCTCCGGTTCTCGCCCGTGAGACCTCCCGATCTGAATCTCCCCGTGACCCCGTCCCCAATCTCCCCATTCCCAGATCTCATGTGGTCCTGCCCCGTCGGCCGTCTCCCTCCCTAACCCGAGCTGCCGTCGTCCCGAGCTGCCTCCGGTGATCCGGTCACCCTCCTCCTACGGTTCGTCCTGGTATCCTACCACGTCGGCCGTCGCCCTCCCTACCACAAGCTGCCTCCAGACGCCCGCCCTGCCCCTACCGCCTTCTAGCAGACGGCAGCGATGGCTTGCCGCCTGCCTCCTACGGCCTAAGACAGCGCAACTGCCTGCCCCCGGCCGCCAGCCTCCTTGCCTCCTGCCGCCAGCCGTCCTACCTCCTGCTTCCCCAAGGTTTGTTCTTGATCTGCTGCATATCATATGTGTTAATCAATATGTGCTAATGAACTTGTTTTGTTCTTCAACTCTGAGAGTCGGAATTAATGTAGTGAGTAGCAGTGCCAATAGCAGCAGTGCTATCCAACCATATACAAATCTAGTAAGTGCTAATCATTTACAGCTAATGTTGCTGTGTAGTGAAGAGTTGTTGGGGGACATAAGATTAGGATGTAGATAATGGGCTAACGATTCTGCCTTGCATTTCTCTGGTTCTTTATATTGTTTTGTTTTTGTGTGAAAATATGTAACAATTTAAGTTACAGGTTTTGAAGCTAATGGTAATCTTGTTTCGCTAGTAATCCAATTGCACTTCGGATGGAAGTACTTTGTGAGTCTGGTGGAACTAATGCCTGCCCATCAGGAGGTGTTGGCAATTTGGCATGTATAATCCTGGTTACTGGGGCATGGTATGGTCTTTACTTATCTAACACAAGTGAGGAGCTGGTTTCTGAATCTCATGTGATAATTTGATTTTTTTTTTCTCATTTATCATTTCTATTGAATATCTTGGATGGGAAACAGAATTTTCCATTTAGGTGTTTGTTAGATAACTTTAGATCCTCTGCAGTCATTACTAGTTAATGATGTTCTGTATTTGCATTGATACAAAACAGTAAGTACCAGTTTGATGGTGAAAAGGAGTTCTGGCGGTGCTGTTTGTGTGGCAGGTAAACAGTTATGCCGGCAGGTATCAGGTACCCGCGGGCGACGGTATGGACGAGGTTCATCGCCCGCGACCCTTCGCGGGTATGGCCGCGGGCGAGATTTCATCTAGCGGGTACGGGTATAGGCAGGTATTACCCGTACCCACCGCGCCCGATTGCCATCTCTAGCCATAGGATGACTTCACCGTTCAACATTTTCCACCTTGTAGGAAAATATCGGAGAAAGATACATTGACATAATAACCCTCCAACAAATGTGAGGATTCATCGTTCTTTCAAACTGGAAACAAGTCATGGGATTCCACGTGTACTCGTCTCCTCCTCAGCACAATAAAAGTACGTAGTAGAACAAAGGCTATCCTGTCATGGCTAGGGGAGAAATAAATAAACAAGAAAATATGAACATCTTTTTATTTCAGATGGAGCTTAAGCACGCTATGGTTGCATGTTTTTTTCCTGGAAATCATGATCGGTCTAGAGAGCTTACTATGATTAGGATTTGCCACCTTCCTATCAACATCATTCATAATCATTTCAGCATGTGGCTACACCAAGGATTCAAATTTTGTTTTCGTATAAAATCTCGCCTGGGACCGAAATCCGAAATTTCGCCGAAATCTCGGTATTTTGGACAAATCTCGCCCGAAATTCAAAAACCAAAATTCAAATCCGGTCCATTTGCAATCGAAAAAACCCGAAATTTTGGGCAAAATAGCCGAAATTATAAAATGACTCAAAAAATGGGTTTTTCAACACATTTTTATGGAAGATGACATTCTTAAGGGTTATTAGGCCAAACCCGGCCGAATTTTTTGAAAATACTGTAGCAATTTGATCCCCCCCCCCCCCAAATTTGTTTATCCACGCCCGGGATTTTGAATCTAGTCCCCAGACGAAATCCGAGATTTCGCTGAAATTTTTAAGCTTGGAACGTGCGATTGCGACCATACCATTGTAGTAGCTCAGTCCTCACTTTCCTGTCGCATGGCAGGGACAAGGTAGGAGCCAGTAAATTGCCACTGTGACCTAATGAAGTTAAATTTATTTTACTGCTCGAGATGCCACTATGCGTATGTACTATGTACCCACCAATTGCTGATGAAGTTATCACAGCTATGTATGATGCCTCGCCTAGGTATTGTCTTCAAAGTTTGCTAAGCAATTGAATGGTTTCCTATTTTATATTTTAAAAAAAATTGGCCAGGAGCAGTGGCATTCATTATATTAGAAAGAACAACAGATGAGCTACAAACGCGCACACGCACACCCGCGCCTGCACTTGTCTCTGTGAGAAACGCCGGGTGGCTGAGCACCCAACTGCCTCCCACGCCACTAAGCTAAGCTCAGTCCTCCCTATTTTATATTTTAGAACTAGTATTACTTAACAGGCTATTTAGGTTAGCCCGTGGGGTATTAACAACCAGTTTTGAGCAATATGTTGGTCTAAAACAAATGAAAGATTCGATAAAATAGCATGGCAGTTTCCAGAAGGCAGAACTAAAGAGAGACAGAACCTGGCAGGCTGACAACACCTGGAAATCAATCCCCACGCTGATAATTGTTTGACGAAGGAACTAAAAGAAAAGTGAGGGCTTACTTGCTGTAGAATGCGGCCACTAATGTTCTTGGGGTGGACCTCCATCTTGCCCGGAAGAAGGCAAAAATGTCCCTCCGTGCCTTCTCCGGCTCCGGTAGCTCGAAAGCCACCTCCGGCGGCTCCTGGCACACGTGAGGGCCCTGTACACCGAAGGTCTGCAGTAGGATTGACCTCTTCAGCAACTCCGGTATACCATCCGCGATAGCCACATCCTCCTGATCAAACAAATGGAAATTTTATGTGCTTGAGTAGTTTCCTTAAATCTGTAAGGGGTTGGCAAACTGTGCTGAATTCAATTCCAGAAAAGTTCCATTGTGACAGCACAAGAGGAATTCTGATAATTGGGTGACGAATTGGATCGCCTAGGCTCAATTTGGCAAGAATTAATGAACTCGGTACAGCTCAATTTCGGATCCAAAACTGAATTACTCTTTCAAGGACTAGAATTGACACCATTTTGACCACTCTCACGAATATCCCATTTGCAAACCTGAAATCAAGCAACCAACTTCCATCTTACACACTCCTATTTGGGCGCAAGAAACATAGGTACCTAACCCGCACGCAACCACCGCAACAAATCGATCGAAGCTTTGAGTTGAATGGAATCCAGCTCAGAGCTCACCGCCGCACTCACCATGGGGTGGAAGCAGGCACCAAAGTCGTGCGACGTGACGAAGACGTGGTCGGCCCCGTCGGACCGGTTCCAGTACGGCATCTCCGCCCGGACGAGCTCCACCGCCTCGGCGAGCAGCCCCCGCGCGTGCGACAGCGACGGGAACCCGTTCGCCGTGGAAAAGTTGCAGGAGACGTAGACTGGAACGAAGAAGAGCTTGGCATCCTCGGGGCGCGCGGCGTGGCCGGCGTAGCCCAGCAGCGCGTTGTGCAGCACCACCTCGGCGGCGAAAAGGTGGCGCGCACCGAGCGTCGGCGGCGACCCAGTCGCGGCTGAAGCGGCTGGGCAGGTCGTAGACGTAGATCCGGACAGGGGGCGCGGGGGTGGCGGTGGCGGAGTGGGCGCGGGGCTTCGAGGGGAGGAAGGCGGGGGCGGAGGGGCGCGGCGGCGGGCGGCGTGGCGGAGAGGAAGAGGTAGACGGAGAGGGCGAACCACAGGAGGAGGAGCCACGTAGAGTGCTTCCTGAGCTTGTCAGCGAGGTGGTGGCCGCCGCCGCCGTGGGAAGCTCTCCTCGGCTTTAGTTGCTTCGGATCTCTCGTGGTCGTGGTCGTGTCGTGGCCGACGGAGGTGGAGCTAAGCCTACGCTAGAGGTGGGCGTCGTGCCGGGCCGGGCCGGCCCGGCACGGGCTTATTGTGCTTCGTGTCTGAACCGTGCCGGGCCGTGATGGTCCGTCGTGCTCGTCGTGCCGCCCACCGCGCGAAGGCCGTGCACGCCCATTTGCGCGTGCCGTACATGCCGCCTGTGTTCGACCCATTTGCACTATTTCAACGAAAGGAAAAGAGCCGGAGATACATAGAATTAAGGCAATAAATACAAATATTATGAGAAAAAGAACTAAACTTTATTTATTATCGAACAGTTACATAGAGCGAGATGAATGTGCTCAATACGGACGAGAGAGGGGAGAATGGGCGAGAAAGGGAGTGAGCGAGACAAACGAGAGAGATTGAGAGAAACTGGTGAGAGAAAGAGCTGGGAGAGATTTAGAGGGACGAGCGAGAGAGAGTAGCTTCTTGCACCGTCTCTCAATCTCTCTTAGCTCTCTCTCCTGTTTTGTCCGTCTCTCTAAGGTGTTGGCGATAGGGGTGACGCTCATGCTCATCGGGTGCATCCATGACGGCCATACTCGTGAGTCGCTGACCTTCATGCTAGGCTTCTCCTCATGCCCCGGATCATCGTGCCCAAGATAGCCCATTCTACGTTGTCGCGCGCGGTCGGGTCGCCCATCGTGCTTGATTCTCGAAGCCGCAGACTACCGCGTACATATGTTGTCGCGTTTGCCGCAAGACACCCACTTCGTCGTCGGGTCGAGCTTCGTCGTCGAGTCGTGACATCGTGCCTCGCCTACTAAAAGAGCCCTACCGAGTGCCCACCTCTAGCCTACGCTATGCTTATAATGCTTTGGGTTTCCTCGACTAGACATGACTTTCTTTTTTTTCTTTTCTTCTCCTTCTTTTACCACTCTAGTTGGATTCTATACTATTAAATGCTTGCTCGCTACGACAGATACATATTTTTTAATTAAATAATAAAATCATACCACATATTTACAAAAAGTAAAATTTTACCTTTGAATTATTGCCAACAGAGGGGATAAGTGGAGAATGACCCAACCGAGAGAAGCGGGTGTGAGAGGAAAGAATGAGTTTTAGTTTATTTCTACTTTATTCAGGTGAGGAGAGTGTCTCACGGTCTACAACCCATATAATGGCACGCTGTTTTGTTAGAGAGAAGGAGATAGGAGAAGGATGGCGTGTTGGAAATAGGCGCAATATTTTTATTCCATATTTTATATTAAGGTAGATATAACAAAAGACTAAAGGTGCATAAAACAGCAGGTAACACATTATATTTCAGAATATGCTCAAGAATTGTATATAAACGGAGTCGATCGATCACACGAACGCCTTACAATTGGGCTTGCTGAAGAATAAGAAGAAGCGCAGAGCAGACGCAGTTGTGGAAGTAGTCGACGTCGAGGAAGAAGTAAAGTGGTTGTGCTGATGCACTGCCCAGAAACCTTATTGTTGTCCCGTGCAGGTGAACTCTGCGACAATGGCTCGGAGATACCGCTCACCCTTCTTCACGGTGCACGCCAAGAAGGAAGGCCGGCGAGGTTCAATAGCTCAACACAACAGTACAACAATTCAGAGAGGAGGAGAAAGAATGGAGGAGGAATTCAATATCTCTATCCTGGACGTCTCCAGGTGTTATATACACATGCATCAGTAACAGTTGAATGCGGCAGTTACTAATAACCAACTGCATAATGTTAATTAACTCACTATAAACTGACGACGTTTATGTCGCTTACACAAAATTAAAATAGATGTTTAAATAGCATTTAAATAGAATGAATAGAGAGATAATTGCAAGATTCAGCAAAACAAAAGGTGAATTCAAAGTTTCAAGAGACACACTACGACGTTGACGTGGCGCGGTCGCTTATCGCAAGTCACAAGAATTTTCACACGAAAATACACGAATGTGCGCACGTGCATGTATCTGTGTTTAGCCATTGTCTACCCTACGTCATTCTCATACCAAGAGTAATTATTCAAGAGGTGGCAAGGACTCCACTTTTAAAGTTGTCTTTCCTCCATTTGGCTGGACAATATGATACTAAACCATGCATGCTTTGAAATTAAAGGAAATGTGCCAATTTCTAACATGACGAATGACTATTACGAAATCATATTTATATATTGGTAAAGATTAACCATGTGTACTTCTAACTTTGCTCCCAACTTATACTAGAGTCCACGCATAAACTCTCCTTATAAATTAGTTACACTCCATATAGCCAAGCAATATAATACTAAAGACTATACCTCAATTCAACACGCTCCTTTTAACTTCTTCCGTTGAATTAATTCATGATTAATTCGAACACCTGGGTACCCAGTGGATCCCCGCCCTGATACACAGCAAAACAGAGAGTATCCAAGCAACAGCAACACTGATCTGTGCAAGGAGGCCCACACGCAATAACGGCAGCAGATGAGGTGCGGCCAGAGACACCGATCGATCTGCCTAAAGCCATCCACGACAGAGGGATGAGAGAGATCCTGTCGTCGATGGCGCTAGGAACAACTCTGGCAGCGGCGACTGGGCTCGAGCACCTCTAGAGGTGGTGGTGTCCGCTCGCAACGATGGCGGTGCTACGGCATCTCTTCTCTTGACTCTCGTATCGTTTCGGTTGGTAGTTGATTACGAGGAAAGGCAATTAATATAGGATAAGGATTGATGGATAGCGTTTAGTACAGGCCTTCTGAGATAGCATGCATAATGGTGCTAGCTAGCTATGCACACAGACCTGACCTAGCTATTAGCTAGGTACATGGGTCTATTTCTCAATTTTCTCGGGGGCTGTCAGGTTAAGTGTCGGGTATAGGGAGGGGAGGACGTCCATTATCGTCCCCTGATGGGAGAGTTTTTGCCCATTATCATCCCTACTTTCAAGGGCCATCGTCGGACATGCATGCATGCGATGACCATCGTCGGGCGGCCTCGGCGCGAAACAAGCGGACGGACTGGACGACAAGAGCAAACGGAGTTCGACAGTAGCCCAGAATCACCTGATGGTCACCTCTACGACTCCAACCTTGACTATCTGTGCCCTCAAATCAATTCATGTAGGGAGAGAGAGAACACAAGGTAATTAAGATGATACTGGTATAGTGCTTCGTCTCCCGGTTTTCTTTTTCCAGTACGTAATGTATGATCCTTTCTTTTTCTAAGACGTTTGTTTCCTTTTCCTTAATTCCAGGATATTTGTTTCCTTTTTCTTAATTTCAGGATATTTGTTTCCTTTTCCTTTAGATGATGCTGGAGGTGGGGGAGATCTGTTGTAGGCCATAGGGATGATTAGACACACTAAACAATGGCCATCGGATGTGGGTGAGTAAAGCTGAGGAAAGATCTGAGAGGTTAATTTTGATGGAGGCAAGTTTCTGGGGACGTTTTGCTGGGTGTATAAAGATTGGGCTATCTCTAGTGGGTTGCATTATTTGGGGTGGATGTAGAAAAGAATGCTTAGGTGCATTATAAAGGGGTATAGATATAGAATGTGCAGTACGGAGAGAGAGAAGAAAACCAAGTCGCTGACGCCAGACGTGATCCGAGTTCCAGAGCCAACGGACGATCTCCTGCCACTTGGCCCGGTGGCAGACCATCCGATGCTCCGTACGTGCTTGACTCATGACCGTCCGATCACGCCGAAGAACGGGTCAAAAGGGCAAAGCTGGGCCCACTCGATTTAGCCAAAGGCAAACCACCCACCCCTCCCCACCCCACGAGTGAGACATCCCCATGGACAGAGCCTATAAACCGCCCGCCCCCGTCACGCGCGTGGGCGAGGAGCACGCACGACAGGGCTTAATAGACCGGGTGCACGCAGGCGAACTCCTCCTCGCCCGTTCCCCTCTTCGTCCGCCGCAGCGAGCGACAGCTATTTTTATTCGCTCCGTCTCCGCCTCCGGCTGCCCTCGCCGTTGCGCGCGCACGAGCAGGGAAAGCCATGAACTGCCTCCAAAACCTGCTCAAGTAAGTGAGCTAAGGCCAGGCGTCTTCTCCTTTCGATTCGCCAAATGTTTCCCCTGTTCGTTCTGTGGATTTGGCTTAGTTGATTTTGCTCAGGGAGCCACCAATCGTCGGACCGAGATCGATGAGGCGGCCCTCGCCGCTCAATCTGGTGAGCCCTCGGATCCATTCGTGCGATGTTTTTGTTTTCCGTGGATCGGGATCGCTGATTTGTTCGTTTTGTCTAGGCTATGGTTCGTGGCGGGAGTCGCCGATCGAACACTGTCAAAACTGTAAGCATTAACACCAATTGTGCCCTTTCTGATGCGATTTCGATTGTATTCTGGGCGGATTAGGTGGTGCTCTGCTCCGAGGACAGAGATTGTAATGGCTGAAATCCCCGTTAATTACTGTAGATTTTAGCCACATCTGCTTTGCTGCTAGAATAATCCTGTACGGTTAGTGTATGTGTGTGTGTCTCTTACCTGCCACTCAACTGAAGGTTGTGGACTGGCCGTTTCAGGCATCTGGGGCATCCACTTCCAGCGCGGTGGAGGGGGGTGCAGACAAGTCCGAATCGTACAGCACCAACATGACACATGCTATGGGATCAGGTAAAGAGAAAAATCAGCCTGCATGAATGACTGAATCTTACTTGTAAGGATAGATGTTAGCTGCCTGCATGACTACTTTGATTGTTAGATGTTGGTCTGAGCTGAGTGGATGGACTAGTCGCTCACTAATGAACCGCCACCCTTTGATTGTTGGAAAATGAAAAATGGCCTAACCTCACCATCAAAGTGTTGAGCCGAGCTATTAGTGTCATTAGTACCATCCATTTGAAACAAACTCTTATTCTCCATACTAGTTTCACACTTTTATGAAATTTTTCTTCATTCCTCTTATGGACCTGTAGCCACGATCCATTCATCTAAACTTTCTGCATTTCTTACATCCCCCTTCTCTGGGCGTGTCAACAACTGTTCTTGTAGATGGTGCTAGCTCCACTACATGTAGTTTTGTTCCTCAACTGAAAGTATTCCCATTTGCTACTACTACGTTGTGCTTGCCCATCTGATTTTTTCCCCCATTATATTGTCTTGATTTTTGGTAGAAATTTGATACCATGCAGTAAAAAATTGAGTACTTTCAGACCACCACTTGAGCACAAATTTCTGGAATATGATTGCATGTCTTAAACTCCTTTTTAGTCAAGCAAGCTTTGGCAATGGACACTCATTCCTGAAATTTTTTCCTTTTTTTTTTCAAAAATCTTTTTTAGTGTTGACGTACAGACATGAGCTTGGAATGAACTACAATTTTATACGCCCGGACTTGATCGTAGGCTCCTGCTTACAGGTTCACATGTCAAGCTTATAGATATATATAAAAAAGTACTCCTTTGACTCCCATCTGATTATCTGCTTTCATGTGCAGAGCCCGCTTGATGTTGATAAGCTTCAGAAGATAGGTGTAAAAACTGTGTTCTGCCTGCAGCAAGATCCAGACCTTGAGTATCCTTATTATTGAAGTTGGTTTTGTCATCTTTCCTTTAGGAATAAAGAAATAGCAATCAACCTGGCTGCTTTAGGAAATTAGAGCAAACATTATAGGATTCAAGTCACAGCTTCTTATCTAAACAGCATTTTTTCTGCAGCTATTCTAGCATGTACAATATATATAAGACATCCTCTAAGCGATTTAGTTCTTATCCTAATGGTATCGTAATGGCATAATCATCTGTTGTTTCCACTGCTGTGTAACGCTTTCTTCAGTGAATGTATGTGTTTTATCCTTCACCACTTTGCTAAGATATTTTGGAGTTGACATCCGCGCCATTCAAGACTATTGTCTACAATGCAGAGATATTGAGCACTGCCGTGCAGAAATTAGGTATCCAAAGTTCTATTCCATATGACTTCATTTTAAATTGGAGCTAACAATTTTGCCATAATCCATGTCAATGCAATTAAGCACTTCCCTATTGCTCCAAAGAGAAGCAGTTAAATCGGAGAAGATGGCATTATTACTCATTGGGTTTGGAATTGATCAACTTTTAGTGTTCATTCAGCTGTCTTTTTGTTCCAAAGAGATTGTCTTCATCTTTAGCATTAATAAGCTGTATCCTCCCTGGTCCTGCGGGTCTAATCTTTGTACAATATAATATATTTCAGTAGTAGGGTCCTCCCCTACTTCTTCCTTCTTAAAAAATCCTTAATGTCATCAATAAAGTCTACAAGATGCATAATCTCACGAGAATGTAAACTCCTATGTACAATCTCTTCTTCTTTTTTGTGATTCAGTTTTCAATCACGAACCTTTCACTTCTCAATACATGGAGCTATATGATCTATATTTCCATCAACCAGTTTTTATATGTCAGTGTAGTTTTTTCCCTGCATTGACGAAAATGCTTTTTTTTTTCATATTCTGTGTTAGACATATTTGGTAGTTCTAAACTGGTCTAATGTTAATTTAAACCAGGGATTTTGATGCTTTTGATTTGCGATTGAGGCTTCCTGCTGTGGTTAGCAAATTGCACAAGCTTACCAACCGTAATGGTGGTGTAACATATATACATTGTACTGCTGGACTTGGAAGAGCTCCTGCTGTGGCAGTAGGTTTACAGTCTTTCCCTTATTGTTTCCCAAGAGCTCCTGCTGTGGCAATAGGTTTACACAGTCTTTTATCTTCTTTCTCATTTCAGTCACTGTATCCCCCACCCAGAAAAAGAAGGATGGATAATGTGAAAACATATGTATACGCGCATTTGCATGGAGTAGCATCCACCCAAATAACAAATGTTATTATCTTATTGAAAGTCATGATACCTAGACAATTACATAATCATCGCATCTGGAGTCGGTAAAATGTACTGTTTGCACAATAATAAACTACAATATCAAAACTGACTTACACTGTCGACTACAATTTGATGCTGTCCATAATCTTGAGCGGTGATAGTTTTTCTAATTCTGAGAACATCTTGTAAAATTTCAGTTGGCATATATGTTCTGGATTCTTGGCTACAGTCTTAACGAAGGACATCAGCTACTACAGGTAGTCAAGTCTTATAAAGCTGAAATCTTCTTATAGCTTTGTGGAATACACAATAGTGTTGTTGGCTGGGAAATAATTTTGTTTAAATATTATGTGTGCACTGTTGATACCCATGTCTACCAACCAGCTGCTCGTGTGCACATCTTTCTCAACTGTCTTCTATAGTAAATTTTTGTTGGCGGGCTTGTGTACACTGTTACCAAATGGCTAACTATCTTGCTTTGTTATTTTTCCCCACCTGAATTTAAGCTCATTTGTTTATTTGCAGAGTAAAAGGGCTTGCTTTCCAAAGTTGGAAGCCATTAAATTGGCAACTGCTGACATTGTAAGTGAAACGCTATATTGTTTTCTCAGTTTGTAGTTATGATGGAGAAGATAAAATAGTGTATCTGTACTGTCGTGCGTCACAGATCTTTGTGCTGACTGTCTTATTGTTTAGCTGACGGGCTTATCAAAAAATTGCATCACTTTGAAGTGGGAAAATGGTAGTTGTTCTTCTGTTGAAATTTCTGGGCTTGACATCGGCTGGGGACAGGTTTGTTTATTCTCCAATTATGGAAGATATATTGAATGTGGAAAGAATGTCCACAAAAATCTTTCTCCAGGCTGCTTTCTTCTATAGAAACTATGATGTTAGCACGTTCTGTTTCATAGAAGGCACTCTTAACTGATTTATGTTTATCTCTTACATTCCTGTGCTTATTCAGAGAATTCCTCTGACATATGATAAGGAGAAAAGAGCTTGGTTTCTTGAGAGGGAGCTACCTGTGAGTATAAATTAACTATTATACTCCATTGTCTAAACTTAAGTTTTTCATTATTCATCATTGTATCCCTTGTGTCTTGTGTGGTAGATGTGGACACCATCAGTGTGTAACATCCAGCTTGATCATTCGCACATCTTTTACATTTCAACAACGTCCTTAGGAAGGTTCCTGAAAGATTGTGAAAAATTGTCGACGGATAAACCTTAATTTGAACCACAGTTGTGGCCATCTAATTGGTCCAAGCGATACTGGAGAGGCAATCCTTGTGGTCCTTTTAAAAATGTTGATTTTGCCATATCTGTTACACACCTACCCTTGATTCTGGCTAACTTCACACTCAATGCATCTTACACCTTTTCCGTTCGTCTTTCCTGAAGGAAGGACAGTATGAATACAAATATATAGTGGATGGCAAGTGGGTGTGCAATGAACATGAGAAGAAGACCAAGCCAAATGCTGATGGCCATGTGAATAACTACATCCAAGTGAGACAAGACACTTACCTAAATCTGTGGAGATAGGATAGCATAGCTTACATCTTGTTTGCAGGTCTCCAGGGATGGTACGAGTGTTGAAGAGAGAGAATTAAGGGAGCGATTGACCGGTCAAAATCCCGATCTTACAGAAGAGGAAAGGCTGATGATTAGAGAGTACCTAGAACAATACAGTGAGCGATAAAGAGGTTAGTGCAAATCATTCAGACTTGTGCTGCAAATTTTCCTTTTTGTTGCGCTTATATGCGAACGCGTAAACACATTATTCGGATTAGACAGTACTAAGTATGACATAAATTGCAGAACCTAATTTGCTCGAAGCGAATGGGATTTGATTGAGCCGCTTTGGGCTCGCTATGGAACTGGGAACAACTGCTGATGAATAGTCTATGGAGCTTGGAAATGCTGTGCTTGACTCACCGTGTCAATAGTAGCTTAACCCTGGAAATGGCTGGCTCATGATTAATCTGGAGCCTCCTCTGTAAATGCAGTCTGCATAAATCGAGCAATTTGCGACCTTGGTACCATTGTAAAAATAAGGGCTGTATACATGCAATTCTAAAACGTGTAACATATGTTCCTGAATAATATTGTGTAACATATGTTCCTGAATAATATTGAATTTTCTTCATACATGGGTGGGACGTGCTAGTTGGTTCCATTCCACCGTCACCCGAACTGAGATGGTCCTAACTTGGACTTGTTTGGCTCTACTTATCTCTCTTTGCAATCGTCCAGACGTCCTTCAGTTGGTGAAGGTTTTGGGTGGATTAGTTTAATGGTTATGGCCATCACCTGCAACACACCTTACTGGCTGATCAGGGTCCTCTCCCGTTGGAAGTCAGAAGTCGGCTGGCTGTCTTCACATTCCTCACCCCACCCCTGTTGTGTACCTCTTGATTGTGGGGTCGGGGTCTAATCAACCCATTTCAATGGAATGAGATCCTCTGACTAAGCAGGGGAAATTAGTAGCATTCACTGATTAAACTAATACCCAAGTTCTGTAACAGATTAAGAGGTACAAAATAGGCGAGGCTGCCTGTGAGTAGAGAGAGCTAATGTATGCTTGATGAAACATCCATGCACGCAATAAAAAAGAACGTTTTGTATTAACTAGTGCTAACCAAGTCCTTCATTGAACTAGTACTAGCTAGTACTGGACTCCGGAGTAGTGCGACAGCAGGAGCAAATAAGCTAAATATTAATCCTAAGTAGGTAGCAAAAACAAAGAACAGTTTGTCACTTGGATTGCACTGGACGTGTGCAAGCTAAGCTAAGGTTGGTGCTGATCAGTGATCAGTAATAGGTCGCGCTCTCCTGTCCAGCGAGCGGCGGCGCTTGTCGCACTGGTGCCGGCGGGCTCTTTGATCTCCGTTCCCGTGGGCGTCCGGCAGTAGCAGACCTCGGCGAGAAGGCCGGTGGCGTGGAACTCGGCCATGTATGGGTAGGCTAGTGCTCTACTCCACTATCATATCATACCGTATAAAACTCTATATTCGTGAGAAGTACGGATGGGCTCGCGCAAATCCGACACGTAGCCTTGTTCCCTGTAGATTCTAGAGTGCTGCCTATATAGCCTCGTATATTTAACAGCACTTAGGTTACAAAACCAACACCGTAGCTCACTTAGAAGAGCAGTGCTTCAATGCTTTCTCTCCTAATACAAGTTGTACAAATCTTGAAGCAAGCGAAAGGGTAAGTAATCTCATCTACCATTCATTCATATTTTAATATTTGTGCAACTGTAAAAAAGAAAAGTATTGAAGCACCTCTCAAGACTGTAGCGGATTTTTTGCGAAGCTACAGTTTAGTCGCTACTGTGTCTTTTTTTTTCCGACAATAGAAAAGCGCTTCGCTGATTTGATTGAACTATTAGATCATGCTGTAATTTTTTGAAACTTTTTTATAATGGTCCACTAAGCATGCCTAACCTACTATAAAAAATTCGAATCACGATCAAATTTGTGCGATTTTTAAGAATATTGGCAATGCTGCAAATACATTCCAAGCAAATTCGCTGATTTGGTTGAACTCCTAAATTTGAGAGTTCTTGAAGTTTTTTTAGGAGAGTCCTGAAAACATGCATACGCTTTTTTCTCTCGAGGTGTTCTCAAAAAATATTTCCCTGCGCTATTAGAATCTCTGCATGTCTCGGCGGTTTCTTCCGCCCGTAGCAACGTGTGGGCCCGTTGCGTATCTAGTTATATATATACTACGAGCTATATTATATATGGAGGACTTCTGGGCAGGCCAGCACGCCACATCATCAATTCGCAGAGGTAGCTCTTACAAGGAGAGGAATGGAACGGTTTTGATGAGGCAAGCGGTGTGTATCATATACTAATAGAGGACTGTAGTTGCAAACCGAGAGGAGAGTGTGACGCGTGCAGTGCAGTGAAAGGAAGGAAACAAACTTTGAGCTTAAGTAAAACAAAAAAACGTCAAGTAAAAAAGAAGAGAGTAGTAGTGTTCGAGGAAAATGGAAGAAGGCGCTCAAGTAATAGTAATTAGGAATGTCTGCGCGACGTGCCACACTACGGATATTATTTTTATACGTGTCTTAAAAAAATTCGTTTTATTCGGGGTCCTCTCATAAGTATCCACGATTTCAGATAAAAGAAAGGTCTTTTTCGTAAAAAACGGGAAAAACAATCTAAACATAATTATACTTTTTTTTGTCATTTATCTGATAAACGAAAGGTTATTTTTCATAAAAAAACAGAAAAAGCGATCTAAACGCAATTACACCTTTTTTTTTTGGCATTTATCCGTAGTCTTCCTCTTCGTAAAAAATGGTCAGAATAATCTAAACGTAATATTTTTTTTTTGAAAAAGGACTTAAACGTATTTTTTATAAAAAAGAACCTAAACATATTTTTTTTATCCGACTCGGCTCGAGCCGGCGCGGCTCAAAGCGCTGGCAGCACCGAAACTCTTCCAGAAATAATAGAGGTACGACTAGTCTATAAATTGACCTGGATCCTCCTATCTTATCTACCGTTCAATTTATCATGTTCTATCTCAACACATTCACGTATATTTTGAGAAACTGAGTATACAGTAAGGATGTCCCCTGAGAGGTAAAAAGATTTTCCAGAGTATACAGTAAGGATGTCCCCTGAGAGGTAAAAAGATTTTCCAGTAGCAGGGTTCACAGTATTGATATCGAGATTTTCGAAAATCGAAAAAAATCAGTCGAGAATCGAAAGGTTTCGAAATCAAACATTTTTTGATGAAAAAATAAAATAAAAATCAATTTTCACCGACCGATAATCGCTCGATATGCCTCGATAATCGACCTCAGCGATTTTGTGAACTTGTGTTCTTCAGCAGTTGATTTTGTGAGTGATTTTCGCTCGATATTCACCGATTATCGTGATATTTACATCACATAATTTTTTTGAATTTAAATTCGAACGATTATCGACGATATTGCGAACGCTGCCGAGTAGACATACTCCTGTATGGTACTAGGTAGCAGGTGGTTCGTGTGTGCAGACAAGTAGCCCAGATTGTAAAGTTCAAGTAGACAGACAGCTGTGGGGATGAGGAGCAAGTACTACATGTACATGCAATGGCATTTCAACAAGCTGGGCGAATTCCAAGTGTCCTTGAATGCAGGCAGGCAGGGCTGAGGCCTAGTTAGTTCCTTGAGCAGCAGCTAAGCTAGCTACATGTCTGAGGAGCGCCTGCCCTGACTGCTGCGCGAAGTGCCGCTGCCTGAGTTGCACGTAGGGGTAGCAGAGAGCTGACAAGATGTGGGCCGGCTTGGAGAAGGAGAACACCTCGTACCACACCTGCCCATCTTCGTCCAGCTGCACCGAAAACCTCTCCTCTCCTGCCTGCGCACCAGCAAGTGCTACTCCTTGGTGAAATGAAATCTCAGCCTACTCAAGCAGGGAAATCATGCGAAGCATTCGTTTGCAACAACACTACACTGCAAGTGAATCCCCTAAAGTAAACTACATTATGGATTTGCGCATTGGATCAGATCAAACCGGCAGAATGAATATCTGTTGTCAGTGGTCGCGTACCAGCAGATGGCCTTGTAGAGTGCCGCTACCGAACGCAAACATGGAGCCATTTTTATGGCCTGCGGAGCTGCCGTTGCCGTGGGTGACATAGGCGACCTGGAGCGGGAACATGACCCAAGGGATCAGCTCCTTGTAACAGATGCAGAACCTCGTTCCAACTTTCACCGGGGTGTCCGGTTGAACATTTGCCCAGCCCAGTGCTACGTGCCTAGAAAACATGTTGCATGAAATGCTTATCAGACAAGCAGAATTTACCGTGGGCAGCTCAGATCTCTGGCTCAGGCTTACTCTTACTTCCAGGAGAGGAGGGCAGATTTGGCACGGAGGAAGGTGGCGGAGCCGGAGCCAACCACAACACGGGAGCGGTTCACAAAGAAGCCGCGCTCGACAAGTGCTCCGTCACTTGTTTCAGCAGCTCCAGCGGTTAAGGTAGTCGCTGATTTTGGGCGCGAGGCACCGTGGAGAGCTGTGTCGTAGTTGAAGCCACCAGCAGCCGCAAGGCAGGACTTGTGCTGCTCCTGCGATGGGCGGCTCAAGCTCAAGAAGAGACCTCCCCATGCCATGGATCCTTACTGTACACCTTTTCCTGAGAGGCGACAAATCGATAAGGTGAAAATTCTCACATCACATCTGTTCATATTTCCCCATGGTACGCACATGATAAAGCCGTGAGTAGTACAAGTGTTGGCAGCCATGAATAACTGAAAATGGTGCTCTTCCGAAGACATGAATTTTGGTACAGATTTGAACATGGTGAAGCACAAGCCCAAAACAAATGAAGTTTGATTCTCACTTGGCACGCTATAAATTAGATTTGGACAAATTATGAGGGAGCGTTACAAAAAAAATGCTTTGTCTCACAGATACTGGTACGAATTTTGCTGTCTGATGGCCAATTGGTCATGGTATTATTTGTGATTAAGATGACCCAAAAATTACGAGATGAGCAGCTTTTACCATGGGCGGACCTAACGTGGGGCATGGGGGTTCAGTTGAACCCCAAATTTTTTGGAAAATAAACTGCTTTTAGTACTCCACCGCGCAACAATCCGCACGGATTGGAGCAGAAAGAAAGATTTGGATCAGAGGAAACAAATGATCCCCCACGAGGATGTTGACAGGGGATCTCCGGCTGGAGCTCACCCCGCCGGCCGCCGGAGTAGGGGGAGGGGAGGGGGGGGGGGGTCTGGAGAAGGGTGGAAACGAAGGAAGAGGAGGAGAGCTCACCGCGCCGGCCGCCGGAGGAGGAGGACGCGAACGGTGGAAACGAAGAGGAGGCGAGGCGCAGAAAGTTTCGGCCGCTCTTTGGGGAGGGCGAAGCGATGTCCGGAAGCCTATCGTCTTTGGACGGGAAGTAATTCAAGGAAGCAGTAGCACGAGGGCAACGCACGCCACGGGAGGACGGGAAGAAAACACAAGGAAGTCTATTCTATTCTATTCTATTCTATTCTGTGGAATCAGAACGGATGGTGTGATCGGCGTAGTTGGACCGGTTTTTTTAGACAGCCCAAAGACTGATTGGCACGGTTCGACACGGCATGATGAGCCAGGTGGTGCGGCTAACGCGGAAGTCGAAGAGGTCGCTCCAGTCCAGTCCAGTCCAGTAGGAGCTCGAGAAGCGTGCGAGCGCCTCCATGTCGCCGTTGCCGTCGAAGGTGCAGCCCGTGCACGGCCACAGCCTACGCCTCTGGCAAGTTGATGGCCCAAGAGCCAGGACTTGCCTGGGTCAAGCCGCACGTCGCCGCCAGGGAGGGCACCTGGTCAAACCTTGTAGGAGCACCGATTGATGGTGGTTATGGTGGCCGCGTCTGTGGCAGCGACGGCGAGGAGGGGGAGGACGCGAGGGGGCGTCGCCGCGGTCCCGCAGATTCCATGGTTGCTGCTGTTGCTGTTTTCGATCGACTTGGGATGCTAGTCGTATCAGGATTCAAGAGGAACCGAGGGAGTAGTGGCCTAACACGTTTAGCGTCCTCAAGTGAACGGGACTCGGCCGGGGTAAGATTACAAGTTACTAGCAGAGAGACAACTTTTCAAAGTGAGTGAAACAACAACAGGAGTGAGTAAAAATCTCCACACTGAAAGCAAAGGCAGAGGAGCAGAACAGGCCAGAACGAGCCAGCAACCGCTCAGTCAGACACGAGAGCGTGCGTGAGAAGCTGTGTAGGTTACTTACTTGTCCAGGTTCCTGGTACGGATATCCCTATAATTGATCGTATCGAGATTTTCGAAAATTGAAATCGCATTGAAAATCAGTAGAAATCGAAGGGTTTCGAAATCAAATTTTTTGAAGAAAAAAAATCGATTTTCACCGATAATTGCTTGGTATGCCTCGATAATCGATCGACCAAGTGAACTTCTTCGGTGATCGATTTTTGCTCGATATTCATAAAAAATCAAGCAATATTCAACGATTATCGTGATATTTATATCGTATAAATTTTTCTAAATTTTTAAATTTAACCGGTTTACCGACCGATATTAAATACCGAACCTCATGTCTCTCTCCCTCTCCCCTCTTTATCTCTCACCATCCTATCTCAATTGGTGGTCTAGGTAAACGAAAAGAGCTTTTTTACCGTGGATTAAAATCAATATAAACAGTCCATTTCTTTAAATCTAATGGTTGAAATCAATTTAGATCTAGTTATACTAACACATGTAGTATTAGTAGTAAAATTCAGAGAAGGGTAAAAGGGTAAAAGATTTCATCATACTATTTATCCTATATGGTAAAACACGTCTTCTGATCTTGATAAATAGCAGATAAATGGATTAGAAACCTCTGAAGATCACCAGGTATTCGGTGAATCCAAAACTGTGAACGGATTAAGAAAAATCTAAAATACCCCCTGATGAATGGATAGAAAAAAATCTAAAATACCCTTGAGAAATTGATGGTTAGATTTGATTTCTACTACCACTACTTACTATCTATGTTATCCCTCATAAAATTTCTCAAACGAAAAACGTCATGCTGGAAGCTTAGGCCCGAATAGTAGATACTGTAACTTATAATTATTGCAATGCTAAATTACATGTGGAGGGGCAGGGCACTTGAACCGACACTACAAATCATGCTTAAACAAGATGCGGGCGTATGTACGAGGGGCGGAGTCCAGAGTTAGCTCAATTTGTGAGTACTTGGTATACAATCCTCTTTCTGCCCGTGAGGAAATTGCTTGGTATACTGCTTGAAAAACAACTGATTAGGATGGGTGAAATTCGCTGTTTGAAAGAATGATCTAATGCGGCTTTTGTCCACATTACTAATATGTCAGTAGGAGAACCTACCACATCTGATATTTTAGGATCTATCATATTGAGCTAGCAGCACTAAAAGAAATATTCCTATAAGTGTAGTTATCTTTTGCTTTAACTTCAAACATTTAGACATCATCGCACCATAGAACTATCTAGCTTAATATTGTAACCCATTATCAGTACTACAGAAAGGTCTATATTAGACGTTTTATCACAAACGGTTCTCAAAAACCGTCTGTGTTAAAGATAACCAAAGACGGTTTTCAAGCTTGTCCGTCTATGTTTTTGGAAATGTTGATATCACAGACGGTTCGTAGGTAGAATCGTCTGTGATAAACTGATATCACAGACGGTTCGTGGTTAGAACCGTCTGTGATACTTCACAGACGGGTCTATCAACGAACTATCTGTGATACGACTGTGACCACTATATAAATATACCGAGATTCCTCACGCAGACCTTAGCACCTAGCGTGTTTCGCCTCCCCCAAACCCTAGCCCCCCGGTGTCCTCCCTCTCGGCGACCTCCTCCCCGACTTCCTCCACTCCTCCCCCTCGGCAATCTTCTCCTCCTCCCCTCAAGCTCATGCCCCATTTGATTCGGTGAGTTTGTAGGATCAAGGATAACCGACTAGAGGGGGGTGAATAGGAGGTTTCTAAATTTTTCGACACAATTTAGAAATTACTAATAACACTAAGATTTAAAGATACAAAAAGTAAATTCACACTAAACTTCTCTAGAATACACTTGAGATACTATGTCAAATTTAGAGTAGCAAATATACTAGAGATCACAAAGGCTATCAAGAATATGCTATTAATGAAATAGATTCTCAACAAAGAGGAATACCAATCACAAATAAATGGGAGATAAGAAATTTAACATGTGGTCTCGGAGACTTGCCGGTCTCCTCTACTCCACGTTGAGGTGACTTGAACCACGTCAAGCCGGCTCCACTCGCTTGAGCCTTCCTCGATCACTAAGGTAGTTCTTCCCCGCTTTGGGTAGGCGAACTCCGGCCTTCACAACTTGCCGGGGCTTCTCACAATCTCCGTTGAGAAGCTCACCGTGCACAATCTCCACCAAGCCGTCTAGGAGACGGCAACCTCCAAGAGTAATAAACCTTGACGCTTGCTTGAGGTCGAATATCGATGTCTAAAGGCTCAAATATGAAATGCAATACTCAACCTAGCTTCTCACACTCACAAATGAAAATTGAATATGTCGGGACCGGATTTCCAAATTCGAACCCTCTGTGTATAACCTGTGCTAGTCCAGGAAAAGCTAGCACACACAGTGGAAACAGTGATAACAGCACATTCATATCACGAATCAAATAATATTAATTAAGCGGAAGAGTATTAGCCTTATGGCCAATTATTACAAATAAGAAGCATCATAGCTTGAGTTCAATAAGAAACAGCGGAAACGAAATAACAGCAGCAAAGTAAGTAAGCCCATCCATTTGCCCAACAGGCAATCGACTGAGGTTCGCGTTCTAGCATTCCGGACGCCTTCATCATAACCACAAGCGTAGAAATCGTAGTCACTTCACACCGCACACTCTTCCGTGGAAGGTTGGGGTGTTGCAAGGGTGAGCACAGAATGTACTCCGCAAGTCTTGGAAACATAATGCATGATAACTATATGCAAGGCTAAACAATTGAAGGCATAATATGGCTCTTTTTAGCATAAAGCGAAGTTCAACTTTAAATACCAATAGTAATTTCACAAAGCATCGTTTGAACAAAATGTAATTAAATAGTAATTGAATTTGATGTAACAATTAAAGCAGGTTCCATCTACCTGACTGGCTCCATCTGCCAAACCATAACCCAAGAGTTCCATCTGCTCTCGGATTCCCAAACCATCATTTTCCTTTGAAACAAAACCATAAAATCTACAATGTGCCGTACCTACTACCGCCCTTGACCGTGGGCACGACTACTTAAGTAGTTTTAACTCTGCAGAGTGTGTACACTTTACCCACAAGACATGATCGACTCTTGTTGCCATGCACTTAACACACTTCCTTTGGTGTGTCGGTAGAGAGATCATGACAAGGCCTTTACAATGCACAACCCCACTATTAACCTCGCCCGCTAAGGTTTCACCGCTGTTAGGGTTCTAGCTGCCCAGTACAGAAGCCCCCTCTTACGCCTGCCAACATCTGGCTCTCACCAACTGGCGAAGCTAATAATGAGACACACAAATTATTTAGCCAGGTCGTACCCATATAGACTTGTGGTTGTAGGTAGTGTTCGGTCCATGGTAACACACGCTTCGGTCCTTAATTGACTAGGGCGGAACATTCACATACCAAGGTCTCGTGCTTTCTGCACCCGCCAAACATCCATCCACCCCGATCTAAACCATTTCCACTTTAATTCATTTAAATCACAGCAGCAACACCAATTGCCGCAATCTCACAAATAAGTTTAAACAACATTTGAAATGATTCCCATATTGGCACAATACCGAAACGCTTAAGCTGGACTAAGAAATTCTACCGTTCCATGCAAATCTACTGGATATCACCAAATAAAATAACTAGTATATATCATCTAGGGTGTCAAAGGTTCGACATGATCAATACCAATGAGGGTATAACAAACTGGAATTTAACTATATTCTAAAACTATATTTAAAGTACATTGTATAAAGTAAGCATGCATACTTTAAAAACAACATAACATTTTCATAAAATTTGGGATCAATATGTTCAAGGAAGACTTGCCTTCACGCCTCTTCTTGGTTCTACCTCGATTCTCGATTCGATCGATCTTCGATGCTGCCTACACGCCAAACGAGCAAATAAATAAAACAAATTGAAATAAAATTAAAAAATTGAAAAGAATGGTACTGAAAGATAGATATTGAATTTAGATGAATTTAAAATTTGAATCATCGAATCGAGCTCGAACGAAGGAGAACGGGCTCTGGAAGATTCCTGATCGTAAAAATCGAAAACAGAGGCTAACACGTGGCGAGACGTGATTGGTGGAATTTCGGTTTTCGGAAAATCGAAAAAGAAAAAGAAATGCCGCCGACACGTGGGGCCCACGAGTCGAGACCGGGTTCACGATGGACCGGTTCACCGAGGAGGAGGGAAACCGACGCGGCGAACCACGCCGACGAGGCGCCCACGCGGCGGGCTAGGGCCGACGTGGCGACCACGCGGCCACCACGCGATGATGCGCGCGCAAGATCGAACGAGCAATGGACGCGCGCAGATTTGAGGCGACGCGGATCGATCGGGGTTGTTCACGCGGTGGGCATCGGCGGCCGGGCAGACGGACGGCGGGAGGCAACGCGCGAAAGCGACGGCGACGTGGAGCGATCTGGGCATCGGCGCAAGATCGAACGGCCACGGCCATCGACGGAGAGCGACGGGCGACGCGGCAAAGATCGGGCGCGGAAGGCCGGAGGCGAAGAAGAAGGCCTCGGCGGCGCATTTAAAACGCGGATTAACGCCACGGGCGTAGGGCAAAGGAGAGAGAAACGCGGGGAGTTCGGCGGGACCAAAACCGGACGCGAGGCTCACCGGCGAGGAAGGAAAACGGCGAGAAAGCGCGCGGCGGCGGAACTGGCGAGCTCGATCTCCTCGACGGAGGCGACTCGGCGGCGGGCTTGAGGCGGCGGTTGCGCGCGAGGAGGCGAACAGGATGGGGCCTCGGGCTTTAAATAGCCTAGGAGGAGGCGGGCGCGCCCGACGCCAAAATGGCGCGGATTCGTTAGGGTTTCGGCGGCGCGCAAGCAGCAGCGACGCGGTCAGATCCGAGCCAAGACGCGTGTCGCCCATCGGACAGCAAGAAGGCGGGCCGGTCGGGCCGAGAGAAAAGCGAATGGGCGGGCGAAGGCACGAGGCGGGCCGAGCGGAGAAGATGGGCCGGACCGAGCGGTGGAAAAGGAAACGGGCAGGCGAAATTCGGCCCAGGAGGATTTTTTTGAATTAGAAATCATTTTCCGAATTTAAGAAATTCCAGAAATTCAAATAAAAGCAAATAAATTCAAATAAATATCAAATAAATTCAGAAAAATCTCCAAAAATACAGAAAAATTCCTTGCAGCATAATGAAGCCAACTAAAACTGAAAATCTTATGTTTGATGAATAGATTAGCCAAATTAAATCCTTTTATAAATAGAAAATTCAAATTAAGCTGAAATTAATTCAAAGAAATTGCAAATGGTGAATTTTGAAATTCAAACATTCTAAAATCCAATTTTTGGAATGTTACAGAATACACACAAGAGTGGAGAACACTTGCTAGAGCTCAAATATCATCAATGAGGACCAAGAGTTACTCTAGAATGCAGGTGGGGAGGTATTTATAGCCTTCACCAAACTTTCTAGCCGTTGGAGCACGAAATTGGCAAAAATCTGTTTTTCCGGCATATCACCATGTAGGACCCAGTAGCACCGGGCTCCATTGCAACGGCTAGAACAGTGCATTTAATGCACTTGCCAGAGACCGTTACAGAGGGTCCGGTGCTACCGCCTAACTAGGTCCGGTAGCACCGGGCTTCACTTCATTTTCTTTCTTCAAAAAGTGACCTTTCTGGATTTTAAGCACCGGGCCGAGGGCGGTGCAACTGCTGGTCCGTAGCACCGGACTACCATGGCGTAGCACCGGCTCTGATAATCCGAAAACACATCCTCTGTAATTTTACACCGGCCGATGTCCGGTGCTACGCTTAGTCCCTGTAGCACCGCTACAAAACGCGTAAAAACCCTTCTCTGGAATTTCCACACCGGGTTAATGTCTGGTGCTACCGATAATCCGGTAGCACCGGGTTACCATAAGCGGTAGCACCGGGCTACCAGAAACCAGAAAAGAACTTCTCCGGAATTTTCACACCACCCTATTGAGCGGTGCTATATCGTGCACCTTAGAGCATACCGCCATGGGCGGTAGCACCGGATTTCCAGAGACTTGATTTGTTTAAAAAGATTTTCTATTTAGAAACACATATATTATCAAGCATTCATATGAATATGTAATTTGAGCCTTTAAACCCTAAATAACATCAAGATAAACGTCAAGATCCCTCTTTATAGTACAGCTTTAATTCTAGCAAACCGATCTTTCTTCCAAACACCAAGATCGACAAAAGACTAGAAAAGAACCTTATAATTTTACCTTTTCATGATCTTGACATATTGACAATTGATTTGTACCTTCCTTGATATTTCCATGATCGTCAATCTTGGAATTGACCTACTTTCAATATTCTCAAGAAAATTATTAGATCGTATAACAAAGTTGTCATTAATTATCAAAATCAACACACACTGGTTGCCTAGATGCTTTCTGAGTCCCTGTGTCCTTGTGGATCCTTATCCTGTGATTTGTATGGTATGATTACTAAAATAGTAAACAAAGTACACAAAAATATCGATCTCTCCCTAGGGCATGCATCCATAGTTTAGTTTATCTTTCAATATTGTTTCGCTGTGAGCCTCAATTTTATCCTTTGATCTTCGGGTCTAAAAAAATGAAGGCATATGTGCACATAACAGTTGTAGATAAATGGCAAAATGCAGCTTGGAAGATGGCAAAATCGAATTAACTCATGTCCATATCTAGTGATTAGGCATGATAGTAACAAAGTATACAAAAGATCGATATCTACCTAAGGCATGCATATATAGTTTAGTTTATCTGCAACTTCGATGCTACTAGAACACTTATCTAGTGATTAGGCATGATTGAGTTTTGTTAAATGTAATATCTGTGAAGATCTCTTGTACTCTTTTTTTTTGTATTTGTGACTATTGTTCATGTGGTTTGTAATATACAAGAACATTAAAATTCTCATTGCCACTATTTTGATCATTTCGAACATCCCTAGTAGTAAATTTCTTGTAAATCTATTTTATGCAAAACATTGAAATTCTCGTTGCCACTACGTATTCTGATATGTGAGAACATCATTTTATTTCTGATCTAAATTAATTGACAAGTTTGAAATCTGATTTGGTAAGATAGACGACATGGAAAAGCTGTTGGATGCAAAACAAAAACTTGAGGTGGAGATAGAACAACTGAAGGAAAAGTCCGAGTTAACAGAACAGATTTATGAGATGAAAGAAAAATTAAAAGACCTAGATGATAAATTGCAAGATATTGAATCTGTTAATATGGCACTCATCATTAAGGACCGCAGGACGAATGCAGAGCTGAAAGAAGCCAAAACTGAATTTATAGAGGTAATATAAAAGTTTTTAGTATTTAATTCGACATGGCTACTGATAATAGGTGAGAATTCTGCAAGCTTGGATATTTTGATGTTTTGACAATATTACTCAAATGTACATGTCTTCCACTAGATAATGAATATACCCGGGATTGTTTTAGTTCATCCAGCATGGCCGTTGCAATCAACTAGAATTCTTATAGACTTATTCAATTTAGTGTTAAGCTTTTTAATCTTCTTGCTGTTCGGTTTATGGCGTTAATCGAATGTTCATGATCATTAGCATTTACTATTGTATCACTAAATTTGCTAATTTTGATATATAGATGACATATTGTTACTTAATAGAGGCATATTTATACGTTTTGGGATGCGCTTTTCCATTAATGAGAAACATTTGTTGTATTTACTTATTCTTTTTTCCTTTTTTTTGCTTTGCTTCTCCTATATTTATAATTCATATGTAAATTTTAATTGCACAAATATAAAAAGCTATATTTTTACCAATTTAGTTTAGTCCTTGAGTTCACCCCCGTTATCATGTTGGCTTCACCACTGCCATGGTCCCCTCCGGGCCTGTATATATGCCAGTGGACCAAAATGACAATGTCAGCATAACATTCCGATTTTGTGTTCTTTCGGAATGGACACGATGGCCCTACTCCAAATTTATCATGAGGTACTTATATGCACGATCTCCGGCCATCAAATGGTTTTGGATTATTCACCACTAGTGTATGTAGCAGTAGTAGTATATATGTTTCTTCTTAAGCTTTTAACACTAGTAAGTTAAGCTTTCCCAAATTAACGGATTCTTAGTAGTTAAGGCTACACCCGTTATCAAATGAAGGCCAGGAGTGAGTAGAGTACGTACCTGTTTGCACCAGAATTTGGCAAGTTTAGTTAAAATCGGCAACAAAGTCAAACCTGCGGTAATTAACAGGCGATTTGGAAAGACTTGAAGATATTTAGCAACGGCAAGATCTTTGAGGGAAAGTTATCCGAAATAAGGCTGATACGGATCAGATTTTGTAACGTGTTGTAATAGGATACGATCGGCCGACGGGTATAAAAGAATGGTCAAAGCGAGCTGCGAAAGGATCCAACACAATCAAACACACCAATTTACATTACTTTTTCCTGTCGATTAGGAGTAGTTCTTGTAATTTAGCCTTTGTAATTCGATTTCGATCAATAAAGTTGCGTATCGCCGATTGTTGATCTTCTTTAAATTACGCCCAGGTTCGATTTATTCTGATTTTGTTGCGCCTCGCTTTCTTCAGAATCGATCTACCTTTACCCTCTGATTAGCCCTAATCAGCTAGTTAGACTTACCCTGTTATCTTGATTTAATCGGCTTTAAGCTGATTGAGTCTGAGCCGATTGATCCTCACGATCGGCTTTGAATAAATTTTATATTTTTACCTTGTCGATGCCAGGTCAAATCGACTGGCACGCTCTGAACCAGGTCTGGTGTGCTGCTGTCAGAAACCCAACTTTAAGTTTTTGACGCCAACAGTACCCTTCTCGCTTTTCGGGATGCTTGCTTGTGTCGCGCGAAAAAATCTGGTTCGAACCGGTGTCTGTATTGAATTTGTGGAAGAGTATTTTTTTTGCAAATGTTTTTGACTAGATGACATTTTAGAATTTTACAATTCAACCAAGCTATACATAGAAATGATCAAATCGTCCTTTTTTTTATTAGCTCACTTATTACTCTTGGATAGTGTATGTGTCGACGATCGGGACCGTCGACCGCAGAAGAAGATGTAAGGAGATCGTTCGGGAGCGGGGCCCGAAGTCGTGCTTGTTCGGAGGCGCCTAGCGTCGAAGGGAAATGTCGAGGAAGAGATACCAGACACGAGGTTTATACTGGTTTAAGCCCCTGAGGTCGGGTAATAGTTCTACTCCAGTCTTGCCCTGAGGCGAAGGGTGTATATACGATTCTGTGGGAGAATACAAGAACAGGGCCGGAGCAAGGGGGGCGCTGTGTTGCGTTTCTCAGCGTGTGTGTTGCGTGTCTTCTGGTTGCTTTGTGCGTCTTGCGTTGTGTGTCTCGCCTCGTTCGTCATCCCCCTTTGGCTGGGGTGACCTGTTGCTTTTGTAGCCCTCTGAGAACCTTGCTGCTTGGTCCCGAGGCCGACGTCAGGAGCTCGTGGCGATTTGACGGGGGCTGGTGAAAGTCGTCGATAGCCGTTGAGAGTCTGACGGGAGCTGTTGAGATCTTGACGGGAGCTGTTGAACCCTAGTTCCCACGCAGGGGTAGGTAGAGCGTTGATTCCCACGCAGGGGAGAGTTTTTACACGAGATAAATGAAAAACGTTACAGATGTCCTTTTCTCTGGTGGCCGCAAGGGCGTCGAGGTCGAGGTCAAGACCGAGGGTGCTTGTCCCGCGCCGGTGCCCGAGCTCGCTGGTTCCGAGCCCGAGCATCGGGAGAGCACCTCCCAGGTCGGAGATGAGCCCCCGGGCCCGCGGAAAGCCGCCACGAGGCCACGGGGGTGGGGGTGCTTACACGTGGCGAGGGGACTGATCCCCGACAGTATGTGTTACTCTATTCTACAGTAATAAATAACATTATGAATGATGAATGGTAGGGATATATAAAGGAAAAAAACAGTTAAAAGTTGTCTCGAAATTATAGAATGATATGTATTTAGAAACAAAATTTGAAATCTAAAATGATATGTATTCAGAAACGGAGGGAGTAGTTAATATTTGTCAAAATTGTTGACTTTTTATGTCGTGCAAAGCAAGTAAATATCATAATGCAATGGACAACCGAATCAAATCGGTTAGTTTATTTTCTTATTTAGTTATTGATTTGGTGATCAAGTTGATTTGTTGATCCGTCTAGTACATGAGTATGAGAATAACACAAACAGAAAATAACACGGAAAGAGAAGAATGAAGAAGGGACGTCACTAAGTCAAGTCGCGGCGACGACGAAAAAATCTATCTAAGCTATTACGTTCTCGCCCGCGTTCGAGGGCTAAAACCAACGAGCGGCGAGCGCCTCCATCTTCGCCTCCTTGCCGGTCTGCTTCGTGATATCCTCACGCGCCGCCGCTTCCTACAGCTCATGCGCGAGCTCGATCGACCTCGTCCCATGGACAGACCACCCAGTACCGTCCCCTCACGACGTGACATGCCGGGCAGCCCAACTCGCCGACGCGCACTCCTGCCGTGTGGCTCGGGAGTACAGCCCGCCCGTTCGGCGCGCCACCGCACCCTCACGTTGCGCGACACGCCAAACGTAACCCGGCACCGTCGCAGGCCGTCCGGCCACTCCGTACGCCACCATGGACCACGGGACAGCCCGCCCCACTGGATTCCCTGCCGTGCTGCGCGCCACTCCTAGCCCATCTGGGCCGGGCCTGCCTGTCCTACTGCCGTGCCGCTCGACAACTCCGGCCCCGGGGCGGGGAGTGCCGGCCAGTGTGCCTCGAGACCTTACACGGGGGCGACGACGTCAAGGAAGCGCACGCGTGCGGCCACGTGTACCACGCGCCGTGCATCGACCAGTGGCTCGGCCAGCACGACTTCTGCCCCGTGTGCCGGTGCACTGTGCTCTGCGGCCACGAAGCAGCACAAGTGCTCGTTGGTGACCATGACCCTGCACTCGCAGAGTAGATCGTCGTCGTCGAGCGACAGCAACAGCGGCCGGCGTTCTCCGGGGACTGCCTCGCGGCCTTGCACGGCAGCGGCGACGCCAAGGCGGTCCACGCGTGCGGCCAAGTGTTCCACTCGCATTGCATCGACCGGTGGATCGGCCGACGAAACTCCTGCCCCGTGTGCCGGTGCACCGTGAGGTGTAGGCGTCACCGTGCAAACGAAGCAGCAGCCGCTGTTGGTAGTGGTCATCTGCAGGAGATCGTGGTCGTGGTGATCGCGGCGACACGGGGAGAAGGCCAAAGACCAAGAGAGGAGGAATCGCAGGACACGGCGGCGTAAGGTGACGACGAGATGCAGCGATCGATCGATGTGCGGTGTAGTTGAGGCTGCAGTAGTACTCTGTTGACTTTGACAGTGACAGTGTCAGACTGTCAGTAGCTGAGTGTAGGGAATGAGGGCGAGGACAGTATGATGCTAACTCATGTTTAATTACATCTTAATTAATTGTTTTGTTTTACGATGAGCTTTCTAGACATACTGGATGGAGTCAGGTAGTTGCTTTCAATTATATTGCATATCTGTACTTTTTAACATGTGAGCTTTGCTTCAATGAGAACACAGTAGTGGATCCAGAGATAAACAAATTGATACATGGTACCATCCGATCTCCACGACATAGGATCAAGGGTTATTTTAAATCCGTGAACTCTGACGAACACAATAACGTCAACCAAGTACAATAACCTATGACAAATGGATTCTCTCAAGAATACGCTTGTAATCCACATATATTCGACCACGCAATAAGCAGACGCACGGCTCCTGCAATCACACGAAGAAATCGCAAGAACAACGGAGGTATGAATATTGCACCAATGTCAATTGGAGACAACATTATTTTCAAGATAGAAGTAGAGACGGATCACGAGCGCGTTCTTGAGCGAATTCACTTGTCGCACTTTGCTGTATTAAGATAATGGTCGGTGCCATCGTGTTTGACAGAATTCACGGATCCAAAATTGTCAGTATCACAAATTCAACGAGGTATCCGTACCATTCTAAGAAATAAAGCATAAGACGAAGGATCAATGCTGCTAGTGGTCTCATGGAGCACTTATTTCATTACAAGCCTACTTACTGGATTAAAAGTTTCTACAATAGCACATTAGCATGGAGGCTACAGAAACAATGGGGAACAGTGGTTTCAGAACTAGCAAGCCCATAATATACAACTCCTGCAGTCAAAACTGAAAGCCTCGAGTCAACCACCCCTCCTCCCTCCTCTAGCGACTCTTCTGTCTAGCTACACCCGTTACATTATGCAGTAAGCTCGGATTACCTCAACGATAGGCGCACGGCACAGTGGGCATTTGCCAACCCCGTTGAGTAGCTCTCTTGCGCACTTTGAGCAGGTGCACATATGCCCACACCTGATGTTAAGCAGTAAGAGCGGAGAGATGTTATTGTGTTCCTGAAAGTGTCTTGCAACTGCAAATGTTTATACAAGCAAGTGCATAGCTTACAAACCTGTAAAGAAGTGAGTCAATTTGATTGTCACAACAGATGCAGCAGATTCCTTTCCTTGCTAGCTTCCATTGTGATCCATCCTCTAACATCCCTTCAGCTGTTCCTAAGTTCAAGGAGCCTTTCATCAGACACAGTGAGTTGATAAGCTATACCATAGAGACTAGAAAGAAGAGAGAGAGTAACCGACCCCCAACGGCTAATGAGCGGTTCAGAGCAGCAGAAACTTCTTGCTTGATGGAGCGCTGTAACTCTATCTGCATTTCCATACATGCTTCCAGCATCTGCTGCATGCTGGTCATTCCTCGCTGTAGTCGGGTCAAGTCATCTCGCAGAACATGGATGGCATCCCAGTCCTGCAAACATATTTCAGTGAGAGAAGATAGCGTACGGTATTCCTGAACCATGCTGAAACTTTCAATAGTGGCCCGCAATGAACAAGTTGTACACAATACTTTCGAAAAACACAACAAGTTGTGCACGATAGAGGGCAAAACTTTGAAGAAAGATGGGACTCACAAACTCAGTGCGATGCATGGTTTGTTGACTCCAGTTATCACTAGGCAAGTCAATCTGCCAATGCCTCTGCCGTGGGAGAAGAGTTTGACCTGATAACACAATTGAAGGCTGGGTTGTGGTGTCACGCTCAGCCTGATTCGGTTCATTGATCATGTTTTCAACACGATCTACGTTGAGTAAACCAGTGGTTGGTCTCTGCCTTTCATCATCCCAGTCAAGAGGATGATGCTCTTGTCTTCGAACATATGATTGTATGAGCTGGTCCAGACTTTCACGGAAGCCACTGCTAAGGAGATTAGAGACGCTACGCCTACAAAATACAACCTGCTTAAGAATGATCCAACAAAAGGTGTAAATTGCATTTCATAATTTTGTAAAATAAGTACCTGTTGAAGAGTTCTCTGAGCTCCACTCCATAGACATCATCATCCGGTGGACTAAACCTATTAATATTTCTTCTAGAAGAGAAACTTCGACCTGATTGCCATTGTGGTCCAGCTTCTTGAGAATAAATAACATGCCATTCCTCATCTCGATGTAGGAAGGGACTGTCTTCTCCATCCTCACTACTAGATATCTCCCTTGACCATTGCAAATCAGTTCGTTGTCCATAAGATTCAGCTACTTGTCGCACTCTGTTGTTGGACGGACTAGAAGCGGAAGAACCAGATTGCTCATTGCCATGTTCTGAGGACCCTGAATCTGAATACTCTTCATATTGGTGTATTTGTTCTTGATTAAAATCATCTTGCGAAACATCATTGCTGTTTGGTACCGTTGTTTCAGTATCGACAGATTCGTCTCCTGTTGACTGAAATGTCTGGATTTCATGATTGTGAGTAGCATTCTCTAGGTGATGATTATCGTCAGGAAAGACCTGATCTATAAAACTATGATGCTCACTATTGGCAGAACTGTTTTGAGTACCTATTGGCCCTAAATGATTAGTTGCTTGATCATTGGTGATATTGTCTGCTCTAGAGCGAACTTCTTCCCTAGTCAAGAACAATATAATTATCAGCATGCAGAAAGTTAATCTCATATGCTAATTGATACATAAGATGAAGGAAATGGACTTTCAAAAGAACTACTAAAAAGTACGTTCATTTGGCAATTTGACCAGAATTGGTGCTTATTGCCTAATCCCTACTGGATGCTGAAGTTACAAGTAGATATAATGACGTAGCGAGCAAACAGTACTAATGAAACACACAAATAATAGAATATTAGAATCCCTATTAAGCAAGATCCAACCTGTTACAGCCAAGATCAGCAACAGTAGAGCAGATCATACTAGGCAAAGGAAGTCATACCTCGATATAGAGACAGGATGACTCTGTCTAAGCTGTCCTAATTCTCCGGTTGCCATAGAAAGTTGTCTCTCATGATGCATATGCCTTCCACTACGAGAGAATCTAACTCGGAGAAAGTCCTGGAAAACAATAATTATCAATCCCATGAAAGAAAACATCGTGTTATCAATTATTCTAAAAACAAAATTTTACCACTAACACCTCAAATGATATGTTTACTCTAGTAGAAGACAATTTAGACAGGGCTATTCAGAGATTTTATTGGTGGTTTTAGCTAATGTCATCCCTCAAAAAGGTATATACTGAAACAATGATGCGGATCAACAACAGTGAAAAATTTCTGAATCGGCAGTTAAGATTTGGAAAAAAAAATCGTAAAGATAAGATTTGGAAAATGAAGGTCTAAACTTGGTTGTTTACTCTAGCAGAAGTCGGAAGACAATTTCAGACAAAACTATTCAGAAATTTTAGTGGCGATTGTAGCGACTGGGATTCTTCAGAAAATGGTGCCAATCACTAGCGGCGCACCATTTTCTAGCGCAAAGTGCTTCTGAATTTACAGATAAGAAATGTCAAATGAAAGATTGAACTTCATAATCTGGATAGTGTGTCATAGTAGTAACGGTCATAGTAGTAACGTATGCCTTGTTACCTAAGCAACTTAGCCTTCAGTAAAACATTGCTATACTTGGGTGCACATGATGCAATAGAGAAAAAAAACTATAGTGCATGTTTTCATGAGCAATCTGCCGAACATCAAAGCTCAGGCACAAGCTACTGTGTAACGCAGCAAGTACAGAACAATGTTCAACTTCTTGGCTAAGGGTTTTACTCATGTGTTCCAAAGTGGGAACTTCAGGTACCACAAGCATGATGCAAGTACAAGTGGGGATTTGTCCAAAAAGATGCCCAGGCAAACTTTTTAGCTGTTACCAGGTACAGCAGCGGCAATGTGCAGAGGAGAGGACCCCAGATCTTCTTGGTACATGGCAAAAGTAAAACTCAAACTGATTCCTCAAAAGTTGAGGGAAAATACCCATTTTTCTCACACTTTGACTTGATACTCCTGCTTGCAGGTTGCAGCAAGCTAGACAAGACAAGTATCCAAGCATGGCATTAAATTCAATTCGTCAACCAAAATGCATCACATCAAGTCATCCCTGGTTTGGTGCTAATCAGTACTGGTAGAAGGTCTAGGTGAGAAGTGAAATGCAACTGCACCTCACCAACGAACATCCTCAAAAAGCAATCCCCTTGTGCCAAGTTTGTCAGATTTCTTTTGGGGACAAATAAGAGAAACAGACGAAGCGATCGGTCTTGACCTGAATGCGGCCGCGCTGCGCGAAGGCGGAGACGGCGCGGTGCTCGGAGAGGCCCTGCAGCTCGCGCTGCCGCTCCATGGCCATGCGCGCAACGACGTCCGAGCGCAGCCTGGGGACTCCCTGCTCCGGATCACCCTGGCTGGCCATGCGGACGTGCTCCCGCACGGAGCGCACCCGCTGGCGCTCGGTCTCGCCCAGCCACTCCTCGCGCTGCCCCCGCGCGCCCTCGCCGACGCGCGGGGTGCTCTGCGGCGTCGTCCACTCCCGCGCGATCCGCCGCACAAGGGCGCGCTCCGGCGACCGCCCACGCCTGCCGTCATGGACAGCGTCGTCGTCGGCGCGGAGGAAGGAGGCGTCGAGCATGGAAACGGCATGGAGGCGCGCGAGCGCGAGGAGCTCGGACTCGCGGTCGCGTCGCTCGAGGTCGAGCGTGGTGAGCATCATCTGCTCGCACGCCTGCCGGCGGCGTGCGGCCCACTGGGCGATGATCCTGGACGCCGCGGCCGACGTCTCGCCGGCGCACGGCCTGCCCTTAGCGCGAAGGTCCTCCATGGCGAAGGTGCTCGACGAAATGCTAGTGGATCGCTGCGCAGTGCTAGGGCGAGAGGGAGAGGGGCGGGCCGCGGGTGTAAGTAGAGGAGGAGGAGGAGGTGGAGTCGGAGCGGAGATGGCATTTCAGCGGGCGGGAGAGAAGAGGAGTTACTTTTCTTCCCCGTACCAATTTTTTTTAACAAATTTGATTCTCTTACGGACATAACGTGTGCTACCTTTCAGTAATTCCACGATCAGATAAAACTATTTTATTAATTATGTTTATAAGGAAGTTAGATTTTTTAAAAAATAAAAAATACGCAAGCTGAAAAACAAATGAGTATTTCGTTTGGCGGCTCGCGTGCGAATCCCGAGGCAGAGGCCGGAGGAAGGAGATGGACTGGTATGTGATAGCAACGGTAGGATTTAATTACAGGATGCTGTGCTGATGGAAACCCAAAAACAAAGAAAAATATGTGGGCCATCCTCACATGATATACTGTTCGAACTGCGATCATGATCTTTGCTTATCAGACGGCCAAGGGATCAATCCTCAGTTCCCTCGTAACATTAGATGTGGCTTAAAAAACTATGCTTCTCATTTTCAAGGAAAGCACCTCGCTTCAATCAATATACGATGATCCTTTTTAAGTCATAAAAAATACTAGGCGTGCGATGTCGCACCGCGCGAAAAAATTTGGTACGAGTTTTTTTATTTCTAAAAAAACGTAATTTCATTCTTCTCACCTTTTTTTTTAAAAAAAAATTGGTTGGTTAGGAGCCATCAGCGAATTTACGTAACTACGGTTTTTTTTTATGTAAGGACCCACTCGAAATATCCCGGGTTTAAAAGACGGGGTTAAAATTTGATCCGAGTTTTTTTTCTGAAAAAAACGTAATTTCGTTCTTCTCACCTTTTTTTTAAAAAAATGGCTAGCTAAGAGCCATCAGTGAATTTGCGTAACTACGATTTTTTTCTGTAAAGACCCACTCGAAATCTCCTTAGTTTAAAGGACCGAGTTAAAAATTGGCTGCATAGTCTAGATTTAAAGAACCGGCATCCGCGTCGAATCTGTGGAAGCACGATTTTTTTACAAAATAACCGGACCTAAACGTAATTTCAAATCTTTCGGGTCGAAAGAACTGGTGCCCGTGTCGAATTTGCGAAACTACAGGGCCTTTTTTGCAAAATAACCGGTGGAAGGACTTGTCCGCGATTTTGGAATCTTCCATGTCAAAAGAACCGGCGAGATTTTGGAATTTATGGGGTCCTTTCTGCAAAAGAACCAATGGAAGGACTAGTTCGCGATTCTGGAATTTTCAGAGGGCTTTTTCGCGAAAAGAACGACGTGGCATGCCTGGTTGC
This sequence comes from Otatea glauca, assembly GCA_036346275.1. Lineage (NCBI taxonomy): Eukaryota > Viridiplantae > Streptophyta > Magnoliopsida > Poales > Poaceae > Otatea > Otatea glauca. The sequence continues at coordinate 765,330 of CM070715.1, read as the reverse complement.
GACCGAATTTTACCACGCATAAGATATATATTATTTAGAGCACGTTTAGGACATACGAATTTTATATGAAATTTGCAAAACTTTTACAAAGTACAAATCTTAAAGTGAACGTTGAAGGAAGATGACAACCGTAGTAAAAGCCTAGCGGTGTTGCATCTTGTCTCCCTCCCTAACCCGAGGTGCCGTCGTCCTAAGCTGCCTTCGGTGATCCGGTCACCTTCCTCCTACGGTCCTGGCATCCTGCCCCGTCGGCCGTCGCCCTCCCTACCACAAGCTGCCTCCGCACGCCTGCCCTGCCCCCTGCCGCCTTCTAGGAGACGACGCAATGGCGACGATGGCTTGCCGCCTGCCTCCTACGGCCTGAGACAGCGCCACTGCCTGCCCTTGGCCGCCGGCCTCCCTGCCTCCTGCCGCCAGCCGTCCTACCTCATGCTTCCCCAAGGTTTGTTCTTGATCTGCTGCATATCATATGTATTAATCAATATGTGCTAATAAACTTGTTTTTGTTCTTCAACTCTGAGAGTCCGAATTAATGTTAGTGAGTAGTAGTGCCAATAGCAGCAGTGCTATCCAACCATATACAAATCATTTACAACTAATGCTGCTGTGTAGTGAAGAGTTGTTTGGGGGACATAAGATTAGGATGTAGATAATGGGCTAACGATTCTGCCCTGTATTTCTCTGGTTCTTTATATTGTTTTGTTTTTGTGTGAAAATATGTAACAATCTAAGTTACAGGTTTTGAAGCTAGTGGTAATCCTGTTTTTGCTAGTAATCCAATTGCACTTTGGATGGAAGTACTTTGTGAGTCTGGTGGAACTAATGCCTATCCATCACGAGGTGTTGGCAATTTGGCATCTATAATCCTGGTTACGGAGGCATGGTATGGTCTTTACTTATCTAACACAAGTGAGGAGTTGGTTTCTGAATCTCACGTGATAATTTGATTTTTTTTCTCATTTCTCATGTGTCTATTGAATATCTTGGATCAAAAACAGAATTTTCCATTTAGGTGTTTGTTAGATAACTTTAGATCCCCTGCAGTCATTACTAGTTAATGATGTTCTGTATTTGCATTGATACAAAACAGTAAGTACCAGTTTGATGGTGAAAAAGAGGTCTGACAGTGCTGTTTGTGTGGCGGGTAAAAATCAGGGGCGGAGCTAGGCCTCGGCCCACCCGGGCCTGGGCCCGAGGCCTGGCCCAAAAATTCAATAAAAATTGTGTTAAAAATTTATGAAAATTCGTTTATGGGCCAAACAAACCTTTGGGCCAGCCCAGGCCGGCCCGAGGCTTGGGCCTGGGCTGGCTCCGCCCCTGGTAAAAATGTATGCTTGCAAGTATCAGATACCCACGGGCGACGGGTATGAGAGAGGTTTATCGTCCACGACCCTTCACGGGTTTGCCCGCGGGCGAGATTTCATCTGGCGGATACGGGTATGTACCCACCGTGCTCGATTGCCATCTCTAGCCATAGGATGACTTCACCGTCCAACTTTTTCCACCTTGTAGGAAAATATCAGAGGAAGATATATTGACATAATAACCCTCCAACAAATGTGAGGATTCATCGTTCTTTCAAACTGAAAACAAGTGAGGGGATTCCACGTGTACTCGTGTCCTCCTCAGCACAACAAAAGTATGTAGTAGAACAAAGGCTATCCTATCATGGCTAGGGGAGAAATAAACAAACAAGAAAATATGAACATCTTTTTGTTTCAGATGGAGCTTAAGCACGCTATGGTTGCATGTTTTTTTTCCTGGAAAATCATGATCGGTGTGGAGAGCTTACTATGATTAGGATTTGCCACCTTCCCGTCAACATCATTCATAATCATTTCGGCATGTGGCTATACCAAGGATTCAAATTTTATTTTCGGATAAAATCTCGCTTGGGATCGAAATCCAAAATTTTGTCGAAATCTCAGTATTTCGGAAAAATCTCGCCCGAAATCAAAAAATCAAAATTCAAATCTGGTCCATTTGCAATAAAAGAAACCCGAATTTTGGCCGGTTGACCCGAAATTTCGGGCAAAATAGCCGAAATTTTGATTGTTTTGCACCGGCGGAAAATTGGGTCAAACGAGGACGAAAAATATTAAATTTTTTTCTGGAGAGTCCTAACATATTGCTGATATTTCCATTAAAATTTCAGATAATTATGAAGTTTTTGGAATTTTTAAAATTCAAACATTACTACTATCTTGATAAAACGCTGACCGGCAATTTTGAACTGAATGAAAAAGGGACAAACCACGTTAGAAATATTTGAAATTTTTTGTGCATGATTCTGACATATCAATAATCTTTTTATAAAATTTTTAGATGATAGTGAAGCTCAAGGAATTTTTGAAAATTCGAACAGCGGTGATATCCGGATGGAAAATGGTTGAAAGTACGTTAGAAAATTTTGAAATTTTGATTGGATGGTTGTGATGCATCATTAACCTTGCATTAAATTTTAGATGATTATCAATCTGTGAAGTTAGAAATATCGGCAGCATTTCGACTGAAATTCAGAGTTTGAGAGTCACAATTGGAAACAATCAATATATATTTGCATAACTTTTAAAATGCATGAAATAAAATCGATACATATGAAAATTTATCACATATTTGCATCACATTGAAATCAATGTATATTTACATCACATACCTATGATTAGTAGTACACCTGTGGTGCAAACTCCACCTCCGCGTTATCGACAATGACCTCGTAATACCTCCTCTCGTGGTGTTGCTTGTATTCTTCCTAGGTCATGTCCCGCGGTAGCCAGGCAGACTTCCAATGTTCGTAATGAGCCATTCGGCCGCTATAATTCTCAAACCGGTAAAAGTACCTAACACTGACAGATGGGTGTCGTGCGTATGGATTGACGTATGTATCAATGTAGTCAAAAGGCTAAGAGATGCTCAATCCATCATAACTCTGTCTATAACCATACCCACCCTGATCCCCTCCATATGGCTAAACTGAATGTTGGACCTGTTGCATTGACAGCCTTATGAAAGAACATGACCCTATTGCAGTACACCACGAAATTGACGATGCTTTGATGAGTAGGCCCAATCCAGGTGTCACACATGACTGTCACACCAAATGTGGCCTAGTCGTCCACAAACCTCCGAATGTACTGGACAATCTCCTGCTTGTTCTCGTCTAGGTACTTCCCATCTATCTCGTGACGCCGTGGTGCACGAACCCCTGGGTCTAGCTCCTACATCAGCTTGACTGCACCTGTCCATCGCGGGCATAAGAGGTTAGCACAATCATCAAAAGAGTTGTAACTTACGAACATACGGTCATTTTGTACCTATGAAATACGGGCACTCGGCCTTCCTTCCTGGAATTGCATTAGCATGGAACCACTTAGACCATACCCTCCCTAGCTTCTGCTTCACCCCTGCTTGAATGCAGTATCAATACGGGGTTGCTGCGGGGCGCTACTCCGTGTAAGGTTAACATCGACAGACGCATGGGTTTCTTGTCTCAATTTGGTCCTTCCGAATATTTTGTTGAGAGTGGATTGGACCGATGTCCTCCCTATGCCACTTCCAGACTCCGAACCTCGGGTCAAACCTTTGCTCTTGAGGTAGGCCTCTTCGCTGGAGGCCCTTATGACCATCTTGAGTTGCTCCTGCTTGGTACGGTACTCCGTGGCCAAGGTGGCCCAGTCGTCGCAAGCCTCCTCCTTACGGAGGCGCATCGCCTTCTTCTCCTTCTTGAGATACCCACGGAGATCCGCGAGCATGGCCTGCCTAATCAATTTAGGCACACCGGGGCAGACCTTCACATCGCCAGTGTGGCCAACCAGATGTTGCTTCAGACGAGTCGCCCCTCCACCTTTCATAACATAACTGCAGTAGTTCCAAGAATGCAAAAATTTTGAAAATTTTTGTGGATAGTTGGAAAACATCAATGATGTTCCCATAAAATTTTGAGATCAATATCTACCATAAAAATGCCCAAAAAATGTGGAAGTGTTACTTCACAGTAGCTTTTTTTTGCATAGTTCCGAGCATGAAAAAATTATGGAAATTTTTATATATAGTTGCAAAGAATCAATGATATTCTCATAAAATTTTGAGATCATGATCAGCCATAAAAAATTCCCAAAAAATATGAATGTGGTACTTCATAGTTTTCGGACTTCAAAGCGTGTGCTTGTAATGTATACAATTTTTGATTGAGCAATCAAAATAGGTTTAAATTTTTTGAAACTTTTACACAAGTGTTATGAAGTAATTGTTAAGCTCTCGTAAAAAGTTTAGGTCATGATTAAACTTGAAATTTTTTATAAAATTCCGACACAGTTACTACCTTGTTTGTGCTAATTCTATTTTTTTATTTCTAAAAGATAAAAAATTAAGTTAAAATATTTTTAAAAAATTTATGTATGATTATAGACTTGTTAAGATGGTATCATAAATTTTTCAAAGTACGAAAAAACTTCTTCAATTTTATAAAATTCCGACACTATTTTTGCCAAAATTTTAAAATATCATCAAAGATCATCTTCTTATGGGTTATTGATGTAATTCCGATCAAATCCGGCCATAAAACATTCAAATCCGGTTTAAATGCCCAAAATTTCAGCCGGTTTGGGTGAAAATTTGCCGAAAAAACAAAATTACAGTAGCAATTTCAACTTTCTTAATCCGTTCGGTAGTTTGGATTTCATGGTGGCCCGAAGTCCGAGATTTCAACGAAAATTCACCCATTTTTTATGAAATTTTGTTCCTTGGGCTACACCCATAAGCCTATGAAATGTATTTAATTAGCTGTTAATTCTATTCATGATATTTATATGTGACGATTAATTTAAAAATAATATTGTGACAACAATATTTGTGATAGATTACAATATTTATTATGGAGTAGTTTATTTTTGGAAGAACAAGTTACTGTGTTGGGTTTGTTTTGTTTATGACAAGATATGTAGTGTAGGCAATAGGAGGTGCAGCGCAGGTATACGAGATGCATGTTGCAGTGTAAACATACGAGACGGACGTACACTTCAGGTCAGAGAGAATCCGTCCAGGTAGCGTGTAGCCCGAAAGCAACAAGCGAGGGTCGTAGGTGCAGACACATCAGGCAAGGGATTTAGGTGCGGCGAGACGGGACGCATAGAGGTCTACGCAGATGGACGATACGGTATAGCGGTCAGCGGGCCGTGTAGACGAATAAGTCATGTGAGAACGATAAATGGACCGTACGTACGTACATGTAAGTTTTGGACTATATATGCATGTATTAGGTAAGATATACATGCATAGCTGAGATTCAGGGTTATAGAGTATAAAAGGAAAAGTGCGGGAGTAGCTCTGAAGCGCCGCACAGAAGAAAAGGAAAACCCGGCCGGCCGGCGGCGGCGTGACGCAAAGGAAAAGAAGTGCGGCTGCAGAGGGTCCGTACAGTGCACAGGGGCACGTTCGCACGATTTTCTCCAGGCGGCAGGAGTAAAGGCTATTAAAAAAACCGACCTGGTTCGGCAATAAAAGCCGAGCGATAAACCGTAGAGTTGAAATGTAAAATTTAAAGAAATTTAGTAAAATGTATTATTTTTTTTAAAAAAAATTTGTATGAGGTTCCGAGGCAATGCTAATGATGCTAGAAAATTTTCAGATAATTATCAGATCTGTGTATTTTTTAAAAATTCTGACAGTGATACTGTCACAATATATGCTCTTCAGTTTTTTTATTTTCTAGGGATACAAAATGAAGTCTAATATTTCTTAAACTTTTTTCGTTACGTTATAACGTAATTACAATGATTTTTTAAAATTTTCAGATGATAATATATGTGTATTTTTTAAAAATTCTAAAAGTGCTATTATCATTGTATATGCTCTTCTGTTTTTAATTTGATATGGGCACTAAATTAAGTCTAATATTTCTAAAAATTTTAGTATATGATCCTTTGGAACTATTTATGGTTATATTAAAATTTTATAATATAATAAATCTTTTAAATATTTATAAAAATCTGACAGTGTCTTTGTTCCTTTTCATTAATTGATGTTTTGGATTTTTTAGAAGCAATAAATGATTTCAAAAATTGTTTAAATTTATATGAGGTGTTTTATAGATTAATTTGGACTTTTTTGTAAATTTTTCAAAAAAAATTGCAATTTCTTAAATTTTTCCTTGTATTTTCACCATTTTCCCTTCTGTTGTCATTTTTTGACGAAAACCGACCGATTTTCGATTTTTTGAATCGGTTTAACCAGAGGTTTGACTTTTGCAAACCATTTAATTTTTACCAAAATTTGATCGAAATTCACGAAAAATCGGTACCAGTCACTATTTAATTTTCGAGAGGGAAACAAAAAAGTGAACCCTATTCATGACAAGCTCAAGGTTCACGAAGCAACAGAGATGGCTCTGGCTCTGGAGGTTTGTCGGCGTTTCGAGCACCGGCAAGTAAATTTGTAAGTCTAAGGGGCCGCGCGTTCTCACTCCCTGAATGGTTAGACTCGAGAGCCCAAGGTGTATACTGGTTCGGGCCGAATGTCCCTACTCCAGTTCGTGTGGTGATAATATATTTCCTTTGGTGCAGATGACTACACGATTGTTTACAAGAGCGGAGAGCTTGGGCACCGGGGTGCTAGTTGCCTGTTCGTAAAGACTTAGCCGGAAGAAGCCTCTCTCCTTTTCTCTCTCTTCTTTTCCCCCCTTCTCTCCTCTCCCCTCTCCCAGGGCTCCTGCCTCCCTTTATGTAGCGGAAGGGGCAGGTTACATCGAGAATTGGGAGAGGGGAGGGCGACGCAACCTATGCTAGGAGCTTTGGTTCTTCGCTCTGACGGCTGCTCATTGTCGGTCTTGCCCACGCCGGGTCGGTAGTCTCATTGGGCGAGGCGATTAGCCGTTTATCGGAAATGGCGACCGCTTCGCGGCGCCGACAAGTGTTGACGTTGAGTGCTGCCTTGGGAGGGGGCGTGCCTTCGCATTGTACGTGACTGGTTGATGGGATCGGAAGCTTGACTTCAGCAATCATTATATCATCTTGGGAAAGAGCCACCTTCTCTCGTACAACCACTTTGATTGACCGCGTCCGTGGGGCACGTGGCTGCCAGCTGGCGAAGGCTTCGACACGCGGTCCTTGGCAGAGGTTGCCTTGGTTTGGTCGGAGTTGGGGGATCTCGACCCGCTGCGGAGGTCGGGAGCCCTACTTGGTCGGAGTCGGGGGATCCCGACCGCTGCGGAGGTCGGGAGCCCCGCTTGGTCGGGGATGCCTACCCCGATCGGTCGGGAATGGGCGTCCTGTGTGGCCCCGCAGGTACTTTGGTCGGTAGCGGGCCTGGAGTGGCCTGTTAGACTTGAGCTATGCTTGAGGCAGCCTGCTCGTCACCCTGGGCCGTTGGGGTACCCCTGGTATGAGTATTCGTCAAGGTTGTACTAGTGCATGCAAGCAGGAGAGAGAGAATAGAGAAGATTTTTGACCTTTAAAAAAATAAAAGAAATGGAAGTCTTTTTTAGAAAATAAAAACAAAAAATATCGGTATGGAAATAGAAACAGAACTTTTTTGCCGAAAAAAGAAATGAAAACAGGAGAGCCATTCCGATGGAAACGAAAACGCAAATTTCGTGTAAATTAAAACGGAAATTCCGTTTTCTAATTTAAAAAATACAAGAAATATATGTTGCTTTATAGAAAATATCAAATAGAGTAAAAAAATTATACAAAAAGTCTCAAAAATATTTATAATATTTTGAACTTATGAAAATTATTTCCAGCAGGATTTTGGTTTTGTTTATCTAAAATAAATTATTTTTTAAATCTGAAAATACCAAAAATCATTAATTAAATGCTAAAAATTCAGAACAAAAATCATAAAATCCAATTAAATGTTCAATTAAAGAAATTAAACATTTTTAGGTTATTACAACTGGGAACATAACTTGATAGAATTTTTCTGTTTCATTTTCATATCCGCTCCATTCCATTCCGCATTTGTTTCTGTCACTATCCGTTTCTGTATCTATTTCTAGGGTTTCCGATTTCGTTTCTATTACTGGTAAAAAATGTGAAAATAGAAATGAAACAATAATTTACCGACCATTTCCGTTCCGCTTTCATGCCTACATGTTGTTGCATGCATGATGCATGAGCAACAGAAAGAGAAGAATCTATTCCGCGCATGCAAGCACAGGAGAGAGAGAATAGAGAGGAGAGAGAAAAGAAGAGAAGAAAAGAAAGAAAATAGAGGAAAAATAGGACTTTCATGAAGGGGATCCTTGTGTGTATTTTTCGATGAAAATCAGTGAGTATGGATTTCGATCTACTGATTATTGTTTGCGTACAATTGCTTTCTAGCATGCATGTTTAATCTAATTTTTTTATGGTCTTAGATTATTTATCGTAGATTGATTTTTCAAGTTTGGTCATTATTTTATTAATTTCTAGATTTAATAAAAAAAGAAAAAAAAGTTTTAGGTGTTAGTTGGCACCAATTCAACCTCTCTTGGTGTATCTCGATCCTTCATTAGCTCAGCTAGTTATTGAGTGAATGTATTGGCGACACTTGGTGGCCTCTGATTTGTCCTCTTCTTAATTTGCACATGATCCTAGCAATTCTAAATTCTCGTCGAAAATTTCTATACTATACTACGAACTAGTACTTCAGTTAATTAAGTTTGCTACACATGCATGGAATGTTCGTTAGTCAAACTAGCTATGACGAGCTACTAATGTGTGAGTACTGAGTAGTGCATACAAGAAATGAGTGGATTTTTCCTTTCCTTCTGAAGAGACGTCAAATTAAGTACTCCGAGAAAGCAGTTTGAATTCACTTCACAACAAATTGTACCGTGGCCAATTGACCAGTAGAATACCATACTAGAATGGCTCTTGGATTATATATATATCGCATGCAGCATTACATGCGGTACGTACGTAGTATACTTTGGCTCGATCGTAGCAGCAGACAAGCGTATGTATGGCTGCTTTCAGCATGGACCAATGCAAGGAGAGAATAGTGCATGTTTTGCAGGCCTTATCCTTTGCCGCCATCACCATGGATGTGCTTGCTTGTGAGCGCTGCACTGCATTTGCATGGGAGGCAAATCAATCGCACGAACGCATGCGATCTGCTGCTTGCTTAATTCCTGAGCTAGCGATCGATATATAGCCGAGCCGGATAATCCACCATCAACATGCATGAATGCACAGTCGTGTGTGTATATATACACACATATACGTATACCACGTATCAGTTCCAGTGCGCGGGCTCAGGGGAGACGATGGCGAGTCGAGAAGGTGTGCGGGCTCGAGGGAGGTGGCGTAGAGGACGAGCGGCGGCGACAGGCTTAGAAAGGAGGCGGGTGGTGGTTTTCGATTTCGTTTGAGTGAGAGATGTGACGGGCAAAAAAAATCTCTAGAATGATATATATAATAAGAGATGTTATCATAGGCGGTTTGGTATTAGAACCATCTGTGATACGTAGTTATATCACTATGATACTTCATAGACTATTTGTGGGACCAACCGTCTGTGATATCAACTTATCACAGACGGTTCTTAGCATATTCAGTAACCTAGATAGTCGTGCAAGCAAAATCGTCTGCGATTAGTTTTAACAAAGACAGTTTTTTTAAAACTATTTGTGATTAGACGTCTAATAGAGATCTTTTTGTAGCAATGATATATATATATATACATGCATCACCATGTCTCATGCATGCTCCTACTTAGGGCTGGAAAATTGGCTCGCGGCTCGGCTCGGCTCGGACAGGCTCGGGGCTCGGGGTGAGCCCGAGCCGAGCCTGTTTGTTGGCTCGTTTTTTTAAGCGAGTCGGGCTCGGCTCGCGAGCCGCTAGTCGGCTCGGCCCATTAAGGCCCAAAAGGAAAAACCTAAGTCCCTAACACACGCAGAAGGCAGAACGCAGAGAGCCTGTGCCGCTACTGCTAGTTGAATTTATCTAAAAATACTTCTATGTGTTATTTGTCAATTTTCATATTGTATTACCTAGGCGAACTGCTGCTGTGTGTGCTACTAGCTACTGCTATGTGCTGATGCTTTTTTTTGTCTGGCTCGGCGAGCCAACGAGCCGGCTCGCGAGCCGCCATCGAGCCGAGCCGAGCCAGTTTAACCGCTCGTGAAATTGACCGAGTCGAGCCTGACTCGGCCCGTTACCTAGGCGAGGCGAGGCGAGCCGAGCCGAGCTCGTTTCCAGCCCTACTCCTACTGCTCCTAGCAGGCAAGAAAAATGAGCAGGATCAGCGTGCTAGCATCTAAGCCCTAGCCGCGAAATCCAGTCTAATCTCAAGAGTCGTTGCCTAGCTCCTTGTTGCCTACCGCCAATGGCTGGATTCCTGGAGACCCATCTATATCTGTAGTACTGCACGCGACGCTATATAGGCCATGGTGATTATACTGATGGGTCACACTCTGGTTGCCACTTTAGGGCGCTCAGCCGGTGCCATCTATGCATCCGTACGTGTGCCTTATTTCTGCATATCGTCGATCTGTCGATTTGTTCGATCCGGTTCTTTCTGCAGGTTGCACGCTAGCTAGGTTTTGCGCGATGTGCCTGCCCTCTCGATCAGCTTGGTTGTGTTTTCTTCAACCATTTTACAGAGGCCAGCCGGTTTCTTAAATAAGACGATATGCTAGCTAGCTCCGTGTGAACCATTCTTTTTTACAAATTTCAAGGTTTACACTGGCTTCTTCTGATGGATGTATACGCCAATATCCAAAATGAAATTGTCTTGCGATCCATATGGAGTACAAGTAAATATGTCCCCCCATTGCAGTCGTGTGACAAAACATGATGAAACGCATATGCATGTTCTGATGTTCATTTCTGTTATGTCAGAATCAACGTGCGCTGTTTCTGTTAGACACGTTGGATCTAACACGTACTATTCTTCATGCTATTCATTACAGGGACGTACTAGTACATATCTGCTTCAAGGCCCATTGATATCAGATGAGGAACCATCGTCTTCCGAAAGGGTCTAGCCATGCATGCACCTGGTCGTATATCTCTTTCTTGGCGTTTTCTTTAATTAGATCTTCTCCTCTGTGAATGTAGCGCATGCATGCATCATTTATTAGTAAAGAAGAGGAAGAAGAAGAAGAAAGAAGAGAAAAAAAAAAGAAAAAAAAGGAAAGGAAAGAAAAGAAAAATGAAAAATTTCTAAAATCTGTGCATCATCCAAATCGATTTTACTTGATTAAAAATCCGATAAACTAAACAATCTCAGCTATAGAGTATTTAAATAAAGGATGTTAAATTAAAATATTTTGAAATTTTAAAAGAAGCATATTAAATAATAAAATTTCAAGAAGAGAGGTTCGACACTGTAAAATATGTAAAAAACTAATTAGCCACTAAAATATGGTATTATTGTAATTTCAGAAATTAATCTCAATATGCCCGCTGATCTTCAGCATCAATCGCATGAGGACGAATATTTTGACCAAAATACAGGCAAACATTCCTTGATCATATTTAATTAAATTCAAGCAAATATATTTGGTTATATGTGATATCACCAATGCATTGGAAAATCTCATTTAAAGAAAATATGTAAATCGGACATCATGGAAATATGGTTCTGATGATGAACTGCTGTGGCAGTAATTGGTTATGAATATGTAGGATTGATGTATCTACATATGTGATGGGTAGAGGGTGCCGATGAGAAGGATTTTCATGGCGGTGGGGTCCTCTACATAGGCTAAGATATAAGGATAAATTCCTATACTTAGGCAATGAGCCGTAATATTCGTATCAACCCCAGTATATGGAAACGACAAGAGAAGGTTGTCCTATAATAGTGTTATGGTATCTACATTGGGATAAGAGTAGATAGCTAAGAGAGATGTGAAGCTAGGATACGTCAGTTCTGCCCAGTGAGGGACACACAAAATCAGCTGTGGTTGATTCTTTGGGCTCTATATGTAAAGCCCTAAGTGGAGTATCTCTGTTATCAGGCGGAGTAAAACTGGTGCGCTGAGAGTAAGTGGGGAATAGTCGAGGACACCACTACTTGTTGGCTATCAGGGTTGGAGATCTAATACTAAAGTAGTGATAAACGTTATGGGTTCCCAGCTACAGTTGAGTTCGCTATGGATAAAGTGGTACAAACCTGTACAGAGTAAAAATCATGAATTCATGCTGTCTCCTGGATTAGAGGCTATAGAAGCTAAGTCTGCCTTATATACGAGTGCTAGTAGGATTTTAATAACTAAAAATTGGAAACACAGATCTTTCTAAATAAAACCTATTTTCGGTAAGCGGATTTGGAGAAAGGATTTAAGAGATGGTTTTTGAGAAGAAAATTTATATAATGCATTTTGTTATTAACGCTTGTTGAGTACCTATTGTACTCACCCTTGTATAAATCCCTCTTTGCTTAGAAACCCAGCTCTATGGATTCACCGAGGAGTGGTTGGAGGGTCACCACAGATCAGGGTGACGAGACGACGGAGGACTACCCGTAGGACTGTGTGGAGTAGCAGCCCATATGGCGGAGGGCGTCGTTCATTAGGGTATAATAATGCTAATATTTATATTTGAGCTTCCTGCGTGGCATGGATTGTAATAAGTTTTATTTCTAGTCTCTAATTATTGTTCTGCTACAACACTTTGAATACGGTGTATTAACTGATAAAATGTTGGGTCCGTTTAATGTTTCATTAGCTAATATACCCAGATCAGCGTAATTACCTCAGAGTTAACGACAGTGTTATTGTCGTTATCCTAGGTTAATTATGCGAGTTGCCACATTCGAGCTCGGCTCGACGAAGCTCGCCAATTCGGGATCAAGCTTGAGTTCAACTCGTTTAGAGCTCGAATCGAGCCTAGAGTGAGCCGAGCTTGAGCGGCTCGTGAGTCTAGAGTTTTTTTTCAGAATGACTCGTGTTCGGACGTCCGTTTTTTCGAACACTTGCAATATTTTTTTCCTACGTGTGAAACATTTTCTTCGTGCGCGTGCAACATATTTCTTCGATAACAGTAGAAATGTCCGCGTGAACAAAATGTTGCAGGCGTTAAAAAGAAATTTTGCAGACGTGAGAAAAAAATGTTGCACGACGTGTCCGACGAAGTAAACGGTAATCGAACGTGTAATTGCTAGTATCTTTTTTTTTTCCACCCTAGCTCCAAGCAGGGACTAGAAGTAGTGTACGGAACAGTGCATGAGAGGTTAGAGACAAGCAAGAGGGAACAGTACTACTGGTAATCTTTTCGTCGTGCAGGTCCATAGACGGCCATATGGGAGGAAGGAATGCTGCTGTCCCCCCGGCCACCTTACATGCTCTACGATTGCAGGGACGATCCAAGTCCCGAGGAGGGTATAGATATGCCGGAAAAATCACATCACGCGATAGGATCCACTGCCTGCTTTAATTTCAGCCCTCTGTGAAATTCGGTGACACTCGAGGGCGAGGCCAACCATTGCTCACTCACTGCAACAAAGAGAGACGGCTACGATCCATGCAAGTGGCTGGCACGTTATACAGTACGTAGGCAACGCAAAACAAGAGCGGCCACCAAGATGGTACTGTGCTTACAACTCACCCCAGCATCTTCTTCTCATATATCCAACCCTTGCTTTGCTTGGCCTGTGTAAAGTGAAGTTTAGTGATCCAAGAGACGATGCCCAGCAGAGCTCTTCTGGAGTTCTGGTCCTGGACCTGGACCACCGATGGCAATTTGCCATCGGGAACCTCAACGTGACCTACCTCTTAGTCTATCTAAGCTCCAAAGTATTACTAGTATATATACTTTCAGACAAATGAGATGCTCGTAAGCATTCTAGTCGTGTAATCGCGTGGTAAAGAAGCTGGCCACATGTCAAGAAACAATATGGCACTATGGCTGCACAAATGCTTACGACGAGATCATCCCATCTGGAAATGTGTAGCTGCCTGTTAAAAAGAAAAAGAAAAAAAAAGAAGAAGAGAGGTGAAACGTGTAGTCGCGGGCAGGCGCACGACCCTTGAGCAGGCACCTGTTGCAAGTGGACGTAATCATGAGGACAACGCTACTGCTTACTTGCCGCCTGGGAGAAGTGAATGGCTCACTGGATCACTTCTTAAAAGCAAGATAAGAGCCCTCCTCCCTGGGAGAAATGGATCATTCTTTACTTAATGAAATGGATTCAGATCATGCCATATTGCAACGAATTCGTGCCTTGATGGTATCTGATAAAATACACAGGTTGTTAACCACTACATCCTTATTATACATGCTTGGATTGGACTAGCTGTATAGAAATAGCTACAGCGATAAAAAGACAGGGGAAGCGCACGGATGATATGAAAGAAAGGGACACACCCCTTGATATCGTACATGTCGCATTACAATAATGTAGGAGTATAGGGACTGTGCTACTAACTCAACCTGTTCACACTGATCTAAAAAAAAACTCATTTATCAACGGTTAAGTTGACTCTCCTTCATGGATGTAATGATGTAAAAGGCGGGTGATCCGAGTAACCGTATGAACAAATAACGTTTACCCTCCCAGTCAATTGAGAAACCAGTATACTGTATGAAAAAACATGGAATTACATGATAGCAACAATCAATCAGTTAAAAAGGGGATTATCATAGTGAGGCTTATATATGTGGCCTTTTCTTCCAGTAAAAAGTCACAGGCTCACAGTTCGCCTCATCAGGGAGACCTTCAGTCTCTTGGTGCACATCCTCCAATACCAACTAGCAAGTCCAGTGCACATCACATCTGGCTCTGCACTTGGTTGTTCTCACATGAAAATCTGACGTGTCTCATATTTTCATGACCCTGGTTGATGATGCTCATCTACGAAAGCAAAAGGGTTTTAGACTAGCCATAACAACCGGAATGAAAAGAGCATTCTGTGCACAAATGTACACAATGGGGTTCCATTGATAGCTAATTTAAAACAGTTCCACAAGAAATGCTGGCATATGCATCCAAATTATCATATTAATAATTGGACACAACCAGTGGGGCAAGAAAATATACGCCGGTACCTGTGTTGTCAGTCTTCTGTTTATGGCTGGCAATTGTTCTCCATCATGCTAGAACCATCGTCCTTTCTTGACAGCTTTCAGCTCCATCACTAATCGTTCTCGCTGAGCCTCTACCTCTGCATACTGCAAGCTCATGTTGAGTAAACGCTCCTTCATATCTCTTAGCTCTCCTTCCAGTTGAAAAATCCTGTCGTTATTACTCTCCTTGCCATCCCCACCAGCAGATTGCCCCTCAGGCATGGGACTGTACAGAGAAGGGGGAAAACTGAATATTGTGACGATGGAGTACTAATAAGCTTATATATATGTTGCAGACTCAGTTGCCTTCCTAATTGCAGGATATTCGAATTTTGATTCAGAGGTTAAATAGATATTCCATTACAAAGAAAAGGTATACTTCCTGGAGGCCTATTACTTGCCAATGGTTTGGTTGATTCTAGACTGACTCGTTACCATAACTGATACAGAATAGCATACTTATGAATTTTCTAGGTGTAGTGAACATCTCATAGCGAAGCATTTCTCAAGCATTTAAGGTTTGGAATGGAAGGCATACCTCTTTTGTTGAGCCCTGAACATCTTATTTTCCTCCAGAGCCTCTGCAAGTCTAGTTTCCAGCAATTGAATCTTTGACTGAATACCAGCTTCCTTGTTAACTGGACAACTTCCAATCTCCTAAAATTATAAGGAAATACATCGCACAACCAGACATTAGGGACATGGATAGAGTTAAAAGTTTTAATCGTCACAATAAGTACTTTAAACAGCTAACCTGTTTTCCAATATTCTCTTCTTTTATATGGGAAATCTGCTCGAGTTCCTTTTCCGTAAGTTGATTTCTCCTAGTGAGATCCTCATTTTCCTGCTCAAGAGATTGTATCTTCCTCTGATACTCACTATTTGATCTCTTGATCCTACTAAGTTCGTTCTTTAACTCTGCTTCATGTACATGTGATGCTTCAAATGCTGATAGATCACTCTCCAACCTCACAAGCTTTGACTGCATAGCTATTCTGCTTCGTTTTTCTTCTTCACCATTGTTCAAAGTCTCCTGCATATCAGAAACTCTATCTGTTAGCATAGCCTTATGTGCCTTCAGTTCTTCACATTCCTCAGTCACCGAATGCAGTAGCTCATCCAATTTTCCCTTTTCAAACTTAGCTTCATCAAGAGAAGTTTTAAGCTTGAAAACTTCATCTTGAAGACTAGTTATTTTCTGGACCTGAAGTTTCAGACCAGATATTTCTTCCACCATTTGCTGTTTCTCATAATTAATGGATTTAAACTTGAATTCTAGTTTACCAGAAGTCTTCTTTAACTTATCCTCATTGGATTTAGAAGCTTCCATCAACTTTTTCATATGTTAAGCATCTGCTGTCAACATTTCTTCACTCTGTTTGCATGCATTAAGGGAATCAACCAAACCCTTAATCTTGCTTTTAGACTCTTTGCGAATGTCTTCCAACTGAGACTCATAATGTCTCAATTGTGCACTGACATCTTGGAGACTGGCCTCAAGTTTAGCCTTGTCTGCTCGCAGGATAGAGACCTCTCGAATGACATCCACTGTGGCATTTTCTCGTTCCGCATGTGTGTAGGAGACCTGTGCAGTGAGGCTCATGACCTCCCTCTCGAGATTCTCTACTTCAACAGTCTTTTCTTTCTCAATCTTATTTAGCATGAAATGTGCACGGTTTATTCTTTCTTCTTGCTCCATGTGCTCCTGGAATATACTCTCCAGTTCTGACAGTAAAGATTGCTCTTTGGAAGATATGTCCTTCTGAAGTGAGGAAAGCTTTGCCTCTAGGAATTCCACTGTTTTGCAAAAAATCAAAGTTCCTTTTTTTCAAGCCATCCAATTCCTGCTCTTGTTGCGTGAGATAGCCATGCAACTCCAACTTCTGCCTCTTCAGATCTGCAGTTAGATTTTGAAGAGAACTGCACTCTTCAATAAGGTTCTCAACTGTAGATTGCAGTTTAGAATTAGATCTTCTCAGAACTTCTGAATCACCCTGTGCTTCAGACATTTTTCTTTGAGCTTCTTGTTGTTTTTGCTTAAACTCGAGCCTTTGAGTTTCCATCTCTGCTTGCTGCCGCTCTACTTTATCTTTGAGATTGATGATAAGTGATTTAGAGTCATGCATCTGCAGCTCACTTGACTCCTCCTCATTTGTCATGTAAGCCAACTGAGCTTCCAGTCCAGCTATGCGCTCTGACAACTCTATATTTTCCTGTTCCAGCTCCAATATATTTAACTCTAGTTCAGCTTTGCAGCTCTCTAGTTCAACTATCTTTCTTCCAAGAACCTTATTGGCCGAAACATGGGAATCTGTGCTGCTAGAAAGCACAAGGATATCTTGCCGCACTTCATCCAAGCATTTTGAAGTGATGCTACTTTCTTCAAGTGATGCTGCCAAGCGTTCCTCCAACTGACTCTTCTCTGCCTGGATTTCAGTAATAAAATTTTCCATTTCAACTTTGGAGCGCAGCAAGTCATCATTTTCCTCTTGTAGCTGAATTCCAGTCTTCAGCATATCTGTCTCAGGTTCACTATCCTCCGAATCTTCTCTTCTAAATTGGTGCCCTTGTGCGTGACCAGTTTCACCTTCCAGTTCTGTAGAATGGAAACCATCAAGCTTCTGTCTCAGCTCAGATAGCTCAAGATTTGTTTGTTCTAGCTCCTCTTGGCTTTTTTCGAACTTTTCTTCTAGCTCACAAGCTTGATACCTAAAATTAAGCAGCTTCAACTCAAGGTCAGCACACTTTCCCTGTAATTCTTTTGTGTTAGACATTGATTCCTCAGCAAAACTGCCAATGTGCAACATTTCCTTATTTCTAAGTTCCTCTTCCAGTTGATGTATTCGTGATGTAAGCTTTTCGATTTGCAATCCACTATTGTTTGAAATACAAGTACCCTTCCCTTTTGTCAACCCACTTTCTTCCATCTTATATATAAGCTCCAAATTTTCACCTGTTAGTTCAGAACAATCCTTCTCAAGCTCTTGTACTTTGACCCTTAGAATTTCATTTTCTTTCTCCAATGAAAGATAAACGGCATCAGAACCAATACCCACATTTTCAATATTGGGTGCACGAACCAATTTCTCCCTCAACATTATGATTTTATCCTCTTTCATTGACAGTTTCCTAGCCCATTCCTTGCCTTCTTTGACTAACATCCCATTTTTGAAGGCATCAGGGTCAGTGCAATCCTTTACCTTAGAAATTTTAGATATTTCCGCTCTCTGTTCTTCTATGGTCTCTTCCAGTTCCTGAAGAATGGAAACAAGCTCTATATTTGCCTCTTGAGTCTTCTTCAGCTGTATTGTTAAGTTTGCATTTGATTCTTTCAGAAACTTCACTTCGTCTTTGAGTTCCTTCTGTAGGTCTACCCAGTTCCCACATTTGGAGGTTCCCAAAATTGTTTGTCGTGTGGTCACCTCTTGCAGATATGTCTTCAATTCTTCAATTTCTTGCCTATAGGAATCCCGTTCAGCATGTGCAGCAGACAGTTCAACAGCTAGCTCAGCCTGTTGCTTGGATTTCTCAGAGCATTCCTTCTTCAGCGTCTCTAGATCAGCCTTCAACTTGCGAGAATGTCGTTCCCACATTTGCGCTTCATCTCGAAGTTCCTCAATTGTTTCCTCAGCTGCTTCAAGGTCTTTAGATGAATCAGGTGTCCCCAACGATAACTGAGCAATCCCATTTCCAAATGATTTTGGAGTATTCCCCTGCAGCACATTTGGACCTGAAGCCCGGGAACTGAAAGATGAATTGTTTGATCTAAATCCGTCATCACCACGGCCAGCGCTAACATAACTAACATAGGAACTAGCAGAATCCTGCCTTCCCACGTACACTCCCCCATTAGAGTTATCTCTAGGAGAGAAGTTTGTTTTATCTGCAATGCTATCTCCAGAATTAGAACTCTGGTGGGACCCTGATGCTGAGAAACTCATTTCCTGAAAAAGAAAGAAAGAAATGGAATTGGCATGTACACATAATACTCTACAAAGAATCATATATATATATATATATATATATATATATATATATATATATATATATATATATATATATATATATGTATGTATATATATGTATATATATATATATATATATATGTATGTATATATGAAAAATACATTCTACTCCTGGGAGTAGTTACTCTTACCTCTGAAATACCACTTAAACGAACTTAAAATACTCCTTTATCACTTTAGGTACACTCATATACTAATTATAAGATATTCCAATGTGCTCCACGTGAAAAGATTGCGAGTACATAGTTTTTTTTTTGTGTATTTTACAAATACCTTCATATACACATATAAAAAGGAGCATGTCTAAAAAAAGTGTACATACCACCTCTGGAAAAATATAAATACCACTGAGCTAGTCTTATATACTCACATACTACACTTACATACCCTCTGTCACACGAGATACTCCCAACGTTGTGAGATACGGCAAGAGTAACTACTCCCGTTAGTAGAAAAGAGTTATTTGTTGATTGTCACATACAAAACAAAATACATACATATATCGTTATTTGTGCACAGATGCAATTTACATCTGAAATGTATCGTGAAAAAATGTGTGCAAGTGATTGAGAATCAAGTGGTTGGTAGTCAAACTAAATTGTAAATATGATTTTGCAATAATTCTAGTGCACATGCATCATATTGCAAAATTGCAATATGATGCATGTGCACTAGAATTATTAACAAAAACAATGAATGAAAAATTCAAGCTTCAGGTAAGTCACCTCAACTTAGACTTTGTGCCAAGGCATTGAACCTTAAGCTGCAAAGGAGAAACAATGGATGTCACCATAAGCAGGATAAATGCAAAGGAGAAACAATGGATGCCAGATTTAGGAAAATTTCCCCAAGAGTACCAGTTTTTGTTGATCCCTGCAACATGACAGTTGTTGGCAGTGACACAATGGTATAGATCAGCAACAGATATAGCACGGACAAGTTCACATATGGCTGAACGGAAGTCTTGATATTGAAAAGAGAACTCCATATCAAAGTATAATTATGTTAGCAGTATCCATACCACAGAAACTACCAGAGAGGTGCTTCCATGCTTTTCTTTTTTACAGTTGCATAAATATTAAAGCATGAATGAAATGATTACTTACCCCTTCGCTTGCTTCAAAATTTATGCAACTTGTATTGAGTGGGAAAGCATTGAAGCACTGCTCAAACAACAATCTTGTACTGGCACTCGTCAAATTCTTTTGACACTTCATCTTGAGAGCGCCATATTGGTTCCAATATGGAGTCCGGCCATTGGCAAATCCCACTGCGGGCAGCTGCTTTACTGGACTTGGCAATTGTTTTGCCAGTATCCACCGAGACTATTGAAAGAAACAGCCTGTCCGATACTGCAGGGACCTGTGGAACACAAAGCAATGGGAGATAAGATCAGCGAATACATATACCGTGTGTGCTGCAGGAAATGCAGCTGAAAATGAAATCGGAAAATATCGAACAAGAAGAAAAAGAAAGTACAGTGAGCTAACAGTGTGCGGGCAGGAACGCTCGACTTGTTTTGTCATGTACTTAAGGTGAACAACTAGTTGCACACTTTGACTAGCACCATATTCCCCTGCATCAGGGTTGAGCTTACGTGCCATTTCCGATAACACGAGCACAAATAATATATATATATATATATATATATATTGTGCTCCCTGGAACGGCAGAAATTGGCGATTCAACCCCTAAATCGCAGAAACGGCCTGCTGCGATTGCATAAAAGGGCGCAGTAAACACAAGTTGTCTCTTTGACTGAATCACGGAGCACGGCTAACAACTAAGAAGGGATCCTGTAACATCGCAGTATAACGAGGAATGCAGCAGAGCTTATAGCGGTGCACTAATGAATTCCCGTGAAGGGAGGAGCCCCCGGAAGAGATGAAGCCGAAATCTGAGTGACCTGGATGGCGCGAAAACCAGAGAAGCGGAACTCGAAGCGTTCGCCGACGCGGTCCGACGAGCGATGCCGGTGCAGCTTGAACATCCTGTCGCCGCCGCCGGAACCCCCGAAATCCTCCGGAGGGCAGGGCGACGAGGCCAGATCGGGAGCTGCTCCTCTCCTCCACCTGAGCGCAGTACGGGAGGGGAGAAATCACTGCGCCTGCGCGGCAGCTCATTCTCATCTCATCTGCACGATGGATCTTTATTATTAATATTATTTAAGTGGCGTCTAAGATATATTTAAAATTATTTTGATTAGCTAGATGAAAACTTTATCATTAGATTGGAATGGATATGGATCCTCCTAGCTTGCACGGCTTCTCTCTTATCTGAAAATCCTTTTCTAGTACTGCGAGGAGGCACCGAAGAAATGACTACTTCTCGAGGACTAAGGACGTACGCGGTACACCACCCTGAGTGAGATAGATGTTCCTCGTTGTACCAGGGTAAAAAGAAAAAAAAAATAGAAAGAGAGATCCTTTATGCATTTCTACTCAATCCAGCTAATCACTGTTAATCTTTCGTTCATCATTCAGGGTTTTCAGGGTAAAAAGAAGAAAAAAAATACATACAAACTCCTCTCACAAACGCCGGATATGAATTTCAGGTTTGCATCAGAGACGAACTTTACTCGATCGATGCAGCAGAATATTCCTTGTACCTTTTCCCTTCCCAAGTTGCCCATGTGTTTTCAGGGTTTCGATTTCAGCATCACAGCATCCATAGCTGCTTGCTCAGAACTGCTGGGAAGCGGGGGTCCCCATTTTTAAATCGAAATCGAAAAATTCTATTTATATTTAGGTGTAAAGAACTAAATGTGTTTACTAATTGATCACCACACTGAGAACTCGTTTTATAGTTTGTACATGAATATGTTTTTACTTTGTTTCAGCCATTTTTTTATTTGTAACTCTGATTCACGAAGTAATTTCACCGTTAGATTACTAACGATGAGAGGAACAGAATGATATAAGTCTCGCTGAAAAACGTCACATAAATCAAATTTTACTATCAAATGAACATCAATTTACTATTGAAACGCATTACTATTGAAATGAGATCATGGCCAACTAACTAATAAATGTGTTACGTACACGAATATGTTTTTCTTTTTTTAGCCATAATTTTTTATTCGCAGCTTCAAATGACGAACAAATTCACTAGTAGATTACTGACGACGAGAGGAACAATATGATATAAGGCTCGCTAATAAACGTCGCATAAATTAAATTTTACTACCAAATGAATATTAATTTACTACGGTATGAATATCAATTTATTATTGAAACACATTACTACTAAAATCAGAACCATGACCGTGCGCCAAGTACAAGGCTTGGTCGGTGGCTGGCGCGTAGACTACGCGCAGCTATAGAATAGCATGTGTGTGTATGAAAAATACATTTTACACGTACCAACTAAACGAACTTGAAGTATTTCTTTATCACTTTAAATACACTCATGTACTAATTATAAGATACTCTAACATAAACCACACAAAATCAAGGACTGACTGATTAGTAATGAGCTACTCTTAAGTAATTGATTCATGGATAGATGCATTGGCATTGCAGATGCAGAAGACATCGCTGAAGAGGAGGCGGTGTGCCGGATCTGCATGGTGGCGCTGTCGGAGGGAAGCGACACGCTGAAGCTGGAGTGCCGGTGCAAGGGAGAGCTCGCGCTGGCACACAGGGACTGCGCCATCAAGGGGTTTATGGGTTAAACCAGTGGTGGATGAAGAACTAGCATTAGCCTTAGGTAAGCTGGTCGAGCTAAAATTCAATGAATTAGGTTGCACTAAATACAAGGATTAATAAGCAACCGATAGCAAGGCACTTGCAATATTACATTTCTTTAGATCTCGTATGTATGTCTCTTTTCTTGCGCTACGATTTTTTTTTATATTCAAATAGCTAGCCTAACAAATATGCTATACATGTTAATTATGTTCATAGACATTTCATCGAATAACTTAGGATGTGCTACTTAAGAATTTTAGGATAGCTAACAAATAAAGTAAGCTAGCATACTTTAGTTTTAAATTACAACAAAATAACATCAAACGGAGAAAAAAAGTATCAATTTATAATACGAGGAAACAGTGATACAATATGAGTACGTGACCATGCTTGTTGTCACATGCCATGCATGTTTGACGTTTGCTTTTTCCGTGCATTGCTTTTAAAGTGTATTATATTACTAATATACGAGAGATAGTAAAAGTTAAATATAGCAATTAATTTGTTAAGAGCATTTTCTCTGCTACTCTACCACCAGAGAAGTATACATAAATACTGGCTAATTTAATCTATTGGATTGAACAGAATGAGTATCCATATTGAATTTAGTGTATCGTAAAAAGCTCTAAGATTTAGAAGTTTTGACTTTTTTTGTGTGTGCCTTCGCACACTTTTTGTTTTTACAAATATGACTTATATATGAAAGAATTTTAAAAAATAGCTCTCTTCCTGACCGCGGAAGGCAACATGTGTTGCTTGCCGCACATCGAGAGCTCGACAGCAGGGAGAGCTCAGCAGCAACACTTGCCGAGCATCCATGACTCAGCGTGTTATGTAAACCACTTAATTAAGTGATTTAATTTAGGTAAATCGAGTAGTTAAGTAATTAATTAGTTAAAGTGGTTAATTAAGAGATTAACTAGTATAGTGCACTGTCTTCTGGTTTCCTTTTCCCAGCACGTAATATATGGTCTTTTCCTTTTCTAGAACGTTTGTTTCCTTTTCCTTAATTTCAAGATATTTGTTTCCTTTTCTTTGAGATGATGCTGGAGGTGGGGGGAGATCTGTTGTGGGCCACAGGGATGAGTTAGACACATTAAACAATGGCCATCGGATGTGGGTGAGTAAAGCTGAGGAAAGATCTGAGAGGTTAATTTTGATGGAGGCAAGTTTCTGGGGACGTTTCGCTGGGTGCATGAAGGTTGGGCTATCTCTAGTGGTGTGCATTATTTGGGGTGGACGTAAAAAAGAATGCTTAGGTGCATTATAAAGGGGTATAGATTAGCTGATTTTGATAGGCACATTCCTAACAATGTGTTATCTGTCGTGGCTTCCGTGGTGGAGGAGGAGGCTATTTAGGCAATTGCGTTCGCACGGCAGTTGGATTTGAAAAAAAAATAGTAATAATAAAAAAGCAGTGCGAGGGGGCTAGAAAACGTTGGCTCGTAAGATTTGTTGTGAAGAAAGGTTGGGCTCCTTGTTTTTCTACTTGGTGCCTGTCCCTGAAGAGTAGTGGAGTAATAAAATAAAAGCGTGCGTTCAGCGTAACCTGGCAACATTAATTCCTGCAGCCACCTGAACCTTGTTCTGGCTTGGCTTGTCGTTTAAACCGGGTAAGGTAACCCTTTTGGTCCAAAAACATTCCTGGGCACCTGTAAATTAAGTAAAGCAAAGTGTGGTATTTGGTTTGGCACCACAAAGTTGTTTTTTTGGCTCAGAGGACTAAAGGAGTTACGTTGTGCTGTCCACGACAGCGAGCACAAGCATCTGGCCCGGCCGTGTTGGGTGTCAGGGTGGGTTCAATTGGTTCGTGTGATCGCTTAGCTGCCGTCGTCGATCCATCCATCCATCCATCTATGTTACGTTTTTGGGTCTGCAAGGGAAACAAAAATCATCGTGCGTTGCAGTATATATACTTAGGGCCGGTGTACATGATCGATGTAGCTAACGATCGAGAGCATCCCCTCCCGACCCCCATGTGAGATATAATCAAGTTTAGGTACAAGAAACCAATTTCACCCAACAGCTCGACTCAGGCCCATGCCGTAACCTAGCGTACAAATACTGCTCGCGTAGTAGCACAAGAAATACATCCGTACAACACCACGCGAAAAAACAAGCTAGCTTGTTATCGACAGCACACCAGCGTACACATAACACACTAATACGAAGTGGATTGTAGATTCTAGTGTATATGGGTGGGCTGGATTGTGAGAATCAGATTCTAGAATCGGGCTATTTGTTCCTGATTCTACTTTTGGAGCCATAATCCAGAATCAAAAGCTAAAACAAACAGGCCCTAAAGCTTTTGCTCCATCCATTGATGTTGTGCTCAGGAGCATGAAGAGAGGAAGCCTAGGTATGTCTTGTTCTATGATAGCCGATGGATCTAGGTTGCCTAACGGATCTACATAAAACTGGTTTTCACTATCTGGCATAGGGATAAATACCTGATTTGACTCATTGTCCATGAGCCGATGGATTGAAACACTAGCAGAAGAGTCTTGAAGACAAGGAAAATGAGTGAGCGCGCCGATGGCAAGGAGTCTCAGAGTTTGAGCACGTGAAAATGACATGTGAATGGGCCCTATATTTATAGGTGGGTATGTTGACAACGATTTTGTCTTGAGATTAAATAAAAAAATAAACAATTACATAAAAATAATAATATAAAATAAACAAAATACACTGATGGCTAAAATCCGTTAGAACATATATAAAAAATGACTAAAGGATGTGAATTGTATTTAAAAAATAATCGCTATGATATACGTGAACTACATGACTAGAAAATAGTGTGACGATCAATATTTCGCTGACAATTTTTTTTAATGCTTAAAGTTCTACATGCGTTGCGCTAATATGATGATATCTCAGTCATATGTGAGTTGAATAAACATAAGAATGTATGCATGGGTTAGCTAAGCTCTTGGGCAAAACTCACACTCATGGCTATGTAGCAAATAAAACGCCCCATGAGGCCTTTTATACCAACTAGTATAGTGCTCCTTCTTCCGGTTTCCTTTTCCCAGGACGTAATATATGGTCTTTTCCTTTTCTAGAACGTTTGTTTCCTTTTCCTTAATTCTAGGATATTTGTTTCCTTTTCCTTGAGATGATGCTGGAGGTGGGGGGAGATCTGTTGTGGACCACAGGGATGAGTTAGACACATTAAACAATGGTCATCGGATGTGGGTGAGTAAAGCTGAGGAAAGATCCGAGAGGTTAATTTTGATGGAGGCAAGTTTCTGGGGACGTTTCGCTGGGTGCATGAAGGTTAAGCCATCTCTATGGGGTGCATTATTTGGGGTGGACGTAGAAAAGAATGCTTAGGTGCATTATAAAGGGGTACAGATACAGCTCAAATGAAAAAATGTATCAAGGAAACATACTGCTATACTGGCCACGTCCAAAAGAACACACATGGGTGTTGTGGTCATGTGCATGCATACATATTTAAGTACTTTACTAATGAATTGATTAACTGCTTAAAAAAAGTTAATTAAAGCTTGCATGTAGAGATCCTCCGACTGCATGTATAGCATCTCTCCATGTCTCAAAGAAAATGGCATCATGGCTGCATGCATGCATAAATTAATTACCCTTTCAAAATGGTAATTGCCCACATATCAGCTAAAAAAAAGAAAAAAAAGAGAAAGAATCATCCATGAAACTGTCATGCATGGCCACGTCCCGCACGATCTGCACTGGCTGCAACAAAGCAAATAAAAATACTGAATCAGGAGGCTTTGAAGCGCTAATTACTCTCCACTAATTAATTAAGGAAGCGTAGACCACATTTCAGCCATGCATGCAAGCAGTTTCCAGGCTGACCATGTCTTGCATGCAACCAACACCTCATACACGACTTATACATGCTGAAACAAAACAAATCAAAACACTTACAAGTACTAATTAACTGCTTTCTTCACTAATTAATGGGCCCATGTTTCAACCACTGCACATAAATGAAGTAGGATGCGTCATTGGTTTGTGCTAATCAGCATGGCCCCATGTTGCAGCCGTAGCATGCAGATGCAGGCTGTCGTGTGCAAACTGCCACACTAGCAAAAAATAAAATTCGTGAGAAAGGAAAATCAACGTAGGGAGTTACGGCAACTTCCCTCAAGCAAACCTCCCTCTCATCTTTGCTCTATAAATAGGAGGTGAAGGGCAGAGAGAAAGGACCCTTTTTTTTAGAGAGTACTTTTGAGAGGAAACACTGGAGAAGAGAAAACACTTGGAAAGGAACCAAAGAAAAGGAGAGCAAAGCAAGCTGCCATTGGAGAGGAAGAGCTTCAAGCACGAGAAGAGAAAAGAAGGTGAGAATTATGTTCTTCCTTAGTCCTTAGGCTTGATCAAGTGATACAAGCCAAGGTGATCTTCTTCCTCCCATCCTCCTCCAAGTCAAGATATGTTCTCCTCAAGGCCTCACTTCCTAATTCGGTCCCATAGTGGACATAGATACAAGAGCGAAGATCCAAAATCTTCGTTTCTTAGTATCGGGCACTACGCTTGGAAACGAATCAAGGTTGAGAAGATTCAAGACCTCACTTCCTAATTCGGTCCAGTAGTGGGCATGGATGCAAGAGCGAAGATGCAAAATCTTCGTTTCTTAGTATCGGGCACTACGCTTGGAAACAAATCAAGGGTGAGAAGATTTAAGACCTCACTTCCTAATTCGGTCCCGTAGTGGGCATGGATGCAAGAGCGAAGATACAAAATCTTCGTTTCTTAGTATCGGGCACTACGTATGGAAACGAATCAAGGGTGAGAAGACTCAAGACCCTGTTTCTTAGATTCGGTCCCTTAAAGCGGATACGAATCATGAACAGGTATATGTTGCAAAAGAAAATGATTTTCCAAAAGAAAAAAATTGCTAATTAATTAATCTTCATCGCGGTTATACTCGCATATGGGTTCCGTATTCACAAAATGCCATATCATGGGTAGTAATCCGAACATATCGACATAAAAAATATTATATCCGGCTACATGTTCCATGGGCTCCATGAAAATGAGTACTAAGCATGCATGCGTGAATTAAGAGATTCCCTAATTAATCAACTAAGCACTCCGTTGGGTTTATACGCCAGCCAAAGCATGCATGCATAGCATCTCCCATGTTGCAAAGGAAGTGGCGTCGTGGCCACATGCGTAAAGAAATTAAGTATTGCTCTAATTAATAAATAAATTAAAAATAATTAGTGTGGCCCACATTTCAGTCAAAACATGCTGAGCATCTCTACCATGTAACAAAGAAGATCGTGTGTGTATATATAGGGCTGCATGCATGTACAGATTGATAAAAGAAAAATGGTCTACATGAAGTCAAAAAAAATGTTTGGAAGACCCTAAGTAATGCGCGTCCAGTGCAATCGTTGTTAAAGCACTTTGTGCATGCTTTAACTGACCAATAACAAAAGTGCATAAATGGTGAAAAGAAAATAAGAAAGTGAAAATCATGCGGGTTCCCATCCAATTAGGCCTTATATGCTCACATAGCTCAAATAAAAAAAATTAGGAAGACATGCTACCCACGTAAAGAAGAAAAATGGCATCGTGGCTTATGCGGCTGCATGCATGCAAAGAGTAAAAATAAATGAATTCTGGAAGTAATGTACCCGCAATACTTGATACTTGATGTTGCTTAGTCTTATATTCAATTAAAATTTAAACAACTTGTCTCTAATGACGTGGAGACGGGTCCACGCCCATTTTCCCGTCATCAGGGTAAAAGGAACAGTAAAAGACGGAAAGATTTCCCGAAGTAGTGGTTGCGGTTATGGTAAAAAAAACGGTGTGTTTTAAAGATTGCGGCGCAATAAGTGGAGCGGTTACCAAAGACGGCAGTAAAATCGTGGTTGAGCCGATGGTGGTTGAAGCTGACGGAGAAGATTTTTGGAAGATAACATATTATTTCCTAAAAATGGGGATATATGTTAGCACCAGAATTTAGCAGGACATTACTAGTTTGTCAGGCTTAGGATAAAAAGGGTATTTTGGCTGATGTCGGTTAGAAAAGGAAAAGTTAAGTTAAAGATAGAATTATGATCAATATTGATTCAAAGATATAATTGTATCTGTACAGAGGTCAATACGAATCGCAGTTTGCAATGCATTTGAGAAGGATACGATTGGCCAACGCACTATAAAAGAGGATAAATGACGAGCAGAAAAAAAATAACTCCAATCAATCAAACAACTCGTATCTACTTTTTACTCTCCTGTCAACTACGAGTAGCTCTATAATTTAGAATCTCTCTTGTAATCCGATTTCGATCAATAAAGTTGCGCATCGTCGATTGTTGATCTTCTTCGATTACGCCAGATTTGATTTTCTCTGATCTTATTGCGTATCGTCTTTTTGGGAAATATACCTTTATCAATCATTTAATCAGCCGTAACAAGTTGTTTAGACTTATTGCTACATTTGATTTAATTGTCTTCTGGTAGCTGTTTATATCTTTATCGATTATCACATTATATCGGCTTTGAGCGTATATTTTTCATCGATCTTGCCGAATGCAGGATCAAATCGTCTGGCACGCCATGAATCAATCTGAATCCAGCGTTCTCATATGTTTGAGCCGATCAATCTTTGGTCACACTTTCGACGCAACCCAACGAAAAATAATTTGTTAGTTCAAGTAACACATATTACGAAATCTGGTAACAACGTCACATTACAAGAGCAGTGCAATACTCTAGCTACTGCCTTTTGTGGTACATTGGTGTGAAATGGTAAAAGATGATAGCTACACATGTTTTGATTTGTACTTCCCATGTAACAAGCTAGTGTGTGGGAGCTTACGAACGGGGAAAAACTCAAATAGACCTGACACGTCCAGTTTTAGCCGTCCAGTCTTAAACAGGATTAATTAGCTTGTTGGTTGTCACTTCCAGAACACAGTCGCCGGGTGACAGCCGCCACATACTCATGGGCCTTGCTCCACAAGCATGTTAGGCTACTTAAACCCACCATCAGTGGTGGTTTATAGTAGAAACGAACTCTCTCCGGTGACAGATATTTATCGTTTTAAGTATAAATGCAGTTAAAATTTCAAGACTTTGATTGTCAATATCTTTTTAAATATTTAAATTGAATATATGAAAATTATTTGTGTAGATTTGTCTCGAAAAGTACTTTCATAATATTATGATTATATTATGCTTTATAAAAATATTGTAATAGAAATTAATGATTAAAACTGTATTTTGAAAACCGTTTCAATATCTAAAACGATAACTATTCGTGACCGGAGGGACTAATATCCCTGAGTTGAAGTTATACTAGCCCTCTTATAAGGCCGATATTGTCAACCTAACGTCAAACCACCACGCTTTCACTGCAAATCACCGCAAGCAAGAAGTGAGTATGCTTAAACATGCTCATCGATATCAATAGTAAAATAGAAGACATGACACTAATCACAACGCATGGAAGTAATGAAACAAAACAGCGATAACTAAACAGAAGTAAATTGCAATGCTCACACACTTCATTGCACGCCATGCACGAGATTTATAGATTACTATGCAGAGTGTTGCTGTCCAGTGAAATAACTTGTGTGGCTCTAATCATATGGAGTATCCATTTCCAAAACACTGCAGCGCTCGCTAGTACGAGTGGGTATTTTTAAATTGAAACCGAATTACTAAACCGAACCAAATTAATTGATTATTTCGATTTTTTCGGTTTTCAGTTTTCGGTTCAGTTTTTGTTTTTGGTATAATTCGGTTTTCAGTGTTTGGTTGGTTTTTCACTTCCAAAAACCGAAATAACCGAATAGACCATAAACAATACCACTTTTATAATGTTGTTGCTAAAGCCACTAAACAATTATCATGTTCTAACACATTTATGCATATGTTTGATATATTCATATATTCTATTATGCTTATATTGTAATGATCTATGAATATTGTGTGGGTTTATCCATACTCTATGTTGCAATATGACAAGGACTAAATCTAATCTACATAATATTTATTCATATTTCGATTAACCGAATTAACCAAACCGAAATATTTCGATTAATTCGCTTCGGTTTTTTTATTTTGGCCCGAGAAATTCGGTAGCTGGTTTTCAAAAACCAAATTATTTTAAAACCGAAAAGACTAAACTGATCAGACCGAAAAAACCGAATACCCACTGCACGTGGGAATTATTTTTTAAAATAATATATATTTTAAATAATTTTACAAAAATAATATACCAAAATAAAAATTTACAAAATATACCCATGTCACTGTTTAAAAAGGCGACAGAAGCTCCAGCCTTGTACCAAATGAATCTACGAAAAAATAATCCGTCGGCCAATTCAATCTGTGACTAAAAAGATCTCTATCGCCGTTTGAAATGACGACAGAGGTGTATTTTTGTAAAATTTTGTTTCGGCATATTATTTTCGTAAAATTATTTAAAAATATATTATTTTAAAAAAATCATTCACGTGGTACTCATGTAGTTGTCCCTCAGAAGCTAAACTCGAGCTATAACCGACCCAAACTGGTATATATCAGCTGTCTGTATAAGACTATGCCGCATAGAATTTTAGATGATGTGGAGGAGAGAGAAAGCTGTTGTCTACTATTTAATAAACGGTCTTATAGACAGTTTTACATTTTATATACCATGGTATAGATAGTCTGTTAATTGAACGAGAGACCCATTACATACAACTATATAGACGATCCATTGTATAAGTTATTTTTAGTGCTGTCTGTAGATGATATAGAGATGTATTATAGACAGTTGCTGTTTATACTAGTGTATATGCCCTTAGAGTGGGTCACATTGCCCATGCTGTTCTCTTTAGAGCAGGCAACTCTTTTGAGGATCCTCTGTTATGAATGTAGATTCAGCCACACAATATATTCTAAACTTGGATCCAAAAAATAATTAAGTACACGTCAGATCGATCTATCACGGTGCAAATGCAATAAACCCATACAGTAATTTAAAATTCCACCAAATTAAAGTGCACAAGTAAGGTGAAAGCGCAGCTTGCCTTAATTAACTGATTTTGAGCTATGAGATCACCGCTGTGCTGATCATCGACGTTGATCTCGGGCAGCTAGATCGACCAGATCTTCGCCAAGCATATCAATCTCATAATCTCTATACCTCGAGATCTGGGATAACCAACAGAATCATGCACAAACTAACATTGTGCTTATAAATTGAATCTGGAACAGAATGATATTAGCTGTGCTATTCTGTGGACCACAGTACAGTTACAAGTGCACTAATGTGAAAAGCAATGACATACGGTTATTATCCTTCTCTAGAGTAATTAAGATACTATTAATCTATACATGCTACTCAGCTAAATCAATTGAGTTTAGCTAACCCAGTTCTGTACTCCAGTTGATAAGCTTGTGTTGTTACTGTTGTACACGTATGGCAAGTTTGGACCCAAGAGGAGCTTCTTGCAATTCCTTTCATCAGGCAAGGGGACTGTTGCAAAATTCTGGACTAAGTGCAAATAAAACTGAAGTTTGGAAGTTCTCCAAAATAATCAACCGAGCCTATTGGGCCCACATTGGCCCAATTTAAGTTATGGCCCAACTGAAAAAAAAACAATACTGGAATATTTTCTTTCTTCCTTGATTTCCACGTCCCCCCCCCCCCCCCCCCCTCTGAAACTGACTTAATTTTCCCATTTTGAGAACATTAGTCTATCTTTTCCACGCTAAGGATTAATTAAGTTCACAGAGAAGGATTAACTACGTCACTTTACATCAGAAAACATGTGGGTCCCAATTCCTAATACAACGGAAAAGAACATGAG
Organism: Otatea glauca; assembly: GCA_036346275.1. Lineage (NCBI taxonomy): Eukaryota > Viridiplantae > Streptophyta > Magnoliopsida > Poales > Poaceae > Otatea > Otatea glauca. The sequence continues at coordinate 732,829 of CM070715.1, read as the reverse complement.
TTGGCAAAAAACAAAATAGTTGAGACAGAGATCGACAGCTACAAAAACGTTGAATTAATCAATCCGTGGAACACCTGAAATCCTAATGGAGCTACCTAGAGAAACGGCAATACATTTTTCACCGCTCTTGAAACAACATGAATTACTAGTGGGTTTATCTTTTTTTAGATAATGAAAGATCATATCTCCGCGGTCTCTGCATCATGAGATGTACACAGCTAAATAATTATTACACAATTACAACTAAACTGTTGTCAAAAGAAAAATTAAAATAGTTTTTCTAGAAAAGTTACAACATGCCATAAGAAACATGAAACATCTCAATCCACACACAGCGTGTTATTAAATCTCCATCCATGCCTGACGAAGAGATCCTTAACCACAATCTCCAACAATCTGCATCCTGATGACACCACATTTCGGGCCTCCAGACACTGCAGCACAGACCACGATCGCAATTAATTAGTGCAAAGATAGATAACCTGCAACGGATTAGAAAAAATTTTCTTATCAAAAATCACATCATTTCGACATAGCCAAATTGACCAACACAAAGCGACAGCCCCAACCAAGATGTGAGCCCTTAAATCTTTTCTCAGCCCTAATAACCAACTCCCAAACATAGTGATCATGTTACTGTGAGGTGACAAATTAAAAGCCGCTTGAATGACGCACCATACGAAATGAGCAAAGTGATAGTCATAAAAGAAGCGTTGTATATTTTCCTCACGGTTGCAAAAACAACATTTTGTACTACCATTTCAATTTCTTTTACGAAGTATATCTTTTGTCAATACCACTCCACGACGTAGGTACCATAGAAAAAATTCTTATTTTCAAAGATACCTTAAGCTTCCACAATTGACGGTTTGTAACGAAGACATTTTGGTGCATTAAAGCTTGCATACATTGATTGAACTAAAAATTGTCCATTCTGATGGATATTCCATCTAAAAATATCCCGTTTTAGTGTTAATTGCACACTAGCAACCTTTGTGACAAATTCATACAAGGCTAGTAAATTATGCCTCGTAATAGCTCGACGAAAAGTCACATTGAGTATGTTAGAGATTATTACTTCAGCTACTGTGATATATATATATATATATATATATATATATATATATATATATATATATATATGTATATGTATATATGTATATGTATATGTATATATGTATATGTATATATAATACACAATCTGAAAAAGTCAAGGAACTAGTAGGATCATCTGATTGACGGCATACCAACCTTATCAGCGATAGCAAATTAGAAAGGGCCAAGTCAAGAGGAACTACTAGCCTGTCTACTACCAGTGCTGACGCAGCAGCTAGCCTCCGCATGCGTCGATCGAATTAGCTAGCTGCAGGCTGCAGGCTGTGGGCTCAGGAGTCAGATCGATACCATGTCCATGCGCGTAATACAAAACAACGTACTTTGAATTTTAGCCGAGTTTGTCCGACCTGGAGGATGTGTGGATTAGAAATGAAATGGAGTAAGCAAAAGAAGAGCAGAGCTAGTTACGTTGCCTCACAGCTAGTGTGTCGTGTGCGCTAGCTAGGCACCTAGCTAGCCAAAACACGGGTAAGCAAATATTCGAGATAGCTAATAAGTGGTGCTAGCAAGCTTCTTTTCCCTTGTGTAATTGCAATCGAGCTAGCTATACGTTAAGCAAATGGAGATCAGTAGGCACAGATCAAAGTAAGCATGGACACGACAAGATATCGATCTATAAGCCCAAAAAGAAAAAGAAAGATGGGTAAAAGCTTGAAGAGTAGGCAGCGTACGTGGGCATGGCATTCGGCCAGCTAGCATACACATGCTAGTTGGAGGAGTAGCGGCGAGGTGGCGATCGAGATCCGGAGTATGCATGTTTCCCGGTAATGCAATGGCAGCGGTCCATGTACTTCGAGGCCGATCGAGGGCCTGCAAGGCACCCCCTTCGCCGGCGGCAATATATAATAGCTAGTATCTGTTGAATTATACGAGCTTAGCCCATTTAAATGAAAATCCAATAAATCTTAAAAGCCCATTGAATAAAGGTAGAGAGGTGGGATGTCTTTAGTACTATATTGCTTGTGGAGGTGGAGAGAGACCTACTTAAATATGGAGTTGGTTCTCTCTCTATTACACATGGCAATGGAGGGAAGAGAAAGAACCCACACGCGCGCTCGCCTCGCCTCACTAGGCATGGGCGGCGGCGAGCGGCACCTGTAACTTCCTTTTGCAGCTTTATCCAAACTGCGAAACGCGTTTTTCGTCTTCCAGTACTGCGCCGCCACCATAGTCCGCCTCATCCCGCTGCATCGGCGTGCACCGGCGAACGGGAGAGTAGGTCTCCGGAATCTGTCATCTTTGCGATCCTGCACCGGGAGAAGGCGAATAAGTTTTTTGGGAAGCGCTTCGCGCGACTGCTCACGATCGTCATCACGGCTTGTCTACTTATACGCTCGGGCGCCGTTGTTCGTCGTTGACGCGCTCGGTGCCAACACGTTCTCGTCATCAACAACGTACCATCTACATCGGCTATTGCTTCCTCTACAGTAGATCGGTACGTGAGAATCATGTTTAATCTCTTGCTGTTTTTACTCCTAAGTATAGTAGATCTATTCATGTGTAGCTTTGTGATATGCATGTGTAGATTATACTCTCGCAATATGATCATGTTAGTCAATCTGTTCATGTTCGTGTTTTATCTCGGAATTTATATAAACCTGAAAGTGCTAATTATTCCAACAATCCAAAACCTTATATTAGGCACTTTGGTTTAACGATGGTCGGATTTCTTGATGCATCGAGGTGGATAAATTTACGGTGTGCACTTCAAGAGATGGCGAGTTAAAGTCAATCGTGGCTTACCGCCTTGAACATGTTCAGGTGTCTAGTGGCGGACTGAGGGGACCTTACTCTGAGCAGGAGAAAGTGTTTCAGAAGCCACTACACTCTTTGTGGGATGCGTTCTGAGTGTTCTTGCTGATCGTTTATGTGATGTGTATATGCACATAAGAGACGCTAAGGAACTGTAGGATACGCTGAATGCTAAATTCGGTGCATCAGATGCTGGCAGTGAACTGTATATTATGGAGCAGTTCTATGACTACAAGATGGCTGACAACTGTTCTATAGTAGAACAAGCTCATGAGATACAGTGCATTGTAAAGGAACTCGACCTCGTTAAGTGTTCCTTACCTGACAAGTTTGTGGCTGGGTGCATGATTGCAAAATTACATTCGTCATGGAGGAGTTTCGCCATTGTTCTCAAACACAAGAGACAAGAGATCTCTATTGAGAGTCTCATTGCGTCTCTTGATGTTGAGGAGAAAGCTCGGGTTAAGGATGGACCTAACAAAGGGGCTGAGGGACATTCTAGCGCTAATATGGTGCATAAGCATCCTTACTTCAGGAACAAAGGGAACAACAAGGCCAATAAAACCACCAGTTTCAAGAAGAAGAAGATGAAGAACCCTAAGGAGGAGCCTTGCTATGTGTGCGGTGAACTTGGACATTGGGCTGCCCAGTGTGCAAACCGCAAAGGCAAAAAGGCTCATAAGGGGCAGAATCCAAAGTCTGCCAACATGGTCATCAGTGACACTGGAGATGCATCTGGAGTGTATGGTATTGTACCTGCTATCTTTTCAATGAGTCAATCTACCAATTGGTGGATTGATACTGGAGCTAATGTGCATGTGTGTGCTGATATCTCGTTGTTTTCTTCTTATCAGGTCACTAGGAATTCCTCCGTCCTAATGGGGAATGGGTCGCATGCTTTAGTTTATGGAGTTGGCACGGTGGATCTGAAGTTTACTCCGGGCAAGATCGTGCAACTAAGGAACGTGCAGCATGTTGTTTCTATTCACAAGAACCTAGTGAGCGGCTCCCTTCTCTGTAGAGATGGGTTTAGAGTGGTATTTGAGTCTAATAAAGTAGTCATGTCCAAACGTGGATTGTTTATTGGTAAAGGCTATGAGTGCGGAGGCTTGTTCCGTCTTTCTCTTTCTGATTTATGTGATAATACAGTGAATCATATTTGTGGCAATTCTAATGGAGATGAGGCCAGTGTGTGGCACTCACGTTTATGTCATTTAAATTGTGGTTCAATGTTTCGGTTATCCAGTATGAGTTTAATTCCAAAACTATCCATTGACAAAGGTTCTAAGTGCCAAAGTTGTGTACAATCTAAGCAACCTCGAAAGCCTCACAAGGCAGCCGAGGAGAGAAATTTGGCACCTCTAGAACTCATACATTCAGATCTTTGTGAAATGAATGGTGTGTTGATAAAGGGTGGAAAGAGATATTTCATGACGTTGATTGATGATGTTTCTAGATTTTGTTATGTTTACTTGTTGAAATCTAAGGATGAGGCTCTAGAGTACTTTAAGATCTATAAGGCAGAAGTTGAAAATCAACTTGAAAGAAAGATCAAAAGACTTAGGTCAGATCGTGGTGGAGAGTATTTCTCTAATGAGTTCGACTTATTCTGTGCGGAACTTGGGATTATACATGAGAGAACGCCTCCCTATTCACCCCAATCAAACGGGGTTACTGAAAGAAAGAACCACACTTTGACTGACTTGGTGAATGCCATGTTAGACACTACAGGTTTATCTAAGGCATGGTGGGGAGGCTTTATTGACTTCATGTCATGTTCTAAATAGAGTTCCAATAAAGAATAAGGAGAAAACCCCATATAAGGAATGGGTTGGGAGAAAACCATCACTTTCTTATTTGCGCACTTGGGGGTGCTTGGCGAAAGTCAATGTACCGATAACTAAGAAACGTAAAACTTGGGCCTAAAACTGTGGATTGTGTATTTCTTGGATATGCTCATCGGAGCATAGCTTATAGATTCTTAGTAGTAAAATCAGATGTATCCGACATGTTTGTCGATACGATTATGGAGTCTCGTGATGCAACATTCTTTGAGAATGTATTTCCTATGAAGGATTTACATAGCATGTCTAGAATAAATTTTGAGATAGTTCCTGAACCTACTGAATCTTTTGAACACTTACCTGAGCAAATTCCTAAGGAGGAGGATAGTGAAGCTCCAAGGAGGAGCAAGAGACCAAGGATTGCAAAATCTTTTGGTGATGATTTCACTGTGTACCTCGTGGATGACACTCCCACATCTATTTCAGAAGCCTATGCATCCCGGATCTCGACTCTGGAAGGAGGCAACGAGAGTGAGATGGATTCCATTATCTCTAATGGAACTTGGGAAGTCACGGAACGACCTTATGGTTGCAAGCCTGTTGGCTGCAAGTGGGTATTCAAGAAGAAGCTTAGGCTTGATGGTACGATTGAAAAGTATAAGGTTCGGCTTGTGGCTAAGGGCTACACACAAAAAGAAGGTGAAGATTTTTTCGATACCTATTCACCTGTCGCTAGAATGACCACTATTCGAGTGCTACTTTCCTTGGCTGCCTCATATGGTCTTATCGTTCATCAAATGAACGTGAAGACAGCTTTCCTTAATGCCGAGCGCTCACCTGACGAGCAAACCTCCCGAGCTCGCTCGGTCTCTAATGAATACTTACTTAATTTGATATCTAGATCATCTTACAAATGTAAAAGCAGTAGTAATAAGCTAGCTAGCACTTCCATCAATACAATAAAACCGCAAACACAAATTCGAATATACATACATACATACATAGTGCGAATAGCATATGTGCATGTAAAAATGAGAGCAAGTGTGTCCATGTATGGAAACGACATGCCTAAAGCCTAGCGATCCTCCTCCTCGCTCCTAGCTAGCTAGTTACGTACGTACTTAATTTGTTTCTTCGAAACAGCAAGGGCGAGCAAGAGTTCACAGGGAGCAATCACCTGCAGCCAAATAGGAGATTGATCGAGAGGTGTAGAACAAAAAGTACCGTAAAATGTGACGTTGCATGCACTAAAATTGATCGATCATCGAGCATGCTAGCTACTCGATCGATCGATCTCTTCGTCGATCATATATGTACCCTAGTAACTAGCTAATTAATTGTCGTAATATGACTACGTGATGGAACTGCACATACATAGAAGCTAGCCAATTGATGACTAGCTAGCTAGCTCGTCAGGTTAAAAGTGGGACAATTAAGCAGATCGATCGACATGTAGCTAGCTAGGCTTTTGAAAAATAGTAAGAGAATAAGCTCGGGATGATCTTTGTCTGTCCAAAGACATATATATATATATAGGTTGCAATTAACTACCAGCATTTGTGTGGAGATCAGCGTTCCGGCCGGCCGTACAGTGCTGTATACAATATTATTTGGTGCATGTACATGGGGTGATAATTCAATCATGAACGATCAAGTTTAATAATTTTTACGACATGATCGATGATACATAAATCAATTTACATTTGGTGGAAGTAATAATAGTACGTGTTCAATCACCGATCGATCGAGCTAATCCCCGCTGGATCAGATGAGCTAGCTAGCTTAGGTTGTAATCGTTGGACGTGTTCTTGCATTGCTACGGCCGGGCCACTAAACGTTGGGCAGCTTTGCTAGCTAGGAATAGGATGCCCGGCCGGCTTGATCTGTATATAAGTTTCAACAGAGCTGAGGCTAATTAAAGCTTTAATTTCCAGAAAATTAACAACAGTACGTACGGGGTGATTAACATGAGCTAGAAACAGCTAGCATTAATTGTAACTACAACGTACTACTACTATAAGGACACGCGCCACGCGCATGCATTTCATCTCGATCGCGCGCGTACGTTATGGAGTATAAAATTAAGATGCTTGTATGTCTAGCTAGCATGCTTGGCTAGCTATACGATCATGGGCCATGGCCGGCCTTGCTAAAAATCAGAGATGTTATTGAGTGCCCTATGTATTTGGCTATTTGATGACAAATTCTTCTGTTCTCGATCCCTTAACAGAATGTTAATTAGCCAGCTGAGGTAGTTGAGTTAGCAACTATATATGTCGCTAGTGGGCTGGGACATCCATTTTCCCTTCGCTTCTGGCAACATGCATGCATGCTCCGGTCCAGCTAGTTGCGCACGCATTTCCTTAAATTGGCATTTGATGATTAATTAATTAGTGCCGTTAATATTCTGTTCTCAGTACCTGCTACCTAGACTACCTGCCAACTAATGGAGTTAATTAATATCCAACGGTTGATTAGTGAACGTAAGTAGTACGCTGATCACTGAGTAGTTTGACTATATATATACACCAGTATAGTGCCCTGTTTTTCGGTTTTCTTTTCCCAGCACGTAATATATGGTCTTTTCCTTTTCTAGAACGTTTGTTTCCTTTTCCTTAATTCCAGGATATTTGTTTTCTTTTCCTTGAGATGATGCTGGAGGTGGGGGAGATCTGTTGTGGGCCACAGAGATGAGTTAGACACATTAAACAATGTCCATCGGATGTGGGTGAGTAAAGCTAAGGAAAGATCTGAGAGGTTAATTTTGATGGAGGCAAGTTTCTGGGGACGTTTCACTGGGTGCATGAAGGTTGAGCCATCTCTAATGGGGTGCATTATTTAGGGTGGACGTAGAAAAGAATGCTTAGGTGCATTATAAAGGGGTATAGATACACACACGGTGACGCTATTCCACGTCAGCACGTAGAACTAGTTTTTCTACGCGTTGACCATAAGCATTGCGCAATGATGTTTATTCTACACATGTGTCGCAACAACAGTCGCTCGCATACAGCCCAAAAAAAATACACTTGGCCCAGTTATTAAAGCGGCACAACATGTAAACTTTTTACGACCAGAAGGTGAGTGTGAACTCAGATCGATAGTAAACCATTCCACATACATAGCCAGAGCAACTAGAAAAATATGTTTTTATAGTTTTGTACATGAATCTTGTTTTTATTTATTTAGCCATATCTTTCAAATGAGAATGATTTTGGTCTTGAAATTTTACAGGGTAGTAGAATCCACCCTCCCCTACTTATGGTAATTTTTTTGAGAATTTTTGAAAACTTGTACGTGTGATTTTCATATGTTGTAACGGAAATTACTACATGTACAATATGAAATTACTATATCTGTAGCAATTCTGCACAGATCAGTTATTCGATAGTAAAGTCCATGAAAACTATATGTACAAGTTCTAAAAAATTTTCAAAAAATTACCATAGGTAGAAAATATGAGTTTCTATAGTCTTGTAAAATTTGAATTTCAAACTCAATAGCATTTTAAATATATGAAATTGACAAGTGTTAATCAGTGATGAATAGTAAATTTATCATTTTCATATCTTTCAAATAAAATGAGTTTGGTATTCAGATTTTACAGACCTATAGAAGATCACATTCACTACCTATGGTAATTTTTTGAGGGATTTTTTAGAACTTATACATATATTTTTCTCGAATTTGTACTGTCAAATAACTAAAAAACTATATGTAAATATTCTAAAAAATTCTCAAAAAATTAAAATACGTAGGAGATGTCAGGTTCTATAGTCGTGTAAAATTTGAATACCAAACTCAGTGGTATTTGAAAGATATGAAATTGACAAGTGCTAATCAGAGATGAATAGTAAATTTGTCATTTTCGTATCTTTCAAATGCGACTAAGTTTGGTATTCAAATTTCGCAGATATATAGAAACTCACATTCCTTACTTATGGTAATTTTTTATGGGATTTTCAAAACTTGTACATATAGTTTTTATGGACTTTACAACCAAATAACTGATCTGTACAGTAAAATGAAGTAATATGCAGTCCGGCTAAAGAAATGAATCAGTAAACGATAGTAAAATATAACACATCGTATCATTAAATGGTAGTAAAAATATAACACATGGTGTCATCATTCTACAGAGAAAACAGTAAAGAAGTCGAACCACTAAAAAAATGTGTTTTGTGGTTTGTACATGTATCTGTTCATTCTTTATTTTAGCCATAACTTTCTATTCATAGCTCCGATTCATGAGCGGTTTTCACCAGTAGATTAATCACGATGAGAGAAACAAAATAACATAAGTCTCGCTAATAAACAGTAAATTGATGTTCATTTAGCGGTAAAATTTAATTTATGTGAAGTTTATTACTAAAACTTATATTGTATTGTTCCTCTCGTCGTCAGTAATTTATCAGTGAAATTAGTTCATGAATCAAAGCTGCGAATAAAAAGTTATGGCTAAACAAAGAAAATCAGATTTATGTATAAACTAGAGAACACATTTATTAATTGGTTGGCCACGGTTCGGATGCAGTAATAGCTTTATTAGTTCTTCGTAGTAAGTAGGAGTGAATAAGGTAGTAAAAGTTAGTATATAAAATAGTAAAAGTCATATTACTACCATTTACCGATGTAATATGCTATGTTTTACTATTATTTGCCGATTCATTTCTTTAGCCGAACTGCATATTACTATATTTTACAGCACATATCAGTTATTCGGCAGTAAAATTCATAAAAATTATATGTACAAGTTTACAAAAAATATTAAAAAATTACCATAGGTAGGGAATGTGAGTTTATACATCTATGTGAAATTGGAATTCCAAACTCATTCGCATTTGAAAGATATGATAATGACCAATTTACTATTCATCATTGATTAGCGCTGGTCAATTTCATATCTTTCAAATGCTATTAAGTTTGATATTCAAATTTTATAGGACTGTATAACCTGACATCTCCTACGTATGATAGTTTTTTGAGAATTTTTCAGAACATTTTCGTATAATTTTTTAGTTTTTTAACAGTACAAATCCAAAACAAATATAAGTATAAGTTCTAACAAATTCTCATAAAATTACTGTAGGTATATAATTCGATCTTATATAACTCTGTAAAATTTGAATACCAAAATCAATCGTATTTGAAAGATATGAAAATAACAAATTTACTATTCATCTCTGATTAGCACATGTCAATTTCATTTCTGTCAAATTCCACTGAGTATGGTATTCAAATTTTACAGGGCTATAGAAACTTACATTCCTTACTTATGGTAATTTTTTGAGAATTTTTAGAACTAATACATATAATTTTCATGGACTTTACTACCGAATAACTGATCTGCACAAAATATGCTGCAGATGTAGTAATTTCATGTTGTATATGTAGTAATTTCATATTCTACATGTAGTAAATTCTGTTAGCATCTAGAAAAATTACTATTTAATAGCGAGAATTATTCTATTTTATTCCTCTCGTTGTCAATAAGCTACTGATGAAAACCATTTGCAAATCCAAACTACCAATAAAAAGATATAACTAAAACAAAGAGAAAACATATTTGTGTTCAAACTACAAAATGTATTAACTAGTCGGTTTGACAGCGAGAGTAATAAATGATCCATGCATCCATACGCAAGTATTAAATACGGGTATTTAGCTCGATCGGACTATTTAATCTGGCCAGCGTGAGAATAGCACCTCTCTCTCTCTATATATATATATAGTATAATTACCTAGGGCACCATAATCTATGTAACAGCCTCAAAAATCATAAAATAAAAAAAATGAAATAAAAATCTTTTGTGTATTATTTTCGAAATTTCTGAATTTCCTGGATTTTCTGTATATTCTTTTGACTTTTCTTTAATGCAAGAAAGTGAAACAAAGAATATAGTAAATAGAAAATGGTAAAAAGTAAAGATGTTAATTCAACAAAAATTTACCAAAGCCACCATAAATATCTGAGGGCTCTCCTCAGCTTGCTTAAGTCGGTTGGTAAGCTGAATTAGTAAAAATATTAATTAATCAAAGATAATCATGAGTAAATATCTCGGGGTAAAATGGTAAAACAATTTAGTAAAAATATCTGTAAGTCATCCTTACCCAATATTTTTATCTTGTCGACATCAAAACAGTATCAACCTTCAGTAAAAATATCAAGAATTTATTAATTCATTTTATAATTTTAAAAATTCAAAAACAGTGAATAAATAATCTGGAAAACAGTAATGTCAGAATTTTTAAAATTTAAATAATAATAATTAAAGTCTTTAATTTTTACAGAAGGTTTATAATATCATTTCAAACTACCATAAAAAGTTTTGTAAAATAATAACTTCGTCTAAATCGCAAATTAAAAGAAAAACCGAATGGCAATGTAGCAACTGTTGCAATGTCAGAATTTTATAAAAATATGCATGCATCATAAAATAGCTAAAATTTTACTGGAGTATGTTAATTATCTTGCCGACTTCTGGTAAAATTTTTATAAAATTTCGTGCTCTTTTGACGGTCGAAATTTCCGTTGAAATCCCGTTCGGTCGTGAGCTTTCTCCAGAGTTCTTTTCTTGCCGTCGCTGACATGTGGGCTGTGAGGCCCCCATTTTTGATAAATCAATACAAAAAATGGATACCATGTGCATACAGTACTAGTCCCATGATCAGTAGCTAGTACGCACAAATACAAATTGTTATCACAGTCATACACAAACTTTATTACACAGCGGAAGTAAGATTACATATTATTTTTACAATACCAAAAGTAAAACTGCAGTGGAGACAACATCCTGTAGTGTGCCTTTTAACCCATTGTCCCACAGGCAACTGACAAGGAAAATCCTTAGAAATAGTCATCGTTAAATTCCCCGTATCCTGCATCAACGTAAGATTCGTCGGGGAAGTCTATTTCTTCACCTAAAAATATCAACAGTGGCAAGTTGAGTACTTACGTACTCGCAAGACTTATGCAAGACCTAAAATACATGCAGGCCATTTCAAAGAAAGGCTATTAAGGTTAATTTGCACAAAGCTGGTTTGAAATGTAAATACAGAATATTAGATTGCAAAATGAAATTTAAATAAAAGCAATTTAATATTAAAAGTGATAGAATGTAAGCATCAATAAATTACGAATGTTTGGGTATACTGATCATACTTAAAATCATTTCTTTCCGCACACAGCGGAAATGACCAACACGTGGTAGAAACCACTTTTTAGGAAAATAAGCAAAACAGCTAACTATGTGATGACTTTACCAAGTGTCCATGATCATGACGCGCTAATCGATTAGTTTTACACTCTGAGGTATACTGACTTTCCCCACAAGACATGGTGACTCTTTGAGCAATCGATATTTGCACACCGCCTTTGGTGTGCCGCAGAGAGTCATGTTATAACTTTTACATTATTTAAACCTAACTTTGCACCAAAGACGATGACGACAAACCCATTTTGTGGAGTAAGAACTCGAGCATAGAAATGATGGAACTACCCACAATATGGCGTACATCGTTATATTGGTAGACGTTTAATCCATGATCACCTCGGTGTGGGCGTCCGTCGAGCAATTCATTAAGAAACAGCTCGTACTACTCCGGCCTTCCAAGTGCAAAGCTAGTTTTAAACAACTTAATAAGTTAGAGCTGTCCCATACCAAAGACTTGTGGTTGTATGAATTTTCTTGGCACGAAAACAACTCATAGTTCGGTCCTTAATCCGACACGGGCAATAATCTCCACCCTACACTACGTGCAAAACATGCACACACGGCTATTGCCAATAATTGCCCGCATCTAAACCATAGTTTTATTTTCATTTTCCAACCAAATACCAACCACAAAAATGGTCATACCCATTTAAATGTTATATCCAAAGTCTTTAATCATTTCACGTTTTAAGTCATTTAGCTTTGGCTAAGCATTTCACTAAATGTGAGTAACCAGATTGACATTAAATATTGTCTAAGCTAATCTAGGGTTTTCAAGGTTTTCAATTTCCTACTTATCAAGGAAGTTCTATAAGTCTCTGGTACAATTACCATTACGAAATATAGCAGACTTTAATAAAATAAAGTATGCGATAAAACACTTAATGAAAACATTTATAAAACTGGGATCAATATGATCAAAGGGGTTTGCTTGCCTTGCTGATTTTCCTCGACTTGAACTCACGGTCGTCGAATGTACCGGGTTAAATCGGGTTCTACACGTCGTAAAGGCGACATAGAATAAATACCAAATTTCAATAAGGCCAAAAGAAATCAGATGGAAATATTCAAATAAAATAATTTCATAATTTCAGGAATGGTTACATGAGTTATTTGTTTTCTTTTGCAATTTAAAGATTTGATCTATTTAAACCATTATTGCATTATTTTCTACTTATTTTATAACTTAGATTTTTCTTACAACACACCCTAAGTATTTTTACAGATTCTAGTTCCTGAGATTACAAGGATTCTAATAAAATTTATTTTACTAATTTTGGAGGTTATTTGCAAAATTTCCATGAATGGCATATTTCTAACCTTTACTTTGAATTTAAATTGAATTTCAAATAAAATTCAATTCTGAAATATTTTTGCATATTCTGAATCTACTGGATTTTAGATGAATTTAGAATTTTATTTCATCAAATTTGGTTAAATGATTTGAAAGATATGGCTAAATGAACATCTAGGTTTTGATTAAATACTAAAAATCGAAGATTGCGAAAATGGAAAGTACGCTTCGCGCGAAAACGCGCTTTCCATTTCGGGCGGAACCGCGCTTGAGGCGCCGACAAGCGGGCCCATCGGTCGTGACCGATCGTATTCTGCATGGTATGTCGACGCTGCTGGGCTGCATGATCGCGCGCCGCGCCTGCTGGTGACAGTGTGGGTCCGTGATGTCACGGCGCGGCCAACAAGACGTGGCCGACAGTGGGCCCGCTTAGCGGTGACCGAGCAGGCCGCGGCAAGACGAGCTCGCGGTGGCGGCATCACGGAATCACGGAATGGGTTCCGGATTCATGCTCAAGACACACATGCGCATCTTTGGGTGGTGGCGCTTGGTAGGAGATGGCCGGAGGCGGCTGCCACCGAGAGAGGCGGCGAGCTCACGGCCACCGGCGTTCTCGCAAAACGAGACCTTCCGAGCTTGAATATCACTACCAAAAGCATCGGTGGACTTCAAGGATCCCATTTATGGGTTTAGTTCAAAGAAAGAGCGGCGGAATAGAGGTCTCACCGCATGCGGTGGCGGCGGAAGAAGAACACGGCGAAGGAGCTTGCCGGGAAGAATGGGTTTCGTACGGGGCTCGGATAAGTTCTGGAGGCTCTAGGATGCTTCAGTAGAAGGAATTGGATTGGAATGGGTCGAGGCGGAGGATTGCGAGTTTTGACCTCTTTGTGGTTTTTGCCGTCACGGAGAAGACGACCAAAGCAGCGGCGGAATGGGTTTGCGAGGGCACGGCTAGGTCGGTGCGAACGCACGAGAGGGTTTATATAGGAGAGAAAGGCGGTTTGCGCGCGGGTGAGAGAAAAACCGAGAGGCGACGTCGGCGTTGGAGAGAGCGAGCGGGAGAGAGGAGAAGAAGACGCCGTTGGGTCGCTGACGCGTGGGGGCGAGCTGGCAGCGGCTGTTGGCTGAGGTGTCTCACTGACAGCCCGGGCCCACATGTCGTGAGAGCGAAAAGAACTCGAGAAGCCTCACGACCGAACGGGATTTCAACGGAAATTTCAACGTTCAAACGGGCACGAAAAATTATGAAATTTTTACCATAGGTCGGCAAGGATATTACCAGCCTCCTGAAAAATTTTCGACATTTTATGATGCATTATGATTTTTATAAAATTCTGACATTGCAACAGTTACTGCATTGCCTATTCTGTTTTTATTTTAATTTGCGATTTAAATGAAGTTATTATTTTACAAAACTTTTATGATGATTTAAAATGACATTCTAAACCTTCTGTAAAATTACAGATTTTAATTATTATTATTTAATTTTAAAAATTCTGACATTACTGTTTTCCAGATTATTTATTCACTGTTTTCGAATTTTTAAAATTATAAAATGATTTAGTAAATTCTTAATATTTTTACAGGAGGTTGATACTGTTTTGATGTCGGCAAGATAAAAATTTTGGGTCAGGATGATCTACAGATAGTTTTACCAAATTGTTTTACCATTTTACCCTGAGATATTTACTCATGATTATCTTTGATTAATTGTTATTTTAATAAATTCAGCTTACCCACCGACTTAAGCAAGCTGAGGAGAGCCCTCAGATATTTTTAGAAACTTTGGTAAATTTTTGTTGAATTAACATTTTTACTTTTTACCATTTTCTATTTACTATATTCTTCATTTCACATTTTTGCATTAAAGAAAAGCCAAAAGAATATTCAGAAAATCCAGGAAATTCAGAAATTTCGAAAATAATACACAAAATATTTTTATTTCATTTTCTTTATTTTATGATTTTTGAGGTGTTACATGGGCCCGGTGTCGTGAGCCAACTCGGTGAGCGACCACCGCCATCCGCCCGTGTGTCGACCTCCCAGCGTTCTTCTTCCCCTCTCTGGCTCTCTCCCGCAGAGACGACGCTGGCGTCTCGGTTTTCTCTCACCCGCGCCCAAACCGCTTCGTCTCCCTATATAAACCCCTCTCCTCGCGTCGCGGCCCGACCCGATTCGCCTCTGAAAAACCCATTCCGCCGTTGCTTTGGCTTTCTTCCGGCGACGGCAAAAACCGCAAAGAGGCAAAACTTCAAATCTTCCGCCTCAGTCCGTTCCAACCCAATTCCTTCGACCCGAAGCTTCCTTGAGCCTCCAGAACTCGTCTCAAGCCTCTACAAGCCCTTTCTTCCCGGCGAGCTCCTCCGCCGTGTTCTTCTTCCGCCGCCGCAAGACGGTGAGAACCCTCCTCCGCTGTTCATTCTTGAACCAAAGCGAAATGGAATCCTTGAAGCTCACCGATGCTCGTAGGGTGATCTTCAAGCTCGGGATACCGTTTGCAGTGTTCGCCACGGCCGTGAGTTCCGCCGCCCTCGGCGGCCGACCGCCTTCCGGCCACCTCGGCCACCGCGCCACCACCCAAAGGTGCGCCTTGGTCCGCTGGTGCCTCCGGTGGAATCGATTCGCCGCCGCGATGATGGTTCGCCGCCGCGAAGCTCGCTTGCCGCAGCTCGCTCTGGTCACCGCAGCGGGCCCGGCCGTCACCGCCGCGCTAAGCGCATGTCTGCGCTGGCCGCTTATCCGGGCGAGACCGGTCGATCGCGTCTGCCGCCGTTGCGGTCCGACATGCGGACCCTTTGTCACCTCGCTGTCGCAAGAAGACGCGACGTGCTCACACACAGCGTCGGCCAAGAATAGCTGCTGCGCTAGCCGACGGTGGACCCGCTTGTCGGCCCTCATCAGCGGTCTCGCCCGAAATGGAAAGCGCGTTTTCCCCGTGAAAGCGTACTTTCCATTTTCGGCAGTTTTCTGATTTTCAGTGTTTATTCAAAACCTAGATATTCATTTAGCTATAACTTTTGAATCATTTAACCAAATTTGATGAAATAAATTTATAAATTCATATAAAATTCAGTAGATTCATAATATGCAAAAATATTTCAGAATTGAATTTTATTTGAAATTCGAATTCAAATTCAAAAGAAAGGTTAGAAATATACCATCCATGAAAATTTTGCAAATAACCTCCAAATTTAGTAAAATAAATTTTATTAGAATCCATGTAATCTCAGAAACCAGAATCTGTAAAAATACTTAGGGTGTGTTGTAAGAAAAAGTTAAGTTATAAAATGGGTAGTAAATAATTCCATAATGGTTTAAATAAACTAAATCTTTAAATTGTAAATGGGAATAAATAACTCATGTAATCATTCCTGAATTTGTGAAATCATTTTATTTGAATATTTCCATCTGATTTCTTTTGGCTTTATCGAAATTTGGTATTTGTTATATGTCGCCATACGACGTGTAGAATCCGATTTAAACCGGTGTATTCGATTTAACAGAGTTCAAGTCGAGGACACTCAACAAGGCAAGCAAACCCCTTGATCATATTGATCCCAGTTTTATAAATGTTTTCATTAAATGTTTTATTGCATACTTTATTTTGTTAAAGTCGCTATATTTCTGTAATGGTAATTGTACAGAGACTTATAGAACTTCCTTGATAAGTAGAAAATTGTGAACCTTGAAAACCTTAGAATAGCTTAGACAATATTTAATGTCAATCTGGGTTACTCACATTTAGTGAAATGCTTAGCCAAAGCTAAATGAAGATAAAACTGTGACATGATTAAAGACTTTGGACATGACATTTAAATGGGTATGACCATTTTTGTGGTTGGTATTTGGTTGGAAAATGAAAATAAAACTATGGTTTAGATGCGGGCAATTATTGGCAATAGCCGGTTGTGCAAGTCTTTGCACGTAGTGTAGGGTGGAGATTATTGCCCGTGTTGGATTAAGGACCGAACTATGAGTTGTTTTCAGGCTAAGAATATTCATACAACCACAAGTGCTGGTATGAGACAGCTCTAACTTATTAAGTTGTTTAAAACTAGCTTTGCACTTGGAAGGCCGGAGTAGTACGAGCTGTTTCTTAATGAATTGCTCGACGGACGCCCACACCGAGGTGATCATGGATTAAACGTCTACCAATATAACGATGTACACCATCGTGGGTAGTTCCATCATTTCTATGCTCGAGTTCTTACACCACGAATGGGTTTATCGTCACCGTCTTTGGTGCAAAGTTAGGTTTAAATAATGTAACAGATTATAACATGACTCTGCGGCACACCAAAGCGGTGTGCAAATATCGATTGCTCAAAGAGTCGGTCATGTCTTGTGGGGAAAGTCGTATACCTGCAGAGTGTAAAACTAATCGATTAGCGCGTCATGATCATGGACACTTGGTAAAGTCATCACATAGTCAGCAGTTTTGCTTATTTTCATAAAAAGTGGTTTCTACCACGTGTTGGTCATTTCCGCTGTGTGCGGAAGAAAATGGTTTTGAGTATGATCAGTATACCCAAACGTTCGTGATTTATTGATGCTTACATTCTATCACTTTCAATATTAAATTGCTTTTATTTAAATTCCATTTTGCAATCTATTATTCTGTATTTACATTTCAAACCAGCTTTATGCAAATTAACCTTAATAGCCTTTCATTGGAATGGCCTGCATGTATTTTAGGATTTGCATAAGTCTTGCGAGTACGTAAGTACTCAACTTGCCAATGTTGATGTTTTTAGGTGAAGAAACAGATTTCCCCGATGATTCTTACGTTGATGCAGGATACGGGGAATTTAACGATGAATTTATCTAAGGATTTTCCCTTGTCAGTTGCCATTGGAACAATGGGTTAAAAAGGCATACTACAAGAAGTTGTCTCCACTGCAGTTTTACTTTTGGTATTGTAAAAAAATAATATGTAATCTTACTTCCGCTGTGAAATAAAGTTTGTGTATGACTGTGATATCAATTTGTGTTTGTGCGTACTAGCTACTGATCATGGGACTAGTACTGTATGCACATGGTATCCATTTTTGGTATTCATTTATAAAAAATGGAGGCCTTACAATCTACAAAGGATATTTTCTCTATGTATTTTCATGCGATTTTTTTTGAAATTTTTAGAATACTGAGTTTAACCAGTTTACTAACTAGTTCAAACAAGTTTGAGCTGAATTCAAACTAGAGTTTCCCTTTTTTATGATAGTTTGGTTATAGGTTTGTGCTGATTTTATATATAAATCAGCAAAGCATGTGATCCAAACTCGTTCAAAATCTTTGAATTTGAGTATATTTTTTCAAAGGTATGCGTTTCATTTGAATTGTTATTGATGGGTATATACCCTAAAATTGAAAATTTTGAAAAATATACTCGAATATGGCTTTAATTCGTGCATTTGAAATCATAGTGCCTAGACACCATGGTGCCCCATTTGGGCTTCATATGTATATATGTATGTATATGTATATGTATATATATATATATGCGACATATCCAGTGCAAACCCCTTTTACCGTGCAAACTCCATGAAACCCACATGTAGAAGTTTTGAAAAATTCTCAAAAAATTATCATATGTAAGGGAGGTAAGCTTCTACAATCGTGCAAAATTTGAAGACCAAACTCAATAGTATTTGAAAGATATGAAAAAGACAAGCAGCAAATGAATAGTGCCAAACAGTAAAAAAATCACTATTTATTCTGAATTTGTCCTTTTCATATCTTTCAAATGTGATTGAGTTTGGTCTTCAAATTTTGCACGATTGTAGAACCTCACCTCCCCTACATATGGTAATTTTTTAAGAATTTTTTAAAACTTCTACACGTGGGTTTCACGGAGTTTATACGGTAAGAGTGGTTTACACTGGATATGTCGCCCCATATATATATATATATATATGGGGTCGGCGTGCATGCAGCTGAGGGATACAGTGCCATTGGAACTTTTTTACCACACAGCATGTAGTATAATTTGCACTTAGCTAGGATGGTCTTGCTGATGCTTCGATAATTAATCAACCGCACTGTATGGATCATTGTGCCACCGCACGCATTAGCACCGTGCCGTACGTACATTTGTAGTGCACTAGCAACCAAATCTAAAGCTTGCATGCTTTCTCCAAGTACTAATTAATTAATTAGCTAGTGCCAAAAAATTACATGTCGACACACATATGCACATGCATACAAATTAAGCCAAGCATTATACTGCTACGTACACTTGTGAAATTAATCGAATTCCTTTGTACGCCTGCCCCTTTCTCCCAAAAGGAGATCGATCAAAGTAATTAAGAATCAAACTAACACTATTGGACTATTAGTTGACTGTGGAAGAGATGTAAAACTTTATTAATTTTGAATCATGAGTTAATTAATTAACCCAAATTATTTATGTTGTACATACACGAGAGCTTAATTCACGCCTTCACCTATTGGATAGGAAGGACGTATACTCTGTCATGGCTACTCTTCATATATAGCACGCATACATGTCACGTCCACCATGACATATTCCACAATGAAAGCCAGACCGACACATCAGTATTATATATATATATATATATAGTATAATTACCTAGGGCACTATAGTGCCTGGGCACCATGATCCAAAAAGGATATTTTCTTTATGTATTTTATTGTGAATGTTTTTGAAATTTATAGGATGTTGAATTTAACTAGTTTACTAACTAGTTCAAACAAGTTTGAACTGAAATTCAAACTAGAGTTCCCCTTTCTGATGATAGTTTGGTTGTAGGTATATGCTGATTTTATATATAAATCAGCAAAGTATGTAATCCAAACTCGTTCAAAATCTTTGAATTCGAGTATATTTTTTCAAAGGTATGTGTTTCATTTGAATTGTTATAGATAAGTATATACCCTAAAATTAAATTTTTTGAAAAATATACTCAAATATAGCTTGAATTCGTGCATTTGAAATCATGGTGCCCAGACACTATGGTGCCCCATTTCGGCTTCCTATATATATATATATATATATATATATATATATATATATATTCATTCTTCGGCATATAATGATGGCACGGGCCAATCGCCTCGGAGTATCGGCTCTGCCCCATAGGATGATCACGCGATTGACTTAGTGGTTTAACTAGAATACAAGAAAATATGTTGAACCTGTGAAGTTGATACTTCCCTAAAGTAATACAAAGAAGGAAAGCGATTATATATATATGTATAATCAGCAACTAGCTAGTGATATACTATCTAGTTTAAGCCCGTACGTGACGCGTAACCCGAAAGCTGATGGAGAGCTTTAATTAGTTAGTTAATTAATACCTAGCTTAACTGCTCCATCTGTCTAGTGGGCTAGCTAGCTAGCTCGATCAATCCATCTGCAAATTAACCAACTAATTAGCGTAGACGGCTGCACGCAGGCTTCTTTGATCCTTGGGCCTTGTACGTCGTTTGCTAACCCTACCTGACATGCATGCATCAGCCGCCTTGCAGAGAGAGAGAGAGAGAGAGAGTACTACTTATAGCCGCGAGAAACGCCTCTCCTGTCCGCGCAGCACAAGCACTTGCACTACTGCCCAGTGTTAGTGTTACTACCACATGCTCAGTACTCATCACCACAACTCAAAGCGAGAGGTGTGTGCATGTTTGATTATTTAGCTAGCTAGTGATCATCGATCACTGCGAGAGTACTAACTAACTACATAATTAAGAGGTATAGTGAATCTGATTAGAGCAACAAGCGTTTGACAAGCTAGATCGAGTAGCCAGAAGAGACGATGGCTCTCGCGTCTCTTTCCAAGGTGGTGCTCGGGTCGATGGCCTTCTGTGTGTTTTGGATGATGGCGGTGTTCCCGTCGGTGCCCTTCCTTCCCATCGGCCGGACGGCGGGGTCGTTGCTCAGCGCGGTGCTCATGATCATCTTCCATGTGATCAGCCCCGACGACGCCTACGCCTCCATCGACCTGCCCATCCTCGGCCTGCTCTTCGCCACCATGGTCGTCGGCGGCTACCTCAAGAGCGCCGGCATGTTCAAGCACCTGGGCCGCCTGCTCGCGTGGCGGAGCCAGGGAGGCCGCGACCTGCTCTGCCGGGTCTGCGTCGTCACCGCGCTCGCCAGCGCGCTCTTCACCAACGACACCTGTTGCGTCGTGCTCACCGAGTTCGTGCTCGAGCTCGCCGCCGACCGCAACCTCCCCGCCAAGCCCTTCCTGCTCGCTCTCGCCTCCAGCGCCAACATCGGCTCCAGCGCCACGCCCATCGGCAACCCGCAGAACCTCGTCATCGCCTTCGGCAGCAAGATCCCCTTCCCCAAGTTCCTCCTCGGCATCCTGCCCGCCATGCTCGCCGGCATGGCCGTCAACATGGTCATGCTCCTCTGCATGTACTGGAAAGACCTCGAGGGCACCAGCCCCGACCTCGTCGCCGCCGGCAAGCAGATGGAGGCCGTCGAGGAGGGCCGCTCTCCGTCGGTGGCTTCGCTCAAGAGCCCGCAGGCGGGCGCCCTGGCGGTGGACTCGATGATGACGGAGAACATCTCCACCAAGCACCGCTGGTTCATGCAGTGCACGGAGCAGCGCAGGAAGCTCTTCCTCAAGAGCTTCGCCTACATTGTGACGGTGGGCATGGTGATCGCCTACATGGTGGGGCTCAACATGTCGTGGACGGCCATCACCACGGCCATCGCGCTGGTCGTCGTCGACTTCCGCGATGCCGAACCGTGCCTGGACAAGGTGTCCTACTCGCTGCTGGTCTTCTTCTCGGGCATGTTCATCACGGTGAGCGGGTTCAACAAGACGGGGCTCCCGGGGGCCATCTGGGACTTCATGGCGCCCTACTCCAAGGTCAACAGCGTCGGCGGCATCTCCGTCCTCTCCATCATCATCCTCCTCCTCTCCAACCTCGCCTCCAACGTCCCAACAGGTACGTACTCACTTATACGCATGCATGCATGCATGCATCAATATATATATATATATATATAGTACAATGATCGCACGAGGTTAAAAGGCTAGCTTAGCTTATATACGTACGTAGTGAAAGCAGGTAGCTAGTGACA
Organism: Otatea glauca; assembly: GCA_036346275.1. Lineage (NCBI taxonomy): Eukaryota > Viridiplantae > Streptophyta > Magnoliopsida > Poales > Poaceae > Otatea > Otatea glauca. The sequence goes on along the minus strand of CM070715.1, from coordinate 710,617 downwards.
TGCATGTATGTAAATATGGTGAGGCTGTCATGGACAATTGAGTACTACGACCTGTCTAGATGATACATAAGTCAGTACCTACTTAGGTCGTATCATCATTGGATACGATCAACAAATGCATATTTTCTCTACTATTAGGGTACATACTCCCACTTCTAATATACTACTTAAATAAATGTATTATACTTATTTATCACTGTTGGTATACTTCAATACTAATTCTAAGATACTCCAATGCGACATATATGGTTGAAAAAAATTCATCGCATCCTTTTATTTTTGCTATATATCTTTTTTTCATATGTAAAATGAATATATATATATACACACAAATTATACTATAAAAAGCAGATTTTGATGAAATTTTTCATAAAACTCACTCTAGAGTATCTTACGATCATTATTAGAGTATGCTTAAAAGGATAAAGAGATATAAATTTTTTGTTTAAGCTGTATATGCAAGGTGGGAGTACGTACTCCCAGGAATATGGTACCATTTTCCTATATATATAATATATATACACATATATTACTCCCTCCATTTGATTTTTATAAGGTGCGATTTGATATGATGCGGTCTTCAAAGTTGAAATTTGTTCATTAATTTCTTTTAGAATTAATACTTTGTTCATAACTGCAAAATCATAACCATAGAAAGTGCTTTCAAATACGAATCTAACGATGTCACTTTTGTGTCATATAATCTATATATTGTTAGATTAATTGTTAGTCAAAGTTTACAAACTTATAATTTTGAAATACTTAAAAATAAACAGAGGAGTACCACTGAGGCACGTAGGCGGACACTGGAAACGATTTATATTCCTAACTTAGCTAGCTGGACAAAAGAAACGCTAAAGTAATGCTGATGCTACTGCAATTCATTCATGTCAGAAACTAATTAAAGCAGGTCACACGTATGGACGAAAATGTCTAGTCATGACTCACTAGCTAGATACATGTATAGGCATTTCGTTTTGACAGGCAAGATATAATAAAGTTAAGTCAGTTGAGAGCCTTTCTAATCTCCTTTGGTCTTGCATACATGTGCTACTCTAGTGATGTGCATATCATATCGATCGATCTGTCGGTTCGTGCAGTGCTCCTGATGGGCGGCGAGGTGGCCGCTGCGGCGGCGTTGATCTCCCCGGAGGCGGTGACCCGGTCGTGGCTGCTGCTGGCGTGGGTGAGCACGGTGGCCGGGAACCTGTCGCTGCTGGGATCGGCGGCGAACCTGATCGTGTGCGAGCAGGCTCGCCGGACGCCGCGCAACGCCTACGACCTCACCTTCTGGCAGCACATCGTCTTCGGCGTCCCCTCCACGCTCATCGTCACCGCCATCGGCATACCGCTCATCGGAAAGATCAACGTCTAGGCTACAACAAATTAAATACATGCATGCGTGCGTGCCAGATAAAACTAATTAATAATATAATTAAGCCCGTATATATATACACGCTTCAACTTGTATGTATACGTGCTTTTGTTTCGTAATGTGTGTTGGTGTATAGCGAGCTTAATTGGCCTTGCTATAAGATCATTCTCGTTGTGGAGCGAGGTGCATACATGCATGGTGATCAGCAGTCAAAGTACTTCATGTGAGAGGAGGGACCGGAATTGAAGGGAGGGGAACTAGACACGCAATGTGCTAAGCAGTGCCCTCACAGTCTGAAGCTTGAATTTATTTTGCTTCAACAACATATACTTATGATGCATGTGGTCGCCAAAATATAATCAAATATATATTATCTTGCAGCGCTGGTTGAAAAATCTCTTGTTGGCTTCTGTCTCTCTCTTGGTTTATTAATTTGTTCCCTATCATTTCATAAATTATCTGATTAATGGTATAGTTGTAGTGGTTTAAATATTACTACTACTACTTGTTGGCATTCATCGAAGAAATTAAAGTATGGGAGGCGCAGTTGGAGTTTGACTCCCACAAACAGGGAATGAGGGAATGATAACTAAAATGTGCCTCTTTCCAAAGGCAAACCTCACTCCCCTTTATTTAAAGGGCAATTAATCTAACACTTTTCTGAATATAAACTAAGTTCATGCCGTTTGCCTTAAAACAGCAGATTAGCAGAATGCTCAAAAAGGAGTTCCATATACTCTTTAATAGTTCTGACTTCTGAGCACTTGTTATAACTACGTACTTCTTTAGATCAGAAAGAGGATCTGGCCTTATACTTGTATATTCGTCGCATCACCGACTAATTACTGATTAAGGACTTGAAGTTCTGAGCTGAGTAAGATCATGGCTCTGTATGTACTGTTGGAACACAAAAAAGAAAATAAAAACCGAAATTCAAGTCAACGCAAAATTTTTTTGCCAGGCATCGGACTCAAACTCACGATCTCCCGCTTCACAGCAACGGGACAAACCAATGAGCTAAGTGCATTTGCGTATTACATTGATTCAATTCTTGCTTCTTTGCTTACAGGACAATATTGCGCCTTTATACATGCTCAAAGACCGGATCGACTCCACAGCCGACTCGGCTACAACTCAGCATACTACTCCGACGTCTTACAACTTTTTAAAAACAGACTTTCCTAATTACAAGATTAAATCTATTAATCACCCTCTTAATCTTGTAACACAACTCTAACTTGTTGAGTTAGTCGATCGCAACTTTAACTTACCCAACATTTACTCGATACAGGATGGAGAACGCATCTCCAAGGAGTTTCGTCTTCTTCTTGCTGACCATAACACCGGTGACGCACCTCGCCGGTGATTACGACTTGTGCCTCAGCTCCAATTGTCTTTTCACCGATAACACAACTTGACGGCGACACAGACTCGCATTAGAACTTGCTCACGAGAAAACTTGGACACACCTACAAGAACTCTCACACGCACACACATCTAGAACGACGACCACAACTCTTCAACATCCTGGACTCCTCTTCGACGTCCCGGACTCAACTCTCTTACTTGACACGATCGGCACCAAGATGCATCATCTTCAACGTTTCCCACACATCTTTGGCCGTCTCCTTTTCAGCCAGTAGGAAGAGCGTTTTCTCTGAGGTGCCTCCATATAGATGGCTGCCAAGACTATCTAATCCTTGCGTCGCACTGAACTCAAACTCACGATCTCCCGCTTCACAGCAACAGGACAAACCAATGAGCCAAGTGCTCTTTTGAATATTAAATTGCTTCAACTCTTGCTTCTTTGTTTATAAGACAATACTGCGCCTTTACAACACTCAAAGACCGGAATCCACAGCCGACTCAGCTACAACTCAGTATACTACTCGGACGTCTAAAAACTTTCTAAAAATAGACTTTACTAATTACAAGATTAAATCTATCATGTACATGTATGTACAAGTAACATTAGGTTTTTGCTCTCAATGATTAGAACTTTAGAAGTTAGAACAAAGAGATCAGGTGAATATATCCACAGACTAGATCTTGCCTTCAGCTCATATGGATATCCCTTCATTTAAGCAGCTTGCAGATGGTGCAAATATCCGATTATGATGCACAATGGTACACAGTAGTGTTTCCCATGAACATGTGAATCAAGTCTCCCCTAAAAGTTCAAGCTAATCAGAGTATATATGAATGGAACATTAATTTGGTTTATGTGTGAATGTTGATGATGGTCAGTTGAAATTAATAAGAATCCGTTCTCCAAAAGATACTTAGGACAGCAATTTCTTTCTTTTTTTTTTAAGAAAAAAGAACATTGGAGAAGTTCTAAACATTTATTTTTTCCATCTGAAAATTTATGTCTTCCAAAACAGGCTTTCGGCAGGTTGAGAAGAATAGAAGCCAATTACATTAAGGTTAATACACAAAAATCCTTAAATAAAATTATAGTGCGTTGAAGTTCTGACCCTCGAATTCGCGAGCTCAAACTTGACGTCTCAGGAGATATGTAATGGCAAGTGTATAAAGCCGGTGAGAAAAATCTTGTGAGCGTCAGTCTAAGTGTAACACTTTCAGTCGTGATACTAGTTATTCAGAAGTCTTATCTTTTTCATAGTTGGGCATTTCCAAAGAAAAGGTGCACCACACATGAGAAAATATCTCGTGAGCATATGCTTCTCACTGGCATCACTCTTAAGGAAAAAGGTCATCAAAAAGCGACATTTAATTAAAACCATTCTCGACAGGAAATTGCTAACCAATCCTAAGACAGTTTCTCCTATATAAATTGATATTTTCCTAACTAACCCTCTTCTATAATTCACAGGATGATGCAAACCTTGCTACTTTCTGCTCCAATGGCCATCCGACAACACATTTTTAAATTCGTGCAATATTTTTAAGGATGATGCAACCCCGTATTGCAATGGACTTCCTGTGCATCCGACAACACATTTCTCCACTGCATAAATATTTGCATTATAGTTTTAAATTCGCATGACATTTTAAGGATGATGCATGCAGACATGCTACTGCAGTACTAGCCTTGTGCATCCGACAACACATTTTATCACATTACAAAAATTTGCATAATAACATTTCTAAGAATGACGCTGGAAACTCACCTGCCAACTGCCATCATCAGACATGCCAACTGCAGCACCATATTTTTTATATACTAATTGGAGGCCTTCCTAGAAGCCCCCATGTTAATCAGAAATGCTAGAAATTCTCACGTTAATATAAAAAAGAAAAATTGCTAAAAATTCCCACATTATTCTAAAAAAAGAGAAAATCTTGGTCGTCCAATATCCTTTATCATTTTTATCCACGGTTTAGATCTATTTATCTATTCATAAGAGATATATGGTAAATCAGAGGAGTACCATATGGAAGGGAAGCTTTGCTTTCCTTATCTACTCGCCATCTTCAAGCGTCTAATAAAGGAGCGATGACCTGAAAATGGAAAGGAAAATGAGAAGATATTATTGCATGCGTTATGGATTAGATCTATTTATAGAAATTACCAGCCGTGCAGATGCACGGGTCGACGATTAGTAAAACTATTGAGGAAGACACCAATTGATGCATATGCAGATGCTGGCTTGGAGAGACTCCCCAGCCACCTAGGTCATGCATGACTTGCACAATTTTCACTTTAATCACTAAATTAACTCATAATCTACCAAGATAAGATATCTATAACCATCACTTGAAAGTTTAAAGTACTTATAAAGGGCTCTTGAAGATTGCGTCACAATCCTAACAGTGGATATATGAAGGTACCTGAATGACGAATCAAAGGGCAATGAAGTTGTATCCTTTTATAGGGTGGGATATGTACTATTTTCAAGGCATTTTACAGGTGATCATTAGTAACTTATACTGTCTGTTTTTATAATCTCCAGATTAGAAACCAATCAAAAAGAGAAAAGATGCTGATTAGTCCTTTTTTTTTATCATGTACACTTAAAAAGGTTGATCTTTTCAGCTAGCACTTTCAATATGACGCAATGTTGGTGATGAACTCTTTTCAGCTGACATTATGGTAATTGGTAAAGGACAAGTGGAAAAAAAATATTTGAAAGGGCTTACAATCCATAAATTGATGTCTTATAAGTACTTTAAACTTTCAAGTGATGGTTATAGATATCTTATCTATAACCAAAATATATTTACAGGTTGAATGTATAAAACATAAAAGACAAGTAGGAAAAAGAAATTTAATAATGAAAGAAAACATACAAAAATGTAAAATGTGAGAACCTTACAAGCATAAGATGGTTTCTGGCTGCAGAGGCTGGATCTGGTAATAAGCCCAAATTGTTTTGGAATGAAAAGCCCAAATGAGGCTTTTTTTATGACAAACTTTTTTAATTGTTTCTAGCATACTGTAATATGCAAATACTCTCCGTAGCTCTTGCAACATTTGACTAACATGATTTTTTTTTAAAAGAAAGATAGGCAGCCTTGTTCAGTGTTATTACTGCACATTTGCATTTTTTGAATCGAGTGGGATCGATCAGATGTATCATTTTGCAACCGAGATTTATTCACTTTGAGGCATTTACAGGTGATACACTGTGAAATGACAGGCTACAGAAATGGTTTTTAAGCTATCTAACTGGAGACCGGCTGCTGTAGCCAGAGGTCAAGTATTACATACAGTGACCAGAGCAGAATAATATGTAGGATGGATGAACACATGCATATTGTCAACAATTTTGCACTAGTCATGTTTGCGCGCCTCCATCTGTGGCCTGCCAAAGAGTAGAATCAATAACTGTTACAAACTCCAATTCTCGATGTAGCAACTTAAAAATCAAAAGTGGGGTCAAGAGCAGGACAAAGTTATACAACCATATCAATCCAGCCCTGACCCAACCAAACGCCCTTTGCTAGTGCAAAATTCAAGTCGCCGTATACAGCTTTGCGGGTTGCCACCTGACAGAAAACAGTTGATATGATGGGTATCGAGCATATAAACACCAAGTATTAAGAAACTTAATGATTTGTACGTACTAAATTCTTGACAGGATGAATACTACTCTGTTTTTTTTAGGGAACTTTGGTAGGCGAGCAGAGCAGCCTACCTGAAACAAATCATTCAACAGCAAAAGCTTTAGTCGATACAAGTGATTTAACTCTGAATATGGACAATTGTTGCGTTATGATTCCAAGCCACAAGCACAGTTATCCTGTGCTAAGGCTATGGTGCTGACCAGAAGTTGAATGAAATTATTACGCAGCAAGCGGCAAAAACATCTGAATGGGCAAACAGACATCAGATCAGAGTATGCTCATCTGAAAAGGAAGAAAGCAGCTCTAAATCAGCGAGCTACATTTGAAAGAACCTCGCAACACAAGAACCAGAGGCAGGCCTATACATACTACATACTATACCAACAGTCATTGGCTGGGCCGAGCCCAAGCAAGTGTTCAGGACTGGGCCCAAGTAAGCGAGCGATGGGCCCACCCAAGTGAGCGCTGGCTGGCTGCGTTGCGGACCGGTTGCGACCAAAGCAAAGCAACGCACCTCTCCTCGCCGCCGTCGGTCTCAGTCTCCCTCGGACGCCCCGCCCCCCCCCGCCCCCGCCCCTTCGCTTCGGCCTCAGGTACGCCCCGCCGCCGCGGGCAATCCCTTCTTGCCTTTGCGTGCGTCGTGTCGGGGTTAGGGTTTTCGCCGGGATGGCCGTCGGCTTCGGCGTCGGAGTGCAGTTCTCCGATTGGTGGGTTTCGCAATTCGGCTAGGGTTTGCCTCCGCGGCCTCAGTCTTTGGTTAGGGTTTAACCCCATTTCGCGCCCCTGCGTTGTGATTCGCGTGCGCTTGTGTTTCGTATCGTGCCCACGCTCTTTGGGGTTCATCGCTTCTTGGCGTTTCCTGCCACGGCTGTATATGGATTGTGGGCGAAGCCGTGCTTTAGGTTGTCAGGGTTCAGGTATCTAGGCTACTCAATCAAATGGGCGCCTTCCATACCAATTTCTGGCGATTAGGGGGCGTGCCGTGGGATACAAACTTTGTATAATGAAAGTGGATTGCTCGTGCCTGTTTCGATCGTATGTCATGCTAAGCCGCAAAGACTGCTTCTGCTTCTTTCTCTTCTTTTCTATTCAATCCAAACAAAAAAAAAAGATTACTTCTTTATACGAAGTGAACCAATGGCTTGTCAAATGTCTGTTTTATTGATCAATGGTCATGCATGTTCGGGATCATATGTCACTATAAGGTGCAAATATTAGTTCTTTCTCTTCTTTTGTTTTTAATCCAGAAAAAAAAAACAGTTCTTTCAATGAACTGAACCAATGGGATTCGAATACGGATGAGGTAGTGATGTCCTTAGAAATGTGCTAGCTATTGATATGAGGTGTTGAATGTGTACCCATTGCCTTGGGGTTGTACGTATATAATGCGGAAACTGATCCTAAGAGCTTAGCATTACATTTCTAAGGACAGCAGTGTTTCTCTTATTCTGGTGATTTCGATTATCCACCACCTTGAGTAGAAGGGTTTCAGACATAAAATCCATATTCAAAGCTTGTTATTCTGTGCTTTTTTTGCTTGTTGAAGATTTGCTCTTGTGTCATTTTTCATTTCTATTTCATCATTTACCCCGTGTAGTTGACAAAATCCCATTACTCATGCATTACCCTTTCTGTACTGTAGGTTAGCCTATAAAGTGAGTATATTGAACTGTGTTGTTGAAGGCAGTATTCATTACATTAGATGCAGGCACGGCCTTTGTCTAATCCAAAGAGAAATAAGGCCAGCCTCCAATCTGAAGAGCAAATAAGGGATACCCTGATTTGTTGTACAGGATAAAGTTCGCTGAGTTAAGGGATACTGGGTGGTGGTATACCTAGAAAGGAGTTTCTTGTAAATTTTCTGGTGTATACAACTCTTGCCATCGTTATTTCTCTGGTGTTGGCGATAATGTCAGAAAGTGAGTTAACAGTAATAAAACCAGAGGTATGACCCTGTGCATTTCTTAATTAGAACTCTTTTTTGCTGATTGTTGGAGGGGAAAACTGCTTTCTATTCTTATCAGCTGTTCATTTGGGTTTGAATTAAGCTTATTATGAGCTCACAGGCTTTGAAGAGTTATATCTGGCTTCAGTGCTTTGATGGTTCCATACAGCAAGTGGAGGAGGAGGTTGCCATGTTCTGCCCTATGATATGTCGAGAAATAGTAAAAAATGGCACAGGATCATCCAAAAATCATGCTATTACTCTCCCAGAAAGAGTTAACCCGGCAAGTTTGAGTTTGATTCTTGACTATTGTCGGTTTCATCAAGTCCCAGGGCGCTCAAACAAGGTCTGTTGCAATTTACACATTGCTTGTAAATATCTTTCTGGCCTGTTCATGTTACCCTTTTTTTATTCCGTTCCATCTTCTGTATGTTCAAGCAATGCATGTGCTGTAAGTATAGATCATTATATAATTTTTGTTTCGTGTAATATCCTTTTGATCTCATTGGTATTACTTGGTTTATCATAAGGACAATGGCCTTAATGGCTTTGGTTTATCATAAGGACAATGACCTTAATGGCTCAACTTTTGTACTTCTGGTAAAAAAGGATCACTGGATAGGATGTTATACTTTGTTAGGCTTTTACTTATTATGATTGGGTAATAATCATTCGATGAGTTTACATTTGTGCCTCATTAGGGTTTTCCTTTATTATGCAGGAGCGAAAGTCGTTTGATGAAAAGTTTGTTAGGATAGACACAGAAAGACTATGTGAGCTGACATCCGCAGCTGACAGTCTTCAATTAAAGCCATTGGTTGACCTTACCAGTCGAGCACTCGCTCGAATCATTGAAGGAAAGACACCTGAGGAAATTCGTGATATTTTTCATTTACCAGATGACTTAACAGAGGTACAGATAGCATCTATAGTTTTAGATGTTCGCGTGTTTAATACTTATTGTCAACTTACATGCATCCAGGAGGAGAAATTGGAGCCCCTAAAAAATATAAATGATGATCCTAGGATTCGCTTATTGAATCGATTGTATGCAAAGAAGCGGAAAGAACTACAGGATCGCCAGAAATTGAAGGTAACTATTGTTAATTCTACGTGCTATAATATTACTGGAGCATGCTCATGTTTGAATGTTACATGTTTAGATTCTGAGGTTGGCTTTGTTTCAGGATGTTCAAGTACAAGAAGAGCAAAAAGATGAGCGATCTTTGGATGAGATACTATGTTTTATAAATGGGAATGGAGGTATAATTAGAATGAGTTATATTGACTATATAACTTCTTATGTTCTCTCTTTTCCCTTTTCACCATGGTGCTGATTAATGCTAAGCAATAATAAAATTACTAAAAAGCTGTTGTCCTGAACCAATGCATTTGCCTACTGCGGATAACCCTGTTAAGTAATTCTAAATACATTTGTGTGATTGAGACATTATTGAAGTGAATTCATATGCCCATAATTCTTTGTGGTTTAAGAAGAATTGAACATTCAGGCATTCATCTTTCATAATAGCATTAGGGTTCAGGATCTTGTCTGTCATGGTTGCCTATTCATATTTAATATCTTATTGATCTAAGGGCAGACTGGAATAGTGGCCAAATTTTCTGAATTGCCTGTAGAGACCTGTTGAGAATTTGAGGTTGATAGATTAGATTATTCCAAGTGGAAATTTGGAAATCTGGGTAAAGGATTGAAAAATCTGGATGATAGGATGCCAAAAGAGAAGAAAAAAAAAACAAATAGATATTTCATTCTTGCAACGGTGCAATCTCGGAGGTGGTGCGAGAGGAATGTTAAGGCCAGCATTTTTGTGGGAGGGCTTTAGTACAGCTGCACAGATAGTTCCAGGAATATCATTCTAGAATATTCAGGAGCATCTAATTAGTTTATAAAGCCACATCTATTTTCCACCTTCTGGCTAGTCAACAGACATTAAGTTTTTTGCTCTCTAAGATTATCTTCTGTTGTATGATTGACAACTTGACTTAGCTTGGTTACTGTTTCAAGTTGTTTGTGAAACAAAAGGATGATCGAACACAGGGGAACATTGTATTTCATTAATTCCGTGTCGAATATACCAAATTACATGCTCTCGCAGGAGCTCATCTTTTGTCTTCTGCGTCTATGCTTAAGAAGAATATCTTCCTAGTGATTTCATAGTCCGCTGATTCCTGGTGCCTTCGCATGACATTCTGGTTAATTACATATGTAGAACAAGCCTACAAAATAAGATGCGCTGTGGTAGTTGTCTTTTTATGGCTCCTCCATATGCATGTATGATGTTGGTGTGTAGATGTAGGTGGTGAGGATGCAGATGTGATAGGGGTGGCTTTGTTTTGCCAATGCCCAGTCACGGTATGCCATTGTTGTGTTGGTTTGCGGATAGGATACGTCAATGAAGAGGATGGATTTTGCCTCGTTGGTGCCCAGTCATGTGTACGCCTGCATTCATCGAATGTGGGCGTGCGTGTTGCCTTTGTTGCTGCCCAACAATGGAGTGTCCCATCCTGTCCGTTTAGGACGTGTTGAGGGAGTAGGGACCTTGCCTCGTCGATACCAAGCCATAATTTTGTCTAGCCTCGTTGATCTTACACATATGATAATGCGGATACATCTAGCCTTGTCGGTCATAGTCATATGGTAACGTAGATGATCAAGTGGCCTTTGTCTCTCATCGACACCTGGCCATGGTGTCGATGTATGAAAATTATGTGGATTGCACGCCTCGGCCTTGCAGTTGGCGATGTGCATATGATGCATTGGACGATGCTTGCTTTGAAGCATTTAATCTTGCTCCCGTGTGGGGTAAAAATCAATATAGTATGGTACTCTCTTTTATTGATTTGTAGAGTCACAATCGGTTTTCTACCAATCAGGAATTTGAACTATGTATTTCATAGCTAGTTCCATCATATTGAGAAAATTCGTACCGCACTCGTGTAGATTTCATGACCAATTCCATCTCATTGGGAGAACATTCACTACGATGGTTTCGATCTATAGCCAGTCTCACTTCAATAGGGAATCTGTACCGCATATTCTGGAGATCTCATCCGGCAAGGACTTGTTGCTTACCACAAAGTACAAATGTCGCGACTTGCATGTTGACGACGATGCGCGGAGTTGAGATGCAAAGGCGACGACAAAAGGCGAAAGATATTAACAGTGTTTTGCTGTTTTCTTCTGATCTTCCATGATTTCTTTGTAGTGCACTGAGTTGCGTCCTGGCCTAATTTTTGCGAGAGTGGGAAGGCTATTCCTATGCGCGTTGTGTATTGTGCGTCCTCCTCAGGCGGTGGCTGTGTGTGCCAGGGGCATAAGCTATATGTGTGCGTACCTGTGGGCGATGATTGTGCGTGCACTCTTCCTAGGAGAAAAGCAATGCCTTTTTATAGCCGAGCAGGCTCGGATCAACTCGTAGAGAGTTGTCACAATCCTATACGTCTCTATCTCTCCACCAACAGACGCGTGTGTTTTGATTTTGTTCCCATGGAACCGACGGCCAAGCAGTCTCACGTGTAGACGTGCAAGTGATTTGATGTGTATGGACGGTAGTGCATGGTGATGTGAGTAGTTAGGTAAGTTTATTTTCTTGTTTTGTACAAATTTGATCACTAACCTTCTGTATATCACATATCTTTTAAACTAAGTGCATGATTTGCGATCTGTTGGAACCTCCGCACTCCTTGCGACAAAACCTTCCAAATGAGTTTAATATTGGATAGGCTACGCATAGAAAAATATCTGATGACATGCGGGGCCCGCACGTCAGTCTTGATTCGGGGATTTTTGTACGCCACATGCTGCTCTTACATCATGTACTTTTAACTGACATATGGGCCACTGCCTTTTTTACTTTATTTATTTATTCTTTTATTTAATAAATTTTTTGTACAAAAATTCATCAAACACAAGTTAAGCCAGTGTCCACATGGCTGCATGCATATAAACCTAAGAACCTGCTCCATTAGTTTCTTTAGTAAAAGATCCTTTGCATTTTCATGTACCATTTATCCATTTAACAGGTTCTGGAGGTGGGAAAGCTGCTAAGAATAAGAAAAAGAACAAAAGGAGGAAGGATCATACTAAGGATCCCCCAAAACCTAACCCTGAAACTGTAAATAAGGTTAGGTCTCCTGACTGTTTTTTTGCAGTGTTTGTGTAAAGAATATTCTAGTTCTTACATGACCCATCTGTTGAGTTTAGGAGGAAGCTGCTTGTGTGGTTCCATGCAATGTGGCTCCTTGCCAAAGTTCAGATGTGCAAGATGATGTTGAGTACCCCTTTGAAGATGCTGACCTTGACGATGGACTTGATCCTGCAATGCAGGAAGAGCTTGATAGGTGAGGATATCATCTCTCTCTTTTGTGCATATATCCAGGCGATTAGCTTAGTTTTGGATTTGTTGTGTTGGCACATTCTTTTCTCTCCAAGATGACTGTTAGGGGGCCCTATTGTGTATCTACTATTCTGTTTCTTAGTTAAAATAGATGGTCTTGCCCCTGAAAAACTGAATCTTGAAGGGTGTTTGTGCTGATGAGCTGATCTAAAAAAAAGTAATTTTTTTAGTTCGAAATTCACAATTGTAAAATAACATCAAATAATTCGATGGGAATATGCACGATTAAACTCGATTTTTGCTAGTACGTGGACTTTCTGCTGTTTATGTTCATTTATTCTCTCCATTATGTGTTAAAAAAAAGCTATTGAAATCAATTGCTACTGACATGCCTGGACCAAAGCCCTTGTCTGAGATACTGACAAGCTTCATTTTTTGACATGCAGAGAGGTGGAGGACTTTGCAAGGAGGTTGAATTCCGTTTGGCCTGAAAGAATGCATTTGGGCCAAGAAAGAAGGATCGAGTCGCATATGATTGGTGGTAATGATTCTCTGCAGAGATTTTCTGGTAAGTTTTTCCATATAGAATAGTTTAAACAGTAGGGAATGAAGAATTTTGCTCAAAAGAATACTTTTTCCTGTAGGCCAAATGTTAAACATTATACACAACAATGGTTTTGTTCAGAGATTTGCATTTACCCTGCTCTTCAAAATCAAAATTATGCTAGTGTGTTTGAGACTTAGTGCTGCTAGTTCCTTATGCAGAATGTTGATTGTTGGGCACATTTTGGCTTTGGGACAGCATCCTCTGTTTTAATGATTGTGTGCACCTCTGTAGTTTTGTTTACATGTTAACTGATGTGCCCTATACCCCATAGCTTGTTTCTCATCTAGCTTCTCTTACCAAAAACATATTCCTTAATTCTTTCCTAAACTAATACATTAACGAAATAAACCATGTTTGGGGAAACTCTGCTGAATGTAGCCATATTTGGGTGAAATTAGTTTGAGATTGGCCATTTCACTAAATTTGTTTGATGGATAATGAGCCTGGTCTAACATTAGGTGTGTCTCTGAGAACCAAATAGCCATAGTAAACTGTTGTTTACTTTTGTTCAAACCTGCCTTCATCTGAGGCATGTTAGCAATAATCCCTGTTAAAAGTATGCCTGCTGTGATTTGTAAGGATAGACTGGTAAGACATCCATAAAGTTTAGATGTTCTATATTTTATCCATCAATTCTTTTGGGGTTGTGGGGGGATGATCAAGTGATTTGTTGCCTGAATGGCTTTGAATTACATCTTGTTTGCGTTTGTGCAGGGTTCAATCACAGGTGACTGCTAAGCGGCAGGATCAGCAAGACGAAGCACAGGAATATTTGTGCACATACAGCTTCAAAGAGAGCTAGAGACCAAACTGATCACCTGTTACTTGAGTGACTACTTGCCGAAAAAGCCGTGATAACTCGGGTCGGGACCAAGCATGTGGGCAATGTGCATCTGTTTGCTTTACCCATTTTTGGTGCAGGGGCTCATCTTGTTGGGATGAAGCATAGCAAGGTTTAGATCAAGGAACAGGGAATTCTTTCAGTCGTGTTATTTCTTTGGGAGCATGGAAGGTCTGTTGACTCACTCAGTTTTTCTTTGCTGTGTTGCCAATTTTCCTGAATAGAGCGAGTGTGGAGATGGCAGTTGCAACTGTAACAGGTGATATATAACTGTTGTGAAAGAAATTCCGTTGATTTATTTTGTATGTGGCATTGCACATAGAAACGATGGAGCTGCAATTTGGTTGAGATTTGCCTGTGCCTGTATCTGGTTGGTGTCGCAGGGTGATCAACTTTGAGCATTCTACTGTACCTATTGTGAGGTTCGCTTGTTGTATAGCCATTTGGTTCTTGTTTTGGTAAGTACGTACTCAAGATACTCGCAAGCCAGAATGTGTAATCTTTGCAAAAAAAAAAAAACCCAGCCCATGTGGTACCGTCCTGCCCTGTGAGTTGTAAATGTCACCTAGTGTGCTTCGGACGGACGGCGCAAGGTTGCAGTTCGCCTCCAAGGGTTGCAATTGATCATGGGAACCACTAATATACAATCGAGCTCCATACGGTCACACCTCCCCCAGCTCCGTTTCTACCACGTAGTGATGCCGGAGTCCCCCTCCACCCTTCACGATGCAAGATCCTCATTTCTAACGAAATAACATCAAAAAAATAACATTGTCAGCGAAAACTCAACCCGTGGATTTCAAATTTGGAAAAAAAAAATTCAACTCGAAAAAAAATTAAATAGCAAAGTTTCGGATTGCAAAATTTCAAATTGAAAAGTTTCAACTTGAAATGTTTTAAAACAAAAGGTTACAAATTAGAAAGTTTCAACTCGAAAAAATTTCAAATTAAAAATTTTTAACTCAGAAAACATTCAATTCAAAATCTTTTGGTTCGAAAAGTTTCGATTAAAAAACTTTTGGTTTAGAAAGTTTCAATTTAAAATTCAACTCAAAAAAAAATTTCAATCAAAAAAATCCAACTTGAAATTTTTAGATCAAAAATTTCAAATTAAAAATTTTCAACTCGAAAAAAATGCAAATCGAAGAATTTTGACTCCAAAAACTTTCCATTCAACAAATTTTCGGTTTGAAAAAAAATTATTCATCATAATTATTCGACGGTTTGGTCAGAAAAGCAAAAAAAGTGGAGCCTGCTAGCTGAAGCACTGTAAACATTCTACAAGGGAATGGATGGCAGATGGGATGTTTACGATTAAACTAAACCCATAGCATGAGTGTGTCATACTATCGTTGCCGTGCATTGCAGTGCAAGAAGCATGATGGCGACAATAATTCCAGTTTGGCTTTCTCTCCACGAAGAGTCGCAGTGCGCTTGTCCCATCAACATGCTCCACGTGTCATGCGCCTAGGTGAGACCGTAAAGAAATGTACGTGCGGTTGACCGCAAATTATCAAAACCATATGATCTATAACCCTTTATAATGCATGTAAACATTTTTTTCTACGTCCACCTCAAATAGTGTATTCCACTAGAGATGACTCAACATTCGTGCACCCAGCGAAACGTCTTCAGAAACTTGCCTCCATTAAAATTAACCTCTCACATTTTTCCTCAGCTTTACTCACCCACATCCGATGACCATTATTTAGTGTGTATAATTATCCCTGTGGCCCACAACAGACCTCCCCTTACCTCTAGCAAGCATCATCAAGGAAAAAGAAACAAACATTCTGAAAAAGGAAAGGACCATACATTACGTGCTGGGAAAAGGAAATCGGGAGACGAGCAGCGCGACCGTGAGATTGCACACGGCGGCCGGGGCAGTGCGGCCGGGAGAACACAGGTCTACAACGGCTCCACGGTCGTCATCTGTGGCTTTGCCGACGCACGAGACGTATTGATTTATTGATCAGTTCCCAAAGAATTATTGCCTTTGTACATTCTTGTTTAAAAGATTTTTTTATTTTTAGATTTAAATAAATGATTTAATGTAGCAAATTTATAATTCAATTTTTTTAAAAATAATTTTATTAAGTACAAAATAATCAAAAGTTTTTTTGAGAATTTTTCTAGAAGTTTTTTAACCTAATGTGCTATCTTTTCAAAAATCCTTCTATATTTAAAAAAATGAAGGCAATCCACCTGTAGCTTCTTCTAGCTGCGCTTCTTCTCTTCCCTCCCTCCATTAAAGCAAGGAAGAAGCTCCAAAACTCCATCAATCCCGCACCAAATCTCCTCTTTCTATCTATGGTGTTAATTCCCCAAATTTCGTGCTCTATTGCCAAAATTTCCTCCCAATCTGATTTGACCCCAAATTATGGTTTCCATGTATATACTTGTTTCGGGGCTATAAAAGCCGACGAGCTCTCCTCCACCCCATCGTTTTGCTTAAATCCCCAAGTGCTCCCCCTTGTAAAGATCGCCGGATTTTAGAGGTAACCCAAGCCATCACCGTCATCTTTCCCGGCGAAATTCACCGCAACCGTGCCTCCTCCTCGCGGCGCGCCGTGCGGCGATCTCATTGCACCGATCCGACCAGTGCGATCGCCGGCCACCCTGGCCTTCCCTCCCCTTCATGTTGGCCAAGCCGAGAGCACGCCTGTTGCTCCCTGTGGAAGTCAGAAACAAAAAAATCTAAAGTCAGAAAATTCTTTTTTCTTTCTCTTTCTTGATTTAAAATTTTTTGGGAGCCCGTTTTCGTCCATTCGACCTCCATTTAGTTCCGTTTTTCTTTCTAAATTCATTTAAAATTCTAATTTTCTCTTTTATTATTAAGTGTTATATTCATACTTATCTTCTCATTTAATTGATAAGTGGGTGTACTACCGTTGTAGCGTTAGGACGGGCACTATACTATTGTACCAATAACACTAGGGACAATCCCTTTATTATCTCTAAGCATCGGCAATGATCCAAGCCGTTGATGTCCAAATCTGTCCTAATCTAAACCGATGGTCGTCGCCAGCCAGATTGGAGCCGCCTAAGTCCATGGTTCAACTGTGGAATGTTCATAATCCCATCTAAAAAATGCAGAATGTTCGTATAGATATATATTCAAGCTTGTTATTTTGTCAAGTGCGTCGTACACTCACCCCATCGCTCCGATCCAACAAATTAATTCATTAACGCGTGAATGGCACACATTTTTTTATAAAAGCATGTACACCAGTATATCTTTTAAGATTATCTCTAAGGATTTTAACTCACCCAGAGATAACACTAAGACAACATCTCTAATAGTTCGTCTCTAAAATCATTCATCTTCATTACATTTTTCCTCTCACACTCTATCACTTTTTGCGTTAGTTTGCGTGATCTGGTTAGTGGCACTATTAGATATGCCCTAACGGTTAGCTGTGAGTGACCGACGGTTAATTTACTCCTTAGTATTTTTTTAGTATATGGCTGATGTTGAATCTACTGTGTATTCCTACTATCCTATAGGGATGACAATTTTACCCATGGATTTGGGTATCCGCAGGTACCCGACCCGATAAGGACGGGTACGGATAGCACTTTAGATCCATGGGTTTTTAGGTTCGGGTACCCGATAAGATAATAGGATGGGTGTGGATGTTAATTTGTACCCGTGGATACCCAATGGATATCCTATGACATATAGGGCCCACTTGTCATACATAACATATGAGGTCCATTCCACTTGTAACTGAGTAAGTGACCAAGTGACCAACCTCGTCAGTGACTAAGTCGTCAGGCCTTAGCCCGATCGCCACTCGCCAGCCTCGCCCGAATGCCTGATCGCCCCAGCGCCTAAACCTAATCCGGTAATCCCGCCTCGGGCCTCCTCACCCGCCCCTAGGGCTCCTCCTCGGACCCCTCTGCTGCGGCCGGTTGGCCCCCCTGTGGCTCCTCCTCCCATCTTGCCGGCCGGTTGCCGCCCGAGCTCCTCCGTTCGTCTTTGCTCGCGCCGCCGCGCGCCCCGATCTCCTCCTCCTGCTGAAGTGCCGTCGGCCGGCCCGCCCCGAGCTCGCTTCTATTGCGCCGCCGCCGCTATTGCCGCCCCCCAGCTCCTCCGTTCGTCTTTGCTTGCGCCGGCCGTTGCCCCCGATCTGCGCCCTCCGTTCATGCTGCGCCATCGCCACCGCCCGAGCTCCTTCGTGCGTCGTGCGCACGGCCACCACCCCGTTCTCCTCCACTCCTGCTGCGGCCGTCGCCACCCCTGTGCTCAGATCCAGCTAGCTTTGTGAGGTAAATGTACTACTTCATCAGCTCAAACCTCAGATCCAGCTCAAAAGTCAGATCCGGTTTGGTTTGAACTTTGAACTGCCTCATTGACCATTTGACCACAACTGAATAATTGATACTGAGTTACTGACTATAACCCATTTACCATGTTTACATGTATGCACAACTTAGCTAGTGCTGTACACTAATAGTGATGAGCTTCTATTTACCTGGCCAAGGAGGAGATTGACAAAGAACTCGGTGGATTTGTCGAAGGCAGCTTTGTCTGTGCGAAATTAGTAGTGATGAGCTTCTATTTACCTGTGCGAAGGCAGCTTTGTCGGATTTGCCTTCAAGATTGGTGCTTGCTGTGAGAAATTTATGGAAGTGACAATTAGTGATGAGTTGATGTTGCACACGGAATGAGTTGGGTTGTGCTTGTGCCTCTTTGTTTTCCCCTTCATTTCTATATGCTCCTCCACTTCAATTAATATGCATGCATGACCATATGATTTTAATCCTAAATGTGTGTATAATGCTGGATCATCTAGTACACCTTAACCCTCAATGTGTTTATTGTAAACATGTAATGCCTATATATGGTGCTAGTTTTTGGAGCAAGTGGGTTAAAACTGGCGGTATGGTTTGATAGGCCAGTAGCCTGTGTTTGTGATAATTATCAAAACCATAGTAGTTGTCAGCTCATCTTTAATGCAAGCAGTCTTTGGTCTGTTTGTATTTGGAGGTTTTATTTTACCAGATTGCTAATTTGATAGTATGTTCATGACATAGCGTATTGTATATGATGTTTGCTAGTTATACTATGATGTTTGGTTATATATGAGCAGAGCACCTGTCAAACAAGAATTTAGGTGGGCGTCACTAGTGAAAAGCTTGGAGGATTTGGGTTTGGGTGGGTTCGGGTACCTAGCGAGTCACGAGATTAGGGTTCGGGTTCGGGTACCCATCGGGTTCGAGCGTGGGCACAGATCTGTACCCGTGAAGGTTTTCGGGTTCGGGTGGGCGGCACGTGGTTCGGGTTCGGGTTTCAAGCGGTGGTACCCGAAGGTACCCACCCGATTGTCATCCCTACTATCCTAGTCTTTCCCGATGTTGAGGATGAATCTTGAATCACCAACAACAAAACTCCCGAAAAAGTGATGGTACAAAAGTGATATCATCGTCAGCAACACAACAACAACAACAACAACAAAACACCAAAAACATGTTAAAAATCGAGTTGTGTTCCTGTAAAAAAAAATCTAGTCGTGCTTATGTCCTAGACTAACTAAAATAAGCGGTGTGACCTTTCTATTTTTGTTTTTCTCTCGATTAGTGAGGAGGTTTTTATTTTTTAAGATTATTATGGTAATTTCTAGCCCTCAAAGTAAAGAATGTGCATTTAGCCTCAAAGGTTGTTTACATTTTGTATAGATATATTGATGATCAAATGGCTTAAGATGACAAGAGTGCTGCTTTTGGCCAGGTCAATTGTTCAAACTCACAATCTACTTCTTCTATGGTGTAACTAAAACAATGTTAAAAGGAGCAACTGGAAAGCTTGCTCTTAGAGCAAGCACAATAACAAAATTCACAATTTACTCTATCTCTCATCCATATCATCTAGAGTAAACAATAAAGTCAGCTTATACAATAACTATCTTTAAAGGTTGTCTCTAGAGAAACACTAAAGCATTTAACTTAAGCATTTAACAGTAACTTCATCTTTGTGGCTATTGGCAAAACACTAACTTCAACGCTAACAGTCGCTCGCGCCGGTTATAACATCGGCTTTTAGCTAACGATAGCACCTATTTTACCGTGTGATGCTGACTACTAAATAAAAGCTGATTCTCTCTTCTTTCTCCTCTTTTTCCACTCTTTTATATAGGATAAATTTGATGTGTATATGCTAATAGTAAGCTGAGGTGGTCTTATTGTATATGCCCTTAGTGCAGTAATGACCCCTATTTTCACATAAATACAAAAATAGAAATCTCATGTGCATACAGTACTAGTCCCATGATCAGTGCCTAGCACGCACATTTACAACAATTGATATCACATCCATACTCTTTATTACAAATGATAATGGTAATTTATACAATAAGGTCTTACAATACAAAGTGAAATGCAACGGAAAGATTTAAGTCTTGTAGTGTGCTCATCCAACCCTCAGGCAACTGACAAGGCATAATCCCTAGAAAAGCTTCACCGTTAACATTCCCGAATCTTGCGTCAAATAAGTCTCATCGGACTAATCTGATTCTTCACCTAAAAACAACAATTAAGCAAGGGTGAGTACTTTCGTACTCCGCAAGACTTTTGCAAAACCTATAATATATGCAGGTCATTTCAAAGGAAAGGCTTCTACGGTTAATTTGCATAAAGCCAGTTTGAAACGTAAATACATAATAGTAGATTGCAAACGAAATTTTCGTAAAAGCAGATTTAATAAATAAAATAACAATATGTAAGTACGAATAAGTAAAATCACGAACCTGGGTATTATGACCATATCCACGAACCATTTTCCACCAACACATCGTAGAAATCAGATTCTATGAAAATAAAAACATCTAACTAGTGCTGGCGCACCAAGATTCCCATAACCGCGGGAACGGCTTTTCGAAAAGTTTTACACTCTGCTGAGGTGTACATCTTTACACACAAGTCATGACTTTTTCCTTTTGCCGCATATTTCACACACCTTTGGCATAGTGTCTAGAATGTTCATGATGAAAACCTTTACATTATCTAGGCTAACTTTGCACCAGTACGGTGACGATAAACCCGTACTATGGTGTATTTGTTTGTCTGATCCAACGCACTGAGAATGAATAAGCATATCCATAGTATGGCGTACACCGTTGTATCAGCAAACGTGACTGCCAACACCTCGGTGTGGGCGCCCCTTTGAGTAACCAGTCACTGAAGAAGCTCGTACTACTCCGGCCTACCAATGTGTAAAGTTAAACCAGATAACTTCATGGATTTAAGGCTGTCCTATACCAGCACTTGTGGTTTCTACGGTAATTCTTGGGTTTAACGAACATGTAGTTCGGTCCTTAATCCGACACAGGCAACAGTCTCCCCCTACACTACGTACAAGTCCCTTGTACATCCGGCTATTACCAATAATTGCCCGCATCAAAACCATAGTTTTATTTTCATTTTTTGATCAAAATATCAACCATAAAGAAAGTCATTACCCATCATTTGTCATATCTAACATCTTTAACCATAATGAAATTTTAATGTTCCTTTAAGCATGGCTAAGCATAACTCTAAGTGTGAGTAACCCAAATTGACATCAAGTACTGTCTATATTATTCTAGGGTTATCAAGGATCACAAATTCATACTTATTAAGAAAGTTCTATGAAACTACAAGTACAACTACCAATAGCCATAAAATGGCAGACTTTAATAAAAGTAACGTATGCAGGAAAACATTTATTGAAAAAATTTATAAATATGGGATCAATATGATCAAAGGGGGTGCTTGCCTTGCTTATTTATTGCTTACGACGACAGAAGTAGTGACGTCGGATTATACACGTCGTTCAATCGGAAATATAGCAAATATCCAACTTTAATAAGGGCAAAAAGAAAACAGACAGAAAACCAAATGAAGATTCACTAACGAAAATAGGAATATTTTAGGTTTAGAATTATGATTTCAAGACCTCATGATTTAGTTAATTATACATTCATATTGTTAATGACTTTTATGATGAATAAACATGGTTTCTTTTATAGATTATCTATTCTTGAATTACAAATTCAAGAGGCTAAAATTATGAGTTTTTGTATTTATAACTTTGAATTCTAGATGCTAAAATTATTTGGATTAAAAAGATTAAGATATTAAACAGCATGTTGCATGCTATGCTTGAATAGTTCTTGACTACAAACGATTTGCATGAGAAGGTTCCATATAAGTTAGATCCGTTGAGTTAGGCTATTAATTATGAACTCAAGGTTTTTAAGAAGGTTCTGGCGATACAATTATCTTAATTACATATTTTTTCATTATTACAAAGTTTGCTTATTCATATAATCGAGTCAATAAAACATAATACTTAAGGGTATTGGGTTAGCCGATTCAGATGCAAAGCAAGTTGTAATAAGAATATTTTTCTAGATTATGGTAGTACATATCCTAAATATTATTTCTAAAGTGATATTTATAAAATTTACATTAAGAAGAGATATTTTACGGGCTGTTGAAAATGATTAAGTAGTTTTATAGTCTACACGATAAAAGTTCAGTTTCCGATTTAAGTTTGTGATTGCACCTTATAAGATTATTTATCTATTTTCCTGGCATTAGCATGGGACATCACTAAGAGTGTTTTAAAGTTGGTTTCACAATATTTTGCTTTTAACCGAGATATTTTCTATATAAGTAAACATTAAGATCTAATATGTACTTAATTCAAATATGCACAAACATGAGACATTTTTGCATAAACAGGGGTATTATGGTTTTATTAAAGATCTAAGAATCATTTTACCATTATTTGAACTTGTATGCTTTAAGTTATATTTATTTTGATTTCTATGCATTGGAAAATAATCTATCTTCAAATTTAATTCAAACTAGATGCAATTCTGAATGTTTTTGCATATCTAGGTATATTACTAACTTTTAAACACATAGAAACTGGTTTGGCATGATCTGAATCATTTTTGCAAAAGATATTCATATTTGAATATTCAATATATTGAAAACAACTCACTTTATAAAATGATGTAAACTAAGTAAAAATATAAATAATTTTGCATATTTAGGTTCCTGGGGAGTTAAGGTTTCTAACAAAATTGGTTTCATTCAAATTGGAGCTCATTTGTGAAAATTCCATGTATAGTATGTTTTAACCTCTTTATTTAAATTTGAATTTAAAATTCAAACAGAGTTTACTTCTAAAATATTTTTGCATATTTGTAATACTCGTATTCTCAAGAACATTTTAAAATTTATTTCATGAATTAAAGAGTTATGGTTTTCATATTTGTATTAGTAACCATATTAGGGTTTTATATAAACTTTGTTTCAAATAATTCAAATTGAGATGTAATATTAAATATTTTTGTTTATTTTGAATATTTATGATTTTAAATGAATTTATAAATTTATTTCACTGGAATTACACTAAACATGCATAAGATATTAATGTTTGATCATATAACCGGTTTATAAATTCTATATAAATTGTGAAATACGCTTTGCTTACTGGGAAGGCGTCTTTACCCTTGAACTAAGTCCTGCCGCACCGACTGACGATGGGGACCCGCCCGACAGAGAGAGAGAGCAGAGGCAGCGCGGTTCAAGCTCACCGGCGGCGAACGGAGGCCGAAGACGGCGAATGGGTTCCATGGCGAGCACCACGGGGTTCACGCGCTCCTAGGGGAGCACTCGTGGTCTCCAGAGTCGGTCGGAATCGGTGCGCCACCGTACGGGGGTGTAACAGCCTTAAAATTAATAAAATGAAGAAAAATGAATTAAAAATCTTTTGTGTATTATTTATGAAATTTCTGGAATTATTGGAAATTCTTTTGGCTTTTCTCTAATACAAGAAATTAGATTAAAGGATATAGTAATATGGTAAAAGTAAAAAGTAAAAATGCCAAGTCAACAAAAATCTACAAAAGTCATAACAAAAATCATAGGGCTCTCCACAGCCAGCTTAAGTCGGCGGAAGACCTAGATCAATTAAAATATAATTTAATTAAAACAAATCCTGTAAAAGAAAAATCAGGGGAGAAGGTAAAAGAATTTTGAAGAATTTTCAGGAAGCTATCCTGAGTCAAGATTTTTACCCTGCCGACATCAGTACAGTTCCTAACTCTTGTAAAAATATCAAAACTTTAATGATTCATTTTATAATTTTAAAAATTCGAAAACTGTGAAGAAATAAAATGGAAAATAGTAATGTCAGAATTATTAAAAATTAAAAATTAATAAATAAAATCTAAAAATTTTACAGAGGGTTTATAATACCATTTCAGACTCTCATAAAAAATTTATAAAATTTTATCTTCATTTATGTCATGAATTAAATGAAAAACCGAAATGGTAGAAATGGGGAAGCTCCATTGTCAGGATTATTTAAAATTATACCCAGAGCATAAAAAGGTGAAAATTTTACTGGAATCTTTTAGTTACCTTCTAGACTTATGGTAAAATTTTGAAAAAAATCTGAAGTCCTTTTGTCCACCGAATTTGCCGTAATCATGTTGTTGTGTCCAGAGCCTTCACCTGAGTTCTTTTTCCCCTCTCGCTGACTTGTGGGCCTGACGTGGCAGCCAGTCAAGCCCGTCGGCTCTCGCTGCCACCTCGTCCCCATGCGTCAGCCACTCTCCCGTGCGTCTTCTCCCCCTCTCTCTGTTCTCTCGCGCCGACGCAGCCTCGTCGATCCTTCTCTCGCCAACTCGCGCCGAACCGCCTCCATCACCCTATAAAAGCGTCGCCCATCGTCTCAAGTCGTTACCCTTCACCCCGGTTGCCCCATTTCGCCACCTCGCCCGCACTTCTTCTCCATCTCCGGTGACCACCCAAAAAGAGGAAAACCATCCAAACTCACCCTTCGCCGAGTCATTCCCCGAACCATCACGCCTGAAGTATCCTGGTAGCACGCAGAAGATTTCCCCAACCTCAATTGAGAGTCTTCTTCCTCGACGAACTGCCGCGCCTAGCTCCTCCGTTCGTCGCCGCGTTCGCTCGGTGAGGGCTCTACTCCTTCATCCATTCTTCAAGATTATTGATGAGATCGAACCCTTGAGTCATGCAGATGCTCGTAGAGGTGAAGGTAGGCCACAGGGATCGCTGTCGGTGCGTCGCCACAGCTCGGCCATGGCCGCCGCCGCCCCCACACGGTGGCACGCCGCTGCAGGCCACCTGCGGCCGAACCACCTCTACCCCCGAGTGCGCGCGGACACCCTGAAGCCCATGGTGGAACTCATTCCGCCTCTTAGGGCCTTCCTCGCCATCGGTGAGCTTTGCCCACAGCCGCCACCGCACCACGCCGGTGGAACCCCCTTTCCCGGCCACCTCCGAAAGCCGCGCGACCATCCCTGAGTTCGCACGAGCGCGCTGATGCTTGTGGTGGAGCCGATTCCGCCGTCGGCGAACTTCGTAAAGCCGCTCGCTTTGGCTCATCGCAGCGGGCCATGGTATCGGTACCGCTTGCGCTAACCGCGCTGCGTCGGCCGACTTGCGGGACCGGCTCGTCGATTGCTCGCATGCTGAGCCGTGTGGATCGTCAGGCGGACCCTCCTCTGTCGACCACCGCGTCGGCGATCGCAGCGGGCTCGCGTGTCGGGCTTGCGCCTCATTGCGGCTTGGGGCCGCGTGTCGATCGCCGCAGCGCGCGCGTCGACCATCGCGATGGGTTCGACTGTCAGCGCCTCAACCCGACGCGACCCGAAAAAGGAAAGCGCGCTTCCCCTGCGAAAGCGTACTTTCCATTTTCGGCAATTTTCCGAATTTTCTGTGTTTTAACAAACCCTAAATATTCAACCTTGAATATCTTTTGAACTAACTGTCCAATTTTTATGAAATAAATTTATAAATTCATCTGAAATCATGTAGATTCAGAATATGCAAAAATGTTTCAAAATTGAATTTTATTTGAATTTTGAATTCAAATTTAAAGAAAGAGCTAGAAATATGTCATACATGGAATTTTTGTATATGACCACCAAATTTAGTAAAATAAATTTTATTAGACTCCTTGTAACCTCAGGAACCTGAATATGTAAAAATACTTAGGTTTTGTTATAAGGAAAATTTGAGTTGTTAAATATGTAATTAAATGGTGAAATAATGATCAAGAAGATTAAATCTTATAAATTGCAAATAATGCAGCCACTTATGAATTGTGAAATTATTTTATTTGAATATTTCCATCTGATTTCTTTTTAACTCTATTAAAATTAGGTATTTGCTATGTGTTACCATACGACGTGTAGAACCCGATGAGTCCGATATAATCGACGATCAGGAATTCGACGTCGAGGAGAATCAACAAGGCAAGCACCCCCTTTGATCATATTGATCCCAAATTTATAAATGTTTTCATTAAATGTTTTACTGCATACTTTATTTTATTAAAGTCTACTATATTACAAATATTGGAAATGGTACCTGTAGCTACATAGAACTTCCTTGATAAGTATGGATTTGTGAATCTTGATAACCCTAGAATAACATAGATATTATTTGATGTCAATATGGGTCACTTACACTTAGTGTTATGCTTAGCCATACTTAAAGCAATATAAAACTGTGACATGATTAAAAATGTTGAATATGACATTTAAATGGTTATGACCTTTCTCATGGTTGGTATTTTGGTTGGAAAATGAAAATAAAACTATGGTTTAGATGCGGGTAATTATTGGCAATAGCTGGGAGTGCATGTCTTTGCACGTAGTGTAGGGGGAGATTATTGCCCGTGTCGGATTAAGGATCGAACTATGGGTTGTTTTCAGGCCAAGAATTATCATACCTCTGCAGAGTGTAAAACTAATCGATTAGCCGCGCCCGCGGTAATGGGCACTTGGTAAAGTCATCACATAGTTAGCAGTTTTGTTTATTTTCATAAAATCTGGTTTCTACCATGTGGCGGTGAACTCTACTGTGTGTCAGTAGAACTGGTTTTGGATATGGTCATTTTACCTAGGTTCGAAATTTTATTTACTCGCACTTACATACTGTCATTTTAACTAATCTGCTTTTAAGCAAATTTTATTACAATTTACTATTCGGTATTTACCATTCAAACTGGCTTTATGCAAAATTAACCATAATAGCCTTCCATTGAAATGACCTGCATGTATTATAGGATTTGTAAAAGTCTTGCGAGTACGTAAGTACTCAACTTGCCTGTGTTGATGTTTTTAGGTGAAGAATCAGATTACCCCGACGACTCATACGTTGATGCAGGATTCAAGAAATTTAACGATGAATTTTTCTAAGGTTTTACCATGTCAGTTGCCTGTGGGACAATGGGTTAAAAAGGCATACTACAAGAAGTTGTCTCCACTGCTATGTTTACTTTTGGTATTGTAAGAATATTATGTAACCTTACTTCCGCTGTGTAATAAAGCTTGTGTATAACTGTGATATCAATTTGTATTTGTGCGTACTAGCTACTGATCATGGGACTAGTACTGTATGCACATGGTACCCATTATTGGTATTCTTTATCAAAAATGGGGGCCTTACAGGGGGCGGCGAAAGCCATGGCCTAGGCTTGCCGGCGGCGAAGCACCACCGGAAGCGGTGAATGGGTTTCACCATGGGCATCAGCATGCTCTTGCGCACGAGGGGGTGGTTATGCGGTGGCCGGAGATGGCCGGGAGGATGGTCGCCATCGTGGACCGACGGCAGTGACCATGGCCGAGTGGCCGCGGGGTGGAAAAAGTGCGCGGCGAGCACAGGCGAGAGCAAGTTAAGCTTCACGAGATCAAGGTGAGTCAATTTGGGCCATTCACGGAAAATGCAAATGATGGAAAGAGGCTTACCACCGTCGACCGGCCGGGAAGAAGAAACACAATGCGCCGATAGGGCTACAGGTGAAGATTTCTAAATTTAATGGATAGGTTTGCTTGGCGAGCTAGAGGGGAGGCTTCGGGTGGGAGGAATTGAGCTACGGTGGTCTAGTGAGGAAGATGGTCGAAAGCTTGGTCTGAGCAATGGAGCAATCGAAAATGGGGAGGACAGGTGCGGGGAAGATGAGGTTAAAGCAGAGAGGACCTTCGGCCGGAAGTGGGGGAAATGACGCAAATAGGGAAAGCTCAGGGTTATGGATGCCAAGGAAGGGTTGGGCGTGGTTGAGGAGAGCAATGGAGGAGAGGTGGTCGGTTTTGGGCGAAGCAAGCAGTCGGCTTGATCTGGAGTTTGTACATGGGTAGCTTGGTTCAATTTATAGACAGTGAAGTCGGTCGCTACAGGTTTTGAATGCGGATAGAAATTGGCGGCTTGGCTAAGGCAGCGCTGCAACTTGCACAGAGTTGGA
Organism: Otatea glauca; assembly: GCA_036346275.1. Taxonomy (NCBI): domain Eukaryota; kingdom Viridiplantae; phylum Streptophyta; class Magnoliopsida; order Poales; family Poaceae; genus Otatea; species Otatea glauca. The sequence goes on along the minus strand of CM070715.1, from coordinate 682,185 downwards.
GTCGGCAAGGAGGAGAGAGGCGGCTGGAATGAGAGAGGAGCAGCTGTGCTGGTGTCAGTTTGGAGAAGAAGAAGGGCAGTAACTAGCTGCCAGGTGGGCCCAAGTGCAAGAGGACAATTTCAGTTTGGTTCTTCAGGATAGTACGCGATCCTTCCCTTAATTAAGCCACGAAACCGACTCTAGATTTTATGAATATTTTTATGTAGGTCTGCAAGGAATATATAAGAGTACAGTAAAATATTTAGGTAAAAACTATGGGTAAAAATATTGCTAAAAATCTGAGAATGCACAGTTATTAATTTCTGCTAATTCTGATTTTTATTTAATTAAAGATCAAGATCAGATTATTATTTTATGAAACTTTTTATGAGGATCTGAAATGGCATTTCCTACCTTATGTAAAATTTTCAGATTTCTATATTTTATATTTTAACTATAACAATTCTGACATTACTATTTTTGAAATTATTTTCTCTCTATCTTTGAATTTTTAAACGGTCAAAATATAACTTTTAATTTATTATATTTTTACCAGAGATAAGGATAGAGTTTATGTCGGCATGGTAAAAATCTTGGCTTCAGATAAGCTCTAAAGACTTCTACAAAAACCTGACATGCTCTTTGATTGATATCATTTCTCATGATTACAATATCTAATCTTTTATTTCATGTGTTCAGATTATCTTTGACAGCATGACAAGGGCTATGTCGGTTTATAATATTTTAATATTATTTTTGCAGATTTTTATTGCTATTGTGTTTTTATCTTTTTACTTTTGCCATTTTACCATTTCAATATATATAACTTTCCTTTTAGAACAAAAACTCAAGGAAAACCAATAATTCAGAAAACTTAAGAAATTAAAATTCATTAAGTATCACATTTCAAATTCATTTTTATAGTTTGTTTGATTTGGAAGAAATAGTTTTAATATTGAAATATTTCTTTTCTTTAAGATTAGAATGCAAGAAAAGAGGAAAAGATATTGTTTAAAATAAAAATCTTGATTCCAATTGAATTTTTTATTCAATTCCATTTTTTAATTTCAAACTTTTCATTTTTCATATTTTTAAATTTTATGGGATGTTACCACTTACCAGTGCCTAGAACTTTCGACTTAATTGAAGAACAAATAGAAAGATACACATTGCTTGTTTTGGTGGATCCAAATTATGATGATAATGTTAATCAAATATACTATTGAAGTAAGCTTAGAATTAAACGACAATGTAACTCCATTTGAGACATAAGGATCCATGGTATGATCTACCTTCGAGGGGGATTTGTAGTTATCTACTGTTAATGCAATGTACGTTGTGTTGGTACGGTAATACTACTTGATCGATACAGAAGAGTATGTAATGTTGTGACCTGTCAAGGTATAAAAACTTTGAACCGATGTTGAACAATTGAACATTTCTACAGAACTTCCACATTAACCTTTCTTTCTTTTGCAAAAGATACTAGTACGTAAATAGCTCTTTTTTTAGAAATGTGTTTGAGAAACAAACATAGTACACTATATATATATATATATATATATATATAGCTCTCTTTTTTTTGTGATAGACCACTTTATAGCAGTTTGAAAACATGCATGCATACATTGATTTTCTAAAACTCTCGGGGCATGTTTGGATGTTGTAACGTTTACAAACCGCAATATTTGAAAACATGCATGCGCCACAATATTTTAGATATTTGACGACAAAATGAAAGAATTCATTCAAAAAAAATAAGCTTGATCAATTTCGGTTACATAAACATGCCGAATGAGAGCAGGTGGGAGAATATATACCCCACAAGTCCGGGACAATTATTAATTGTTGGTACGTGCGCGCGCGCATATGTATGTATATATGCTCCGTATAGCATGCATATGCATTCCGGCCATGCAATGCAAGGGCGCGCATCTATGATGATGTTGAGCCTAGCTAGCTAGGTAAAACAAAGATCGAAAACCCACGGATCGTCAGATGCGATGGATCACTCGAGCTGGAGGTCGGACTTGTAGACGGCGTCGGGCTTCCAGTCGGCGGGGATGATGTCGTCGGCGACGAGCCTAACGCCGGACTCGGTGGCGAGGCGGATAGAGAAGGGGCCCTTTAGCGGCTTGGGTGTGTCGAGCCTCCAGATGGCGCCCCACGACTCCTTGAGGTCGCTCCACTCGTTGGAGCCCTTCTCCTTGAGGGACACCTCCACGATGTCGCCGTCGCCGGCCACGTACTTGACGAGCAGCGCGAAGTAGTTGGGGTTGGAGCCCTTCTCCACGTGGAAGGTGATCTTGATGCCCGCCGGGTACTTGCAGCGGACGCGGCGGAACTGCATGTCCACGATGCCGGCGTGGCGGAGCTCGTCCTCCTTGCCGGCCTTCGCCATGGCGCCGAACGCGTGGCCCGCGAGGTCGAAGTGGTAGGCGGAGATGGGCTCGTAGTTCATGTCGGTGATGTACACGACGACGGGCTCGTTGGAGCACACCTCGGGCTTCTCGCACTTGATCTCGAAGCAGGAGCCGCAGCCGCGGCCGTCCTTGAAGATGGGGTCGTTGCCGCACGACGTCATGCCGCTGAAGGGCGGCTTATCGACGTCCTTGTACCCGCAGGCGCCGCCGTTGTCGTCGGGGCCGGCGCCCTTGGGCTTGCCGTACCAGGTGCCCTTGGCTTCCAGCCACTTGCCGTCGTAGCTCGCGGTGATGTTGGGGCCGGGGGGCACCTTGGGGGCGCAAGAGGCGCCGGTGACGAGCACCGCCAAAACCGCGACGGCGAGCAGGGAGGGGGAGGAGGCCATCTCGATTCTCGAACTCGAAGATGGAAGGTTGCTGTGTCCAATTGTGATGGGGATTCGGGAGGGGTGGTAATTATGGGCAGAAGCGAGCGACCGATGGATGGCGCGCCGCCGATGTCGCTAGCTGCGTGTGCGCATGGCCGCAGGGCAGGCTTGGCCGGGACATGCCGGGCTTGGCTAGCCGTCAACCGAGCGAGGTACGTGACACTGCCCTGCTCTTAATTTGAGCCTTCGATCGGTTCCCTCCTGTTTAGGCCTGCAGCTGCCATGATACCGTCCACCTTGCTCAAATTTACTTTTTCCTCCTTTTCTGGCTGCCTTCTTCCTCAGTGTAGACTGTAGCTTGTACTAACTACTAGCTTGTCAGCAACGTCTGAATGTGCTCGATCGATCTGCAGATGATCAGACGCTGATCAAGACGATAAAAAGAATGTACGTACGGTATCAGCTGGGCTATCATGCATAATGTTACGAAAGTAACATTTTAAGATGAATTTACACAAATGATTCTAAGATGAATTTACACAAATGATTCTAGCTCATATATCCAATCAAATATTTAAAGGAAGCTATTATATATCCACGTACAGTTTAAATGTTGCGTAGCAAGGAAAACGATCCCCGGTTATGCATTGTGTCGATGCAATGCGATCCTTTTACTAATTTAGCGCCAATAAAGAAAGAATCTTGAATACTGCTTTTGCTAAAGCCTGAAGAGTTCATGGCCTCTCATTGCTTTGAGTCGTAGGAGAGTCGGCTCGGCTCACGAAAAAAAAATACACTCGGATCCTTTTTCGAAAAAAAAACTACGTTTAGGTTCTTTTTCGGAAAAAAAATACAGTTGGGTCCTTTTTCCGAAAAAAGAATATATATTACGTCCATACCCTTTTAGCGTTTTTAAGAGTAGCGCTCGGGTCTTTTTGAGAAACTCAAAATTACGTTTAGATCCTTTTTAAAAAAATAATCCGTTCGGGTCCTTTTTTGCGAAAAAAATGCATTGCATTTAGACCCTTTTTGCATTTTTCTAGCATTACGTTTAAACCCTTTTGCGAAAAACATAAAATTATTTTTAGATCCTTTTCGCGCGTTTTCTAGATTTACTCGTGTATAGAGCGTCAATCGCACGTTTTCTCGATTTTCTCGCTACAAGTTTCTAGTTAAACTAATGTTGCAAAGAGGGCCCGAGGTTGTGATACTAGCTTAGCTTATTGGACGAGCATGAGTACCCCGTTACGTGTTTTGATGAGCATGGAGTTAAAATTGCATGTTTAAGGTTGCCATCTAGCTATTTAATTACGATCACTGGTCGGTAACCCGCATTCACACGGTTAATTTCTGAGATAAAGTAACTTAGACCCGTTAATTTGGATTGTACGTGATAACCACTGTAATTTGGTTCTATTAGATAGGCGCTGAATCTTTTCTTTTCCTTGATTAATGTGAAACTTTTCTAGTATTTTATAATTAGTATAGACAATAGATCTCATTATGAATTTTAATATTTTTGGAATTTAATGTTTTAATCCGCATATATACATTGAGAAACAACGATCATTATTTCATAGATCATGACAAGGAGATCGTAGGGCTTTTCCATATCTGCCATCATATGTGCCATGATTCCACAATAGAGGTTTTTTTGGTTCTCCCTAAAGTTCCACAACTTCGGCACAGTATCCATTTGTTTGACACCAATAATTGATTGACTTTCAGTTATATTTCTTAATCCCTACCAAAGCAATTATGTTGCTATGAAAAGGATGTCTGTAAGGCCCCCATTTTCGATAAATGAATATCGAAAATGGATACCATGTGCATACAGTACTAGTCCCATGATCAGTGGCTAGTACGCACAAATACAAATTGATATCACAGTCATACACAACTTTATTATTACAATGAAGCAAATACATAACATTCTTACAATACCAAAAGTAAAAGCATAACAATGGAGACATTCATCTTGTAGTATGCCATTTATCCCAAAATCCCCACAGCAATCGACAAGGAGAACCCTAATAAAATTCATCGTTCACATCCCCGAATCCTGCATCGTAAAAGGTATCGTCGGGGAAATCTGGTTCTTCACCTAAAAATTATCAACATGGCAAGTTGAGTACTTTTGTACTCGCAAGACTTTTGCAAAACCTATTATAAATGCAGGCCATTTCAAGGAAAGGCTCAAGGTGGTTTTGCATAAAGCTAAAATTGAATGTAAATACTGATTAATAGATTGAAAAGTGAACTTTAAGTAAAGGCGACTTAATTTAAAAAAATAACAGAATGTAAGTACAAATAAGTCTCATGTACCTGGTATCATGTCCATTTCCAAGAATCATTTCTACTGTCGCAGCAGAAATTTTTGAGTAACCATTCCTACCAGTCCCAGGTAGAAATTCAGAGTTTTATGAAAAATAAAAACAGCTAACTAGTGCTGGCGCACCAAGATTTCCCATAACCGCGGGAACGGCTTTTCGAAAAGTTTTACACTCTGCAGAGTTGTACAGCTTTACCCACAAGTAATGATCAACCTCTTTTGCCAGGCCAGTAACACACTTCCTTTGGTGTGTCGGCAAGGAGATCATAACAAAACCGTTACATTGTTTAACCCTAACTTTGCACCAGCCCGGTGACGTCAAACCCGTACTATGGTATTTATGTTTGCACAGTCACTGCACAATAATGATTAAGTATGTCCATAGTATGGCATTCACCGTTATATTAGCAAACGTGACTCCCAACACCTCGGTGTGGCGCCCTACGAGCAACCAACATCGAAGAAGCTCGTACTACTCCAAACCTACCAATGTGCAAAGCTAGTTTTAAGCAACTTAATAGGTTAAGACTGTCCCATACCAGCACTTGTGGTTGTACGATAAATTCTTGGGTTTAACGAACACGTAGTTCGGTCCTTAATCCGATACGGGCAATAATCTCCACCCTACACTACGTACAAGTCTCTTGTACACCCGGCTATTGCCGAATTGCCCGCATCAAAATCATAGTTTTATTTTCATTTTTGATCAAAATACCAACCATAAGATGGTCATACCCTTTTGAAAGTCATATCCAACATTTTTAATCGTATCCAAGTTTTATGTTTCTTTAAGCACGGCTAAGCATGTCACTAAATGTAAGTACCCAGATTGACATCAAATATTGTCTACGCTATTCTAGGGTTATCAAGGTTCACAAATCCATACTTATCAAGGAAGTTCTATGAAGCAATAGGTACAACTACCAATACCCATAACATAGCAGACTTTAGTAAAATAAAGTATGCAGTAAAACATTTAATGAAAACATTTATAAACTGGATCAATATGATCAAAGGGGTGCTTGCCTTGTTGATGGTCTTCGACGTCAAACTCGATCGTCGAACTCACAGGTTTAAATCGGGTGCTACACGTCGAATATTAATAACATGGCAATTCCAACAAAACGAAAGGATCAGACATAAGAACCAAATAAAATCAACTGTTTGGAATCAACATATTTGTTGTTCATCGATTTACAAGTTCCATGTTTATTTTCTGATTAGGTTCTAATATTAACCAATCTTATTATCTTGAATTATTCATTTTATTTATCATTTCAGAGACCATTTTCCAGGTTTTACCATTCGAACCTCTAATTTCTAAACCTTGAAATTATTTAAATCACTATTATGGAACTACTTTCTTACCCTATATTATACTTTGATGATTTTCCATGGTACACCCTAAGTATTTTTGCATATTCAGGTTCCTAACAGAGTATGGATTCTAATAAAATTTGTTTCATTCAATTTGAAGTTGAATTGCAGAAATTCCATTCACAACATATTTCTAATTCTTTCTTTAAATTTAAATCTGAAATTCAAACAGAGTTCATTTTGAGATATTTTTGCATATTCTGAATCTACTTGATTTTATATAAATTTAGAAATTTATTTCACTTCATTTGGTTGGATAGTTCAAAAGATATTCAAGTTTGAATGCATTCGGTTTTGAAAATACAGAAAATCAGAATTTATACCAAAAAGGGAAAGTACGCCTTCACTGCGAAAACGCGCTTTCCGTTTTTGCGCTGCGTCGGACCGAGGCACTGACATGCCGGGCCCAACTGGCAGCGAGACGCTGAGCGCGCGGTGCGGCTGACGTGCGGGACCACGTTGTCAGAGCAGCGTGAGGTCGACTCATCGGGCCCGCGAGCGTAGACGCAACACACGCGAGGATCGACGGTGGACCCACTGGCGACGACCGGCAGAGAGCACGGTCGCGGCAGCCGCGGCGGCGAAGCACGGCCGGAATCACGGAATGGATTCCAGATTCTTGCTCAGCACACTTGCGCGATCCTAGGGGAGGTGGCGCTTCCTCCGGAGATGGCCGGAGGCGACCTGCCACCGGAGAGGGGCGGCGGAGCACACGGCTCACCGGTGTTCCGGCGAAACGGCGGCATCCCGAGACAAATGGACACCACCACGAGCATCAGAGCACCACAGTGATCTCATTTTTGGGTTCGGGCAAGAAAATGAGTAACGGAGGAGGTGTTCTCACCGTGCGGCTGCGGCGGCGGAAGGAGGAGCTCGGAGGGAGAGCTCACCGGAGAAGAAGAGGCTAAATTGAGGGTGGCGAAAGCTTCAGGGTGTCAAGGGGGTGGTTCGGGTTGATTGCTTCGGTGAAATGGGTGAGGTGGTGAAACGACGGGTTTCCCTTTTCGGTATTCGCCGAGCTGGGAAGAAGAGGGTGACTGACGGCGATGAAGCGGTTTGGCTCGGTTTTTTGGTTCCTAGAGGAAGCACAAGTGAAATGCGACTCTTTGGTGCGGTTTAAATAGAAGGATGAGGCGGTTTGCACCTTTGGAAGACGAGAGAGGAAGACGGCGGCTCGGTGAGGTCTCTCGGCGCTCCTCGGTAGCGAGAGAGAGCGCAACAGCCGAGGCAGATGCGGCATGTCTGGCGACGTCTTTGGCGTCCTCGAGTAGCGAAGTTGCGCGCGGATGGCGACAAACGGAGAGGCGGCGCTCTGGCGAGAGAACGGAAGAAGTCGCGAGAGAAAACGGGGAAGAAACGGAGAGGGTGAAGCTGACAGGTGGGGCCGGGCTGTCAGCGAGAGAGGGCGAAGTTGGCAAAAGAGCACAGCTGTCCAGGCGGGCCCACTTGTCAGTGAGACGAAGGGTTTAAAAACCAGGAATTCTCTGGACAGCTCAGGGTAAAGTCGGTAGCTTAGGCCAGAAGATAAAATCAAAATTTTACAAAACTTTTTACTGAGGTCGGCAAGGTAAATACCAAGGTCTAGTAAAATTTTCAAATTAATTTGATTAATATAAATATTATTAAAAATCTGACAATGCACTGTTGATGATTTTATTTGATTCTGTTTTCCATTTAATCGAGGGATAAAATCAATTTATTATTTTATGAAACTTTTTGACAGGATTGGAATTAATATTTTATACCTCTTAAAAAATTTTCATAATTTTATATTTGATATTGTATTTTTAATAATTCTGACACTACATTTTCCAGCTTTTAAGATTGACTGTTTTTGAATTTCTAAAATTAATAAATGAAGAGATAAATTCATGATATTTTCACCAGGGTTGGGTTAAGTTAATATGTCGGCATGGTTAAATTTTCAACTAGGGTTAAGGTAAGAAATATTCTGAACAAATCTTTTGGTTCAGATTTCCTCTTTGTCTTTTCATGATTATCTTTGTATTTTATTTTATTTTATTAATGCCAGGATAGAGCAAGAGGCACAATCATGATTCTGAGATCTTTAAGGATTTTACTGACTTTGTATTTTTACCTTTTTACCTTTTACCATTTTACCATATAGCATTTTGGATTTCTTTTAATGGTAAAAGCCAAAAGAATTTCTTTTAATACAAGAAAAATCAGAAAACATAACAATAAATCATATGGGTATTTTTAATATTATATTTTTGATTTTATTGAATTTCGGGTTGTTACAATGTCTCGGTATATTATCAGTAAACACGTCAAATTAAATACTAGAAACCTTTATATTACCTCTATAAGCTCAGCTTTGGCTTCTTCCACCTCTGCATTCGCTCTGCACTCGTTAATGACGAACGCTTTGTTAAGAGAATCAATGTCTTGCGATTTATCATCTATGTCTTTCATTTTTTGTTTCATCTCATAAATCTTTTCTATTAACTCGGACTTTCCCTTTGATTCTTCTAACTCCACCTCAAGTTTTTATTTAACGTCCAACAACTTTTCCATGTCGTCTATCTTGTTTTTAGGCTCCATTTTATATATGTGTGCAATTTGCAGTCACTGAGACATATAATGTATATATGATGAATCACGACAGAAGTTAAACATCTAGATATTTTTAGAATATAATGTGCACAATTCAAAGCTTGCATAAACGACATAATCAAAAGGAAAAAGCAATTCATAATTATTATGTCGACTTGACATTGAATCATGTCTACTTAACATATTAATGAGTAATTGTATGATAGGTGCTCTCAAGTGTCGGGTTACTAAAGGTTAAACCTTCAGCCTCCTCGCTACAAGGTGTAAGGCTGCTAGTGATTAATCTCTTACCTCCACTACACCAGGGTCATATAATCAGAATTGAACTATACAATTAACTAAGCAAATAAGACCTTAAACTCATACCTTCCTAAATTATACACCATAAAGTATTTAAAGTCAATTTAACTATTTATGACATGATCATAGAAAGATCAAGGTAATGGTCAAATAGATCATATAAAACAAAATATGACATGATAGTAGAAAGATTAGAAGTTCTAAGAACAATCATCTGCTTACTTTCTAGCATGACATCCTCAAGCTCAAAGTCAGTAAAATAAAAGAAATACTTTCTTCCATTAATAGGAAGCAACTCTATAGTTTAAGGCCGCATTCACAACTTTAATTATTCTAGTTCATCAATAGATCCATAGCATCATTGAGCAGCAATATGTGCATCCAGGGAAGAAACATCCATGTGACGCAAGGGCTCGCGGGGAGAAACATCTAGTAATAAATTAATATTTAACACATACCATCCGAATATAGCTATGGTGTATGCCAACCAAAGATCAACATGCATCAAGATAGTGTATGCCATCCGAATATGGCCATGGTGTATGTCATCCAAAAATCAACATCAAGATAGTGTATGCACTGAAGAACTAGTAAAGACAAATTACTATATGAGACTAATAACCATTACCATATGAACCATATATATGTAAAAAGTAAAAAGAGATATTGAACCATATATATTCACATACGTACTCTCATATTGATGTCTCCAACACATGATGTATATGTATATATGATTAAGAAATTAAGAGCTAGCCAGATAATAGCAAATTAATATTTAACACTGTAACAACCCAAAAATTAATAAGTGAGAAATATGATATCCAAAATATTTATGTGAGTTATTTTTGTATTTTCTGATTTTTCCTGAATTTTTTCAATTTCTTTTGGCATTTCCCTAATAAAAGAAAGAGAATTAAGAATATAGTAAAATGGTAAAAGTAAAAAGGTAAAAATACCAAGTCAAAAAAATTCTAAAAAAGTCATAATAAAAATCTTAGGGCTCTCTAGAGCCAGTTTAAGGCGGTGGAAGACCAGGACCAATTAAAATATAAATTAATCAAAGCAAAAGAAAGTAAAAAAGAAAATCAGGGCAGAAGGTAATAGAATTTTTAGGAATTCTCAAGTAGCTATCCTGAGTTGATATTTTTACCCTGCCGACATCAGTACAGTTACAACCTCCTGTAAAAATATAAAAAATTAAATAGTTGATTTTATAATTTTAAAAATTCGAAAACAGTGAAGAAATAAAGTGGAAAATGGTAATGTCAGAATTATTAAAATTTAAATATTAATAATAAAAATTTGAAAATTTTATAGAAGGTGTATAATACTATTTAAAAATATGATAAAAAGTTTTAAAAAATGTTAACCTCATTTTGGTCATAAATTAATTATAACACAGAATCAGCAGAATTAAAGAAACCCCATTGTCAGAATTTTTATAAAATTTATACTGGTAGTTTTTACATGAAAATTTTAAAGGATGTTTATATATACCTTTCCGACTTAGGTAAAAATTTTCAGAAAAATCAAGGTCGAAATGACGGTTTGAACTACTGAAGAAACCTCAGTCTGTCCAGAATTCTGTCGAGCTGGCATTTCTGTCTCGCTGACATGTGGGCCCAAGCTGCCAGCTGCCCCTCTCGCTGCCAGCTCGCCCTCATGCGTCAGTCTCACTACCGCGCCTTCTCCCCTCTTCTCCTCGCCGCTCTCTTGCACAGAGACGACCGCGCCGTCTCGATTCCTCTCGCGCCTACGCCAACCGCCTTCGTGCCATATAAAAGTGTCGGCGTCGCCTCATCCGACCCAGTCTTCTCCCAGTTGCCTCATTCTGCCGTGTTCCCACTCGTCTTCCCCAGCTCCAGCGAAAACCCGAAAAGGGGAAAAACCAGCAATTCGCCTCTGCGATCAATCCCAGCCCAAACCATCTGAGCCGAAGCTTCCTCTCAACGCCTGAAGCCATTCTCCACCGTCGGTTCGAGTCCTCCTTCCCCGACGAGCCGCCGCATCGAGCTCCTCTGTCCGCCGCATCCGCGCACGAACCCAATGAATCTGATATAGTCGACGATCAGGAGTTCGACGTCGAGGAAAATCAACAAGGCAAGCATCCCCTTTGATCATATTGATCCCAGATTTATAAATATTTTCATTAAATGTTTTACTGTATACATTACTTTTATTAAAGTCTGCTATATTATGGAAATTGGTAGATGTACCTGTAGCTACATAGAACTTCCTTGATAAGTATGGATTTGTGAACTTTAATAACCCTAGAATAACATAGACATTATTTGATGTCAATTTGGGTCGCTCACACTTAGTGTCATGCTTAGCCATGCTTAAGAAACATAAAACTTTGACATTATTAAAAATGTTGGATATGACAAAATGATGGGTAATGACCTTTCTTTGTGGTTGGTATTTTGATCAAAAAGGAAAATAAAACTGTGGTTTTGATGCGGGCAATTGTTGGCAATAGCCGGGTGTACAAGGGACTTGTACGTAGTATAGGGGGAGTCTATTGCCCGTGTCGAGTTAAGGACCGAACTATGAGTTATTTTCAGGCCAAGAATTATCATACAACCACAAGTGCTGGTATGAGACAGCTCTAACTTATTAAGTTGTTTAAAACTGGCTTTGCACTTGGAAGGCCGGAGTAGTACGAGCTGTTTCTTAATGAATTGCTTGACGGGACGTCCACACCGAGGTGATCATGGATCAAACGTTTACCAATATAACGATGTGCGCCATATTGTGGGGAGTTCCATAATTTCTATGCTCTGAGTTCTTCCACCACTGAATAGGTTTATGTCATCGTGCTGGTGCAAAGTCAGGGTTAAATAATGTAACAGTTATAACATGACTCTTTGCGGCACACCAAAGGAAGTGTGCTAATGTCGATTGCACAAAGAGTCAGTCATGTCTTGTGGAAAAAGCTGTGTACCTCTGCAAAGTGTAAAACTAATCGATTAGCCGCGCCCGCGGTAATGGGCACTTTGTAAAGTCATCACATAGTTAGTAATTTCTATTTTCATAAAATCTGGTTTCTACTGTGTGTCGGTGGAAAAGGTTCGTGGATATGGTCATGATACCTAGGTACATGAGATTTATTTATGCTTATATTCTGTTAATGTCAGTATTAAATTGCTTTTACTTAAATTCCATTTTGAAATCTACTATTCTATATTTACATTCCAAATTGGCTTTATGCAAATTAACCATAATAGCCCTTCCATTGAAATGACCTGCATGTATTATAGGGTTTGTAAAAGTCTTACGAGTACGTAAGTACTCAACTTGCCTATGTTGATATTTTAGGTGAAGAGTCAGACTATCCCGACGACTCTTACGTTGACACAGGATTCGGGGAATTTAACGATGAATTCTTCTAGGGTTTTTACTTGTCAGTTGCCTATGAGACAATGGGTTAAGAAGGCATACTACAAGAAGTTGTCTCCACTGCAGTTTTTAGATTCTAGTATTGTAAGAATATTGTGTAACTTTTCTTCCGATGTGTAATAAAGCTTATGTATGACTGCGGTATCAATTTGTATTTGTGCGTACTAGCTACTGATCATAGGACTAGTATTGTATGCACATGGTACCCATTATTGGTAATTACTATCAAAAATGGGGGCCTTACAAACACATGCCATCTGAATATGGCTATAGTGTATGCCATCCAAAAATCAACATGCATCAAGATAGTTTATGCCATCCGAATATCGCCATGGTGTATGCCATCCAAAGATCAACATCAAGTTCAATCAGATCTTTCTAATTTATAGCTATGGCTGATAGATGTAATACAACAGTAGGATAGCAAATCAAGTTCAATCAAGCACAGATCAATCAAGCACGTAAATCTAAGGCATATATTGGGTAAGGATATGCTCACGGGGAGGCCGGCGCAAGGGGAGGACGAGGACGCACGGGGATGACGGCGCACTGAAAGGCCCGCGCACGAGGAGGATGAGAGCACACAGGGACGATGGCGCAAGGGGAGGACGAGGGCGTACGGGGAGGATGACGCACGGGGAGGACAGCGCACTAGAAGGCCGACACACGGGGAGGACGAGGGCACACGGGGACGACGAGGGCATACGAGGAGGAGGATGGTGCACGGGTTTGAGTACCGTTCAAACCCTAGAAAGGTTTATATAAAGGGCATTATCATAAACGGTTCTATAACGGAATCATCTTTGATAAGTTAACATCATAGACGGTTTATCTAAGAAGGTTCTATAATAGAACCGTCTATAATGGTGTAACAACCTGATGTTTAATTATCATGACTCATGAGATGTTAGCAAGCATATTACAAGTAGATATATTAATCATGCTCTGACTATTTAAATATTTACAAGTAGATTACATCACAGCACAAATCAACTCAGATATATTAACAATGCTCTGACTATTTCAATATTTACATGCAGATTACATCACATCACAAATCAACTCAGATATATTAACCAGTTAAACGCACAATTGACAAATTCAAGAATTCACAATTGACACATATGCCACTACAATGCACAGATTACATCACAGCCAAAATATCTCTACACAATGTTAATTTATGAATACATACTCATGGTAGAAATCAGTAGCACAATCCTCTAATATAACTCTCCTCAGGCAGCCCTGTACTGCAATAGCACCCTTTTCTTTGCAGAACTTCTTTGCACAAGAGCAGTCATTCAAAAATATGATACCTTTTTGGTCTTTCATATCATTTTTTTATAGCCAACTTTTATCCGAAGAATTTTCTATTAGGTTACAAGGATACAATAAACTAGTTAAAGTAGTACTTAAATGATCATCAGAGCAATGAAATGCATAAAGTAATTACAATGTTATATTACCTTCATCAACTCCCATGAAGTATTGTTGCTTTGAGAAGCATCCTACATAGCCTTGTATGCAGGGTCAGACCTGAGGCCTTTTATTTACTCCTCTTAGACCGTGCCTCGGTTTTCCTATAGTCAGCGCATCAAATCCGTTCGACGACAAAGAATGAGGGGACGGCATCTTCTTTTCTATAATTTACCATATTATCAGTTCCTTTTTGTCTTAATTGCTCCTCCCATTTTCACAAATCAAGTGTGTTGATTGTGTGTATTTTAAATACTTGTTATGTCACCTCCTTTCAAAATCAGCTTATGTGCTCAAGTGATGATGGAGAAGCATTTTTCTAGATTTCAGATCCATTAGTATTTTGCAATTGTGATATTCTGTATGACCTAACTCTTATGACAATTCAGAGCCCTATCATAAAAAGCTTGGCAAGCTAATCTGCTCTCTCTTTATAATTCTCCTGTATTATGTTTAGAATGATATATTATCTTCAATATAACATAAACTCTTGTTATAAAGTTATTAACAAAATGGTGCTATGGATGAGGCTACTATATAAAGTTGCTAATGTGAGGCAGTATGGAGCAGCCAAGCATGTTGCAAATTCGGAAGTTCAATAACTAATTGAGATAATGAAAACAAAAGACAATTAACAGTTCACACAATCTATAAATATATATGTGCACTAGTCTTTCTTTAGTTACTGCAATTGTTGATGGATTTGATTTTAATCTTTTGTAGATATGTGGCACATCCTAGAATTTTGGTGCAATTTTGGAAGTGTGCATCATCGAAAAAGAAAAGGCACCTTCCAAAACCACAGGAAGGATGCCGAGCCAAGAACCATGCTCCGTATGTCGAACTCCTTCGCGTACCACACCAGTGTCACAGCCACGTCGTCGTGTTCCACCACCATCGTCTCCACCTGCGCGAAGCAATCCGATCTGATCGTCCGAATTTGATCAAAAGCGTGCAAGTACGATGGTAAAAATGAGAGTTTTATTGGTATTTCTCTTACGGACTCATGGTAGTGGCCATCGCTTGGGAGGCTAGTGTTGGCCCACCGCGGGGGAGGCTCGTCGGGGTAGTACTGCTACGAGGGGTGACGCGTAGTGAGGGAGATCGGCAGGCGGGGGTAGGTAGGGTATGCGGGGGTAGGTAGGGTATGCGGTAGTAGGGGCAAAATCGGTGGGGTAAGGCGAGCACTAGGGAGAAGCCGAGGCGGCAAGGGCACTGGCCATGGAGAGTGCGCTATTTATAGTGAGTACGAGGGAGAAGACTAAGGGGCGAGTATAGGGGAGAAGGCGAAGGGGTGAGTACTTATGGTGGGGATATCACAGACAGTTTTATCTAGAAACCGTTTGTGATATCGTAAAATCACATATCATTGGTGGATAAAATCGTATGTGAATTATCATAGACGGTTTTATCCAAAAAAACCATCTGTGGTATCTACATATACCAGACGGTTTTATCCACCAATCGTCTGTGATATCTGTTCTACACAGACGATTTTTATCGAAATCAATAACTTTGACGTCACGTTTCTAAAATCATATGTGATTAGATTTAACAAAGACGGCTTTTGAAATCCGTCTGTGATGAGGAGTCTAATATAATTCTTTCTGTAGTAGTGGCAGCAATAGCACCAGCATCGTTAGCCCGTCACTTAGGATGATTGGTAGGCTTCAGATCCATGGACACCGAAACCGTTAGCCCATTGTTGAGGCGCAAAGATCAATGACAATATGGAGGTAGGGGTGGTGGAGGAGGCTAGCATCGCGGTGAAGGGAGCGTCCTCGCCGCCGTGCATGCCTTGCCTTTTCGTGCACAGATCTGGAGGTCGACGTCACCACCCGTGCCTCTGCCTCCACACTCACCGTCTGCATCGCTGTTGTCCACACTCACCGCCCATGCCGCCATCTCCTTGCTTACCACCCACGTGGCCTCCTCCTTGCTCAAGGGTTCGACGTCGTTGTGGTCGCTGATTAGATCTCGAGCTTGTGGATTCCATGCGTCGTCGCGGTGCAGGACGCTGTTGTCGAGGATGGGGACAAGGGATGATTCATCTCTATTGAGGAAGGAGGACAAGGGGATTCCATTGCTGTTGAGGAAGGGCGAGGTTGGCCGTCGTCGCTATGAGACTAAGAGGGGGAGGACAAGTGGAGAGAGATGGTAAGGAAGATCAGGGATAGGGGGAGGACAAGTGAGATGGTAAGGAAGAGAGGGATGGTTGGATGGGTTTGTTATGGCGTATGATGCTCCTGTAGTAATTAATGATAGGCTAGGGTGAGGTAGTATTTGATGGGTTGAGCTATATAATGCAGATAGTATGTTTTTTTTATTAAATAGCTGCTTTTGTGTTGGGTCAGCCCAAAAATAATCCAGTAGATCGTGCCGAGCTATATCATCTATTGTGTTGGGTTTCTAAACCTATCACAACTCAATCATTATATCATGCTAGTATAACCCGATGACACATGTGCCGTATCGAGTTTGAGCCCCCGTAAAGAGGTATCGGTGATGTCATTCCATATTTAAGGCCTCGCGTGGCAACATCCGAACAAATATCTTTATGTGGGCCACACCTTGTCAGCATCCTAGGGACACAATTCACAGAAGAGCATGTGTTGCGTGTTGACTGCGCCCACCCGCCTCGCCGTCAACACAACCATCCGTCCGTACAGCCAGACAAAGCTTGCCTCGCCTACCTCCTTTTACTCACTTTTCCGTCATTCCGTGGAAGCTTCCATGTCATCAGAGAGATGAGATAGCCAGATTTAGGAGTCAGAGAAAGAGAGAGAGAGTGAGAGAGACAGGGAGAGCGGGGGGGAGGGAATGGATGTCAACGACAGTTGGCCCGCGCCGCCGCAGCCCGGCGAGGCCGCGTCGGTGGCGGTAGAGAAGGTGTTCGTGGCGGTGCCGCAGGAGCACAAGGCCGGGAAAGCCGTCCTCGCATGGGCGCTTGGGCATCTCGCCAGCGCCGCCGCCGCCGCCACCGTCGTCGTCTGCCACGTCCACGTGCCACCCGAGAAGATCCCGCTGAGTAAGTACGGCGCGCAGATCTCTGCCTTTTCTTGCTTGATGTCATGATGTAATCATGATGCTTGATGACGGGTAAAGGCGGCGCCTTTGGGCTCAGATTTCCTTCTTTGGTAGCTCAGTGGTGTTTCGATGTGTGATGTAGCGCCATGTCATTGCTTCCTTTTGAGATTTTTGCTTATTTCGTTCCGGAATTGGATAGAGTTTGGAGGTCTTGTGCTGTGCAGAGTCGGTATCTGGAAATGGGTGTGATTGATGAGGGTTTTTCTGTTAGTACTTCATTGTAATATGTCATGGAGTTTTTGGCTGAACGAAAATCTAGGGTAATCAACTATGCTGTCATTCCCCATAGTATATCTACGTAGTCGACCAATCTCGTGACATTGGTGGACTTCTTCAGTCTCCTGATGGAACATATTCAGAACAAGTACATTTCTTCCCATGTTGCCCTTAAAATGTTCCTCTACTGCTTTTTCCTAGCACTCTTATGATTCTTGTTTTTGGATAATATAGCCTTTGAGATGTTACTGTGTTCTTCTTTCAGTGGGGACCAAATTCCATGCAAGTAAACTGAGACCAGAGGAGGTCAATGCTTATAGGCAGGCTAAGATGGAACAAGTACATGAGCAATTAGATGCATACCTTCATCAGTGCTCAAAAATGAAGGTTTGGATTTTGCACTTCTCTTCATTGTAGAGTGACAACATCTCTGTGAACATAGATTCCTCCTCTTCTCTTCTCAGGTCAAAGCTGAAAAACTGGTAGTCCAGAATGATGATGTTGGTCAAGGGCTTATAGAGATCGTTGCGCAACATGGGGTAACCAACCTTGTCATGGGTGCAGCTGCAGATAAACATTACACCAAGTATGAGGGTGGAAACATAAGATTATCTTTTCTGTACCAAATGAGTATTGAGTACCGCCAATCACACTTTTGGCTTGTGCATCAAATTTCAGGAAGATGAAATCTCCCAGATCTAAAACAGCAATTGGAGTATTGGAGAAAGCTGATCCCTTATGCAGGATTTGGTTTACTTGCAAAGGAAATCTCATTTGCACTAGGTCAGCTAGCTTCATGTGCAAATATAGTTTGACTTTATTTATGTTGATATTTGCACATCCTTTTGAGCACAGCAGTTAGCGGTTAACCTAAATTTTGCTTTGGCAGGGATGCTGGTCTTGTTACTCTTTGGGGAGTGCAGTCACCTAATTCTATCTCAAACTCAATATCTGAAATGTCAGATCAATTGAGATCGCAATCATTACCACCAGAGCGAGTTGTGTCACCGAACCTTTGCCATGGCACTAGAGAGATTCACTTCATGCAGAGGTCAGTGTCTGATCGTACTGGCACTGAAGTTGGCGCTATTCAAACAATTTCACGAAGCAGGCTAAGCTCTGAGGATAGTTCTTTTGATTCATGGGAGGTTTCTCCAAGGAGAAGTTTTCCAAGTTCGTATCAAGCCTCGCCTACTGTAACAGATGAAGCACTCAGCAACTCTGGCTTTTCACCATTTCGTCAGGGCAATGATAACGAAGTTGTGTCAGAAGTTTTACCTTCAATACTTGAATCTGATGATGATGTCCTGCATTACCATGGGCAGGTGCATGCTGTTCTTTGTATTCGACCTATTCCTTGTGCTGAAACTTCCCCTTTTTCTTCAAGATAACCAAGTGCTGGAATTTTCTTTATTTCAACTCCATTCACAAATGGCAAGTGAAAGTTTTGCAGGAAGAGATGGGATTGGACATTGATATATTTGTGAAACTTAAAGAAGCTTATGTCGAACTTGACAACTTGAGGAAGAAGGCTTATGATGAATCTTCCAGACGCCACAAAGCTGAAGAAGAAATGATTAATTGTCGTAAGAAGGTAGTTGTTGGAGTTGATGGCATTTTTATCATGGCTTGCAAAAATTACTGTAAAAGTTCCTTATAGTACTTAACATGCATAATCATCTGATTGAACTATCTGATACAGCCGTAAGTATAAAATGTGATCTCTTTCTTCCTGTAAAAGTGTAAGGAAATTAGTTGAATCAAGGGTCAAATTGTCCATGCTCCTGTTCTCTCAATAAACAAGTGAGCAAACAAAGCCCACAAAGTAATACTTGCCTTATGTTGCAGACTAGAAATTATGAGGTGATGTACTTCAAAGAGGTCCATAGAAGGGTAGAAATGGAGGAAATGTTTACTACAGCACAACAAGAGATAAATCAATTGAAACAACAGTTGAAACTTGGGGGACGGCAGCAAGACAGCAGCCTACTGAGAGCAGACGAACAAACACAACAGCCAGGAGAAGTGATAGAACAACTGAAAAAGAATAACTCGGCGTTGGAACAACGAATTGCGAATGCTGACTTTGCTGTGAAGGGCCTACAGGGTAAGCTGGCAGCAGCCAGATATCAACTTGATGTTCAACAGGCAACATTCAAGGAGTTAAAGCAGGAACGGGACACTGCAATTAGAAAGCTGCACGAACTGTGCAGCCAAACCGGTGACATGGCTCATGGAGCGCAAGGGGCAACATACTCCGAGTTTACATTACTGGAGCTGGAACAAGCAACTGAGAGCTTCAGTGACTCGCTTAAGATTGGAGAAGGTGGATTTGGTTGTGTCTATAAAGGTTTCCTACGCAGCACCATGGTGGCTGTAAAGATCCTACATCATGAAAATCTGCAAGGCCAGTCACAGCTCCAGCAGGAGGTACAATATATGTGTTAATACGGATGCATTTATCATATCTTACTTTTTATAAACGGATAATTAAATGTTAGCATTGCAAATTCAGGTGGTTGTTCTCAGTAGAGTGAGGCACCCAAACCTCGTCACTCTGATCGGTGCGTGCTCAGAAGCATCTGCCCTAGTCTATGAGTTCTGCGACAATGGAAGCCTCGAAGATCGTCTCATGTGCAAGGATAATAGTCCGCCACTTAGTTGGCAAGTTCGCATCAGGATCATCGGTGAGATCTTCTCTGCCCTCATCTTCCTCCACTCAGCCAAGCCCCACCCCATTGTTCATGGCGATCTGAAGCCTGACAACATTCTCCTGGATGCCAATCTTGTGAGCAAGCTGAGCGACTTTGGTATTTCGCGGATCCTCACTTCAAACACCAGTGCCACCACCCTCTTCTACACCTCGAACCCAAGGGGAACATTCCTGTACATGGACCCCGAGTTCCTTACCACCGGGGAGCTGACACCGCGGTCCGATGTCTACTCGTTTGGCATCATCATCCTCCGTCTCCTAACGGGGAGACCTCCATTGGCCATTGCAAGAGATGTAGAGAACGCGCTGGAGAGCAATGACCTGCGATCGGTGCTTGACAAATCGGCTGGGGAGTGGTCGTTGGATCAGGCTAGGCAGCTGGCAGTGCTTGGCCTGCAGTGTGCTCAGCTGAGCAGGAAGAACCGTCCTAATTTCATGGATGAGGTCTGGAGAGAAGATGTTTGGAGGATCATCAGTCTCTGGTGATGGATGCCGAACTTTTTGTCAACACTAGTTCCACATTGAATTGTACATCTTCAGGAGTAGTAAGTATATCATCTTCGGTTTTAGGAGTGGCTACATTGGCCTGATATTTGCACTTTTTACATTGTACGGCAATTGTCAGTTTTCAGCTGTAGCTTGCAAAGCACACGATGGATTGCAGCAACTGAGCATGCTCTGCTTGTTGTGAAGAAATCGATAAGGCGTCGTCTGTTTTTGTCAGCCAAGGCGCACGCTGTTTCGGCTTGTAGCACCAACCAATTTATTAGTCATCGGCAATGCAGTATATATGCGTGCTAAGATCATGCCTGCCCCAATTGTCAATTATAGGGCGTTTTTGCTTCCTGATACGAATGCAATGCAGAGTGAGAGTGCTCAATAAATCCTAGCCAGGCAAGAGGAACATAATGCAGGAATGGCAGTCTTGCCTGACTTGAGTCGTCAGCACCCCATATTCCCGACAGGTACTATCATCAGATTCAGATGGCCTGCCTTGATCAAGAGTCGACTGTGCCGCCGTTCGGCGACTGGTGGCTGTGCTGCTCCCGCGGGCTCTGGGCCGTTATTTCGTATCCTGGCGTCTTCACTTCTTCCGGCGTGCCACCACCGACGGCGCCTCCGTGCTCCGCGGGCAGCAGTTTTGAACGCGTGGTTGGTGAAGTGGTCGGAAATACGCCTTTTGGAGTGCAAAGGCGATATCTCGAACAAGGAAGCGTACGCGACCTGGAGTAGCGGTGCATTATTCCATGGCAAATTGGCAATTCGCCAACGCGTTCAAAATATGCTAAGCGGTCGATAATACGCCTCCTTTCGGAAAAAGCGTAGAACCGTTGGACGTAAGCTTTGTTGGCCCCATACGCAGCCTGGAGAAGCGGTCAGGTCAGTTCAGTGCTCGTGATACGCCAGCGCCAGGGATTGCAATACCTTTCCCAGCTCGGAAATCATCCACCGCTCGGTACCGATTTTTTTGTAAAAAAATTGATAGAAATCGAGCTATTTCGAAGTTGAACTCAGTGGTAAAAAAAATCGAAAAATTTGAAAAATCAACCTATTTCATCGATTTTCACCGATTTTTGATCGGTTTTCTTTGAAAAATCGGCAAACTAAGCGAAACAATTCAAAAACTGATTTTTGACCGATTTTCATCGATTTACGACCGGTTTACGTCGCATAAAATTTCTCGAGTTTTTTTGAATTTGACCGGTTTATCGACCGGCATAGATACGGTCGAAAATTATGATTTTTTAATTAGTCCGCTCTATACTTTATATTCTATAGTGGGAAAACCAAATAATTCAGAAAAAAAAATCTAAATCTAATTAAATCATTTTCAAGCGATTTACGTCGATATTTAAAACTCAAGGACTCCTGTCGCCGTTGGATTTCGCTGGATCTCATTCATCTACCTCATCGCTGGCGTCCCTGAGGTGCACTTTTGCCGTCGTCCCCTATGCACCGTGCCGAGGTGTTCTATGTAGGTACATTGTCCGTATTCTACCTCACCGTACACTGTGCCATCGCTTTGTCTTCTTCATCGCCGAGGTGCTCTGACGTGCCCATGTTTCGTCGTCCACCTCGCCGCCGTGCACGTGCAATTCATCTATGTACACCTCTATGTACATACGAGATAGAATTTTTTTTAATAATACATTTTTTAAAACTAATTGCGACATTAATACGCGAGTTAAAAAATTTGCAAAACTAATACTACGTCGCCGTACCGGTTGGCGAAAATCAGGTAGTCGCCAAATGGTGCGGTGAAAACGGTATTTTCGCCAAACGGTATGGCGAAAATATGCTAATTGCGCAATTAAGGACGTCTGACGGAGCAACCGGCCGGGACACCCTATTTTCGCCAACTGGTATGGCAAAAATAGGGTCGTCGCCAACTGGTATGGCGACAACCTATTTTCGCCATACCAGTTGGCGAAAATAGGTGGCCTTTTGGCTGCTTCGATTGGCCGGCTTGCTCATTTGCGCACAGGGAAAAAAAAGGAGGCCGAGGGGAGGCAGCGAGCGGGGAGAAAAGGAGAGGGGGAGAGAGAGAGGGGGGAGAGAGGGAGGGAGAGGGAGAGGGAGTGCTGCTCGTGTAGGGAGAGAGAGAGGAGGAAGAGGGGGGGAGAGAGAGGAGGAAGAAGAAAGGAAAAATAAGGTAATTTTGTATTTTTGTAATATTTAATTTTTGTAATTACGTAGAAAAATTTTGTAGGAATATATTGTAATTGTTGTTAAATTTAATTTAATCAGTGCATGTATTTTAGGTTAGTAATATTGGATGTGTACTTTCATGTTGTAGTATCCGTAGCGAGATAGTTAATTAGCGTTCTTTAATTTAGGTTAGTGAGATTAAATGTTAGTAGTGATCTAAAAATTTATTTTGTATATATGGTCGCAGTGATGTCAGATCTCATGAAATTTAGGGTATATTATGGCGATGGTGAAATAAAAAATACCTAGAATGGTGTTGATTTAAGCAACTTTTCGGTCACCATGATCGAGCACTCGTTCCCCGAAAGTGTTAGCATTCGTAATATTAAATTTTGGTTGACCCAATATTTTTCTCTTGATCCAAGTGTTTACTCTGTTACCATTCAAATCCTATTCACGCGTAGCAAAAGTGACCCAGCTATTTGGGAGTTAAAGAAAATAGATCAGACATACTTGTGGCAGAAATGGTTAAGGTGTGATGCTAGTGCAGGTTTGCCCTAGAGAAGAGGTGTATATTAGTGATATGGGCGAGAGCAGTACATCGGTTAGAGCTGAACAAGTTCAGGAAGTGGTGCCAATTGAGGTAGCAGCGGGGGATGATAATAGAGATACAACAAACGCCGAAGGTCAGGCCGATGAAGGAGAGGAGCTCGAGCAACTTGTTGATCATTTGGAGTTAGTGGACCGTATGGTGGTAGAAGATGAAGCTGAAATATTGGAATGTGATGATGACATCAGCCAAGATGACGAAGGGGAGGATGAGGATGATGATGAAATGCATGATACTACTGGGGTAGCAGATATACCCATCCCTGACGAATGGAACAAACAAAACAAATCTGGTATGAAAGTTTTGTAGGGCCATGAGTCGCGTTGGGAATATGGTACCAGTGCCATTCGGCTGAATCAAATATTCCAGAACAATTCAGAATTGAAGTTGACAGTGAGGCTTTGGGCATTGTCGCAGCAGAGAGAGTTCTGGGTGGTCTTGTCCAGTCTAGATAGGTACACAGTGAAGTGCAGAACAAAAGGATGTGAATTCCGAGTTCATGCACATAAGCCGAAATGCGAGACGTGTTGGATTGCTTCACGAGTAGAGGAGCACACATGCAGACTAGAAAATGTTCTGGTGAAACACCGCAACCTGAATGCAGCTGTAATTGCTAGTATGATGTTCAATGAAATCATTGAGAAGCGGGACATTGAGTGTTCGTATATTCAGAAAGCAATCTTAAGAACATTTAAGTACCAGATAAGTTACTCGCTGGCCTGATGTGCGAAGCAAAAAGCATTAAAGAAAATGTTTGGTACATACGAGGCTTCGTATTGCAACGTACCTCGTGTGCTTGATGTCCTGAAGCAAACGAACACCGGCACATACACCGCTTTCAACGAAAGTGAAGCAGACGGTAATGGGATCTGCACATTTCGTCGTGCGTTTTTTTTATTGGGTCCTTGCATTGCGTCATTCAGGTACTGCCGTCCGTTGCTTTGTGTTGATGGTATATTTTTGACTGAAAAATACAAGGGACGGATTCTAACGGCCATTGCAGTTGATGCGAACAATCACATACTTCCATTGGCCTTTGCTTTTGTTGAGGGTGAGAACCGGGATAGCTGGCTGTGGTTTTTTAGACATCTGAAATTTGGGGTAGTTGGTAATCGGCCCAACATGTGCATCATTCATGATCGTCACAAAGGTATTCTTTCGGCAATTAAGACTCTACAGGAGGACCCTAATGAGCCATTCTCACGGCGTGACTTGCAGAACAGGTGGTGCATGAGACATTTAGGAGCAAATTTCTTCAGGCAGTTCAGAAATAAGAAACTGATGAACCTATTTAAGAGGTTATGCAAGCAGAATCAGGCACGTAAGTTCAACGCGCTATTGGCCGAGTTGGATAAGCACACTAGTACACATATCGAAGAGATGAAGAAGCAACCACCTACGCTGAATGATTGCCCACCCAAAAGGCTAGCACCACTCGGGGAGCTCGATCCTCCAAATATGAGGAGGCGATCGTCAAGGAACATAAAATGTTTCTCGCACTGGATAGAGGAGGTGCCTTTAGAGAAGTGGGCATTGCTCCATGACACTGGTGGCGCCAGGTTAGTATAGTAAATTGTGATATTTTTTATGGTTGAATAAATGGAGTTGTTGTACTAACCGATATGTGTTGATCAGGTTTGGTGTCATGACAACGAATATAGCTGAGGTTTACAATTGGGTCATAAGAGGCCTCCGTCCGCTACCTCTTGTGGCCATCCTGGAAGGCCTATTGCACAGCATCGTTGCCTATTTTCAGAAAAGGCATGCGGAGGCTGTTCTTCATGCCACGATATTGCAAACGTCATATTGTTGGTGGATGATGACCTACATGGAGGAACGAACCATTAAAGCTCAGCAGCATGTAGTGCGTAGCTTCGGGATTAGTGAGTACCGCTTTGAAGTGACTCTTCGGTGCAAATGGGGATTGGGAACCAATACAGCGGTTATTACACACGAGATTAATCTAGGCCATGGAGCCACTGGATGGTGTGAATGCACCTGCAATAAGCCAAGACTTCTTCATATTCCTTGCTCACATGTGATAGCTGCTTGTGGGCAAATTGGGATGAACACGTCCCAATACTTTCCCCTTTCTACTTGAAGGATCATGTTGTCCATACCTGGTCTGGTGAGTTCCGTGGTTTCCGTACATACGGTGATTTCACTGTGATTAACAGAGATGAGCGCATCTGTCTACCGGATCCAACCTTGCGGAGGTGTGCGGAAGGCCAGTCTGGTCGTCCGCAGAGTAGACGCATTCGCAACGACATGGATGAATCTGAAGTGGGTGGCTATGTTAGGAGGTGTTCTAAGTGCGGTAAGTATGGGCATAAGGCAAAGGAATGCCGGTAGCATGTGGGATGGGTCGAATCCATCAACTCGTCGTGGTTATGCTATGTGATGTCTGTCGAAGTAATGTGTACTGTCAGTTATGTATCGAATTATGTAATCTTATTCATATATGTGGGATGTTATGTAATATTATTTAAGTTGGACGCTTATGTCTTTCGATATATATATATAGTGTTTGTCATATGTTTCGTAGTATTATTTATGTTGTACGCTTCTGTCCTTTTATTTATATACATATCGTGTTTATTATATGTCTTGTGTAATAAATATTTCATTATTTTCTTGCAGGGATGGAGCAGCCCGAGTCACTTCTGGACTCTGACTTGGACCGGCGGCACCGTGCGTTCATCCACACGACAGTAGGCAATGACAAGGCACCTCTGCTGCGGATCCGAGTGCCTTGGAAAGCATGGTGCGTTGACCCACGTTTCCACACTAGGTGAGTTGCACTACATTTACATATTCTATTGTTCACATAATTTTAGGTTGTATAACTTATATTTAAATAATGCAACTGTTTTTTTTGCATCCATAGGTTGTCACGTGCTGGCTTGCTTCCTCTTGTTCGCATGGTTGAGGGGTCAGCTGAGGACGCAGGTGTGCCCAATGAACAGGCCGAGGGTGAGGATGGTCCAGAGCGATCGCGGCGTTTTTCGTTCGACCGTTCCCTACTGGCGTCTATGGTTGACCGTTGGAGGCCAGAGACGCACACTTTTCACCTCCCCTTCGGCGAGGTGACGGTGACCCTGCAGGACGTCTCTATGCTTACTGGGTTGCCGATCGCTGGGACACCGATCGGACCATCGGTGACTCCTGCCGGGTGGGTGGCGGACTTGGAGGAGAGGTTCGTCGGAGTGGTGCCCCTTGATCCAGAAATACGGATCGACAAGAGGCACGGCCCATCGAGGAGGTGGTTGGCCCAGTTTGAGGTTAGTACTTGTACATAAACATATGATTCTGTTACAAACATATGATTATGTTTTTATGTAACATTAACCTGATATTTCACTATTTTAATTGTCACAGGTGCAACGAATGACGACGATGCCCACGGACTACCAGGTTGCACGGCACCTTGAGGCCTATCTGCTTTGGTTGTTCGGATGCGTGATGTTCACGTCGACACACGGCGACAGCGTCGACGCGCGTTGGATAGCCTATGCACGGGCTATTGCCGATGCTGAGCTCGACAATGTACAACAGGTATCCTGGGGTTCGGCGGTTCTTGCTGCCACGTACTGCGCCCTTTGCGACGCGTGCGTGAAGAAAAGCAAGTCCTCCAATCTCGCTGGGATGCCTCTTCTTCTTCATCTCTGGTCGTTCGAGCGCTTCCCTGTGGGTCGACCCTATGTCGAGCCTCGACACTACACCGTCGACTTGTACAGAGGCGATGCGATCGACCGTCCCACGATGGGATCCCTTTGGACTAGGCGACGGGTACGTCCTTCTGAGTATTTATCCAGTTCAAATTGCAATCGTATATGATTACCGACTTTTTTTTGTACTGTAGCCCCAATGGGCAGGACTGCAGGTACGTTCGGCTACCACTCCTTCACATAGGCATTTGACCACCTGAGGGCGGAGCAGGTGATCTGGGACCCCTACAGCGAGCGTCGTGTAGTGGAGAGAGCCATGGCAGGGGGTCTTTGCACTATGCTACAGGGACCAAGCTTACTGGCTTACCAGGACGAAACTCATCTTTGATGTCTTCGTGGAGGACTACGCGCCGCAGCGAGTCATGAGGCTATTTGGACTTCGCCAGCTGGTCCCTGTTCCTGCAGGGGATCGTGTGCCAGAGAGAGTGCACTAGTGAGTTACTCTCCCGCTATAATTATGATAAATACTTATGTTATATTTGTAATAATGTGGATTTCTTTTCAGGTACGCCACCCAGGGACCTCAGAAGACCATGGCGACCTTGGCTCGGAGGATGGAGTCGTGGCTTGCCCAGTGGGATAGGGCACTACAGGATGTCGTCGACAAGGACACGCCATACGACTACTCCTCCTACCAACAGTACCTAGCCTGGTACGTGCCACGGACGCGTACTCGTCTTGTACTTGTGGAGGAGCCACCTACCCACACGTACGCTCCGAGCGTGGCAGACTTATACCCGGGCCAGGCAGGGGCAGCCATGCACGCGATGGTAAGTCTTACTTCGTAAGTTATATCATGTGTTCGTTACGCTGTCGTTGTTTTTATGATTTGTTCGTACGTGGCAGGTGGACCACGCCAGGGACTTGCACGAGCATGGACACATCATTTTGAGTAGGCTACGGGACGGAGTCGCTGTCACACTGGACGAGATGACAGACGCATGGAGACGCGTGGTGGCCGGGACTCGACGGATCGTGGAGCTCGGTTCTTGTCGGCAGGTGGACGCGACTGACCGTGGTACCTCATCCAGGGCGCCATGCGTGCCTTCTTACCACACACTGGCCCCAGCTCCTCGCTACGCAGTGGAGGCAGAGTCCAGCTTCTACACCCCTATGCCTTCAACCCCAGACGTGGCTGGAGGGTCTAGTTGGCAGGCACCACGCGCTCCCACCATGGTATCCACACCAGGTAAGTCGAGCGATATTCGATTTTTGACAGTTGGTATAAGTATTACCTGCTTATGATTACATGTTACTACCTGAATTGCAGGTTACCCACAGGTTAGAGTACAGTTCTCTTCGTTGCCTCACTCGTCAGGGCATGCCACCGATCAGTTCTCTTAGGCGGATCAGTTCTTCTCCAACACGCAGTGGACTCAGCCACGTCCGGAGACGCAGTCCACGCAACCCCCTTCAACGACACAGTCCACGCAGCCCCTCCAGCGATGCAGATGACGCAGCAGGACTACGACACCTCCTACAAGTACACGTTGCCTCCCCACGACCGTCACCCGGTGCAGCGGTACAACCCTTTAGATTACGGGCAGGCGCGGCCATCCCAGGAGCTTCACACACGACCTCTGGACGATGCACCGGCTTTAGCACGTAGGGTAAAGAGAGGTCGTGGTAGGGGTAGGGGTGCTTAGGGGGTGGTTAGGGGTAGTATCTCATTTTGTTGTCATCATATACATGTTATAATGTATGATGTACTATTTCACACCATTTATTGTACTGTGATCGTGTTTTATTTCATTCATCGTAACCTGTTTCATCGCCCTACGAATAGGCATTTCCACTAGACGTTTTGATGTATGATAAGGTTCTTGGATCCACGTTGTACGAAAAAGGCGTTCTCCATATTTTTCCATCCTTCTCACATCGGCCTGAAAAAAGGCCCTGAGTCCGACTAGACAAGTCACTGGTACCATCCATCACCTTTTGCAGTGACAAGTTACAACACTGCCCAATGCTTTAAACTTTTTCAGGCCGATTTTACAACACAAGACCATCACTTTTGCCAGACTGATTCGACAACACTCAGAGAAAGCTCTGTCAATCCTAACACAATTCATGCACGACTACCTTTTCAGCCTGACTTGATAACACACTCCAGCACTTTTCTATCCCTTCGTATGTTTTAATCTTACATTTCAACACTTAGTCCATACACCACCACTTCGAGTCTATAAAAGGCCAAACCGCACGCACACAACCGCAGCTCCCACTCACACTTCTTCGCCATGGCTGCATCCTCTAGCAGAGCATTTTCGTGGACACCCGATATGAGCAGCGTAGCTCTTAATTACACGTTGAAGGTTACGCGTGCCGGGAAGGATGATCCATTCAAGGAGGAGAACCTAAGTAAAGTGGTGTCCAAATTGCAAGAGTGGCGCCCGATATTACGGAGGCATAACTTGACAACCTTTGGCCTAAACCTCGTGACCTCCGACGACTTGAAGGCGCACTTGCAATGGCGGCATCAAAGGTATTTCAGGGTGTGCAAACTAGCCGACCACCCTTCTACTATATGTTTCTCTAGAAGATCTTACAGGGTACTGATGCTGCCCGATCGGTATGCAGAGCATATTAAGGTTAGTAATTCTATATTTATTCATCTTACTAATCTTTTTACCATTATACATAAGTTCACTACTTCGTATGCTTGTCTTGTGTGTTAGTCATTCCTAGAGGATGAAGAGTTGCTGAACAAAGATATCCCAGATTTCTTAGCGATGTATATGCTCTTCGGCGGGGGTGTAATGCCTGGTTCGCGTAGAAGATACAGAAGCGGATCTAACTGGAGGGGTAGAGATCAACACAATACTTCTGCAGCATCAAGTTCAAGAGGCCGCTCAACCACCACCGGAGGGGGGATTGCTCCTAACTATGCAAATGACGATGGCGCTGATGATGACGATTTCGTATCACCTCCACCGCGACGTTCGAGCACTTCCACAGGAGGCCGTTAAAGAAACAATGGAAGAGGACGTTCAACCAGCACTAGAGGCGGGCTAGCTCCCAACCATGCAAGTGACGATGACGATTTCGTGTCACCTCCACCTCGACGTTCAAGCACTACCACCAATAGATGACTTTTATCTTTGTCAACATGCCCTATACCGAAGATTATGGCCATAGAATGTATGGTTTTATGGCTTATTTACCTATGTTGTATCACAGTTTTATGAATATCAATGTTGGGTTTTATTTATCGTCATATTTGTCTCACATCGCAAGATGAACAAGGAAATTTGGTATTTTTCCCGAAAATAATTAACTGACAAATTTTTTTGCAAAGTACTACATTAATTACCAGGGACACATTTAATTAATTTTTCCGAATTAATTGACCCTACTTTGAACTATACAATTCTACGACACGTCAAAATAACACTGACGATTTTTCTCGTAAATTAAATTTCCTCTAAAATTTTTTTGATCGAGTTTATTTTTTTTTTGGGCGACTACTTCCCGTCGTCGTATGGTCAGGCGACTGAGGTGTATTTTTGCAATTTTTTAAGCGCAAGATATATTTTCTTCATTTTTAATAAAAAAATATTGCTTACAAAAATAAATTCCTACATGACTTATAACCGACAAATATGAATTTTTCTTCATTTATCATGAATTATCATCGACAAATTTATTGTTTGAAAATATTTCGCATTTATTTTAAAAAAGCCCACCTATTTTCACCAACTGGTATGGCGAAAATAGGTTGTCGCCATACCAGTTGGCGACGACCCTATTTTCGCTATACCAGTTAGCGACGACCCTATTTTCGCCATACTAGTTGGCGAAAATAGGGTGTCTCGGCCGATTGCTCCGTCAGACGTCCTGAATTGCACAATTAGCATATTTTTGCTACACCGTTTGGCGAAAATACCATTTTCGCCACACCATTTGGCGACTACCTGATTTTCGCCAACCTGTACGGCGACGTAGTATTATTTTTGCAAATTTTTTAACTCGTGTATTAATATCGCAATTAGTTTTAAAAAATGTATTATTAAAAAAATTCTAGGAGATACAAGTACAGCCCATGTACGCGCCTCTCCTCTCTCAACACGTATATGTTCATGTATAGTACATTTTGCTCTTTTCTTTTTGAGATGTACAATACATCTGTGGTGTATTCATTAGAAAATACAGAGTATTTTGTGATATACAGAGAATGAGTGATTTTGTGGTGAGTATTTTGTGATGTATAGAGTGTTGTACTAGGGTAGGGTATTGTATTGTGTGTTGTGCTAGTTGTGAGTATTGTACAGAGTGCGCGCTGGAGTATTGTACATTGAACTTTGTACAATATATGAGCGCAGAAGTACCTGAGTGTGTGAAGGCTATTTTGAATCCAAAGGAGATAGATTGGGCCTTGGGGTTGATGATGGGATGATGTGACAATTAATTTATTCCTAATTTCTCACTAGATTATTTTTGGAACGAATAGCGAGGCTTCAATGGAGAGCAGAGTTAGTAGTGACTGTAGATAAGGTTCTCGATTTCGTTTTGGAGTCAGTTTTTTTATAATCCCAGTGGTTTTGGAATTCGCAAAAAAAAAGTCCGTTCAAAAATCATGAAAAATTGAGCCGGTTTTTTTTATCTCCAAATCATTTTTTTCACTGTTAGGTTTCGTCGAGGGGCAGAACGGATATTTGGCGGAGCGACGGAGGGCATAACGGGGAAATGGAGCTTTGGAGGGAGGGGGAAGCGAAATAGTATAAAGTACGTGGGACACATAGGGATTAGGGAGAGAGGGGGGAGCTTTGGACTTTTGGAGTGCGAAGCTAGCTGGAATTAATATATTGAAACAAAATCTCCAATTAACTCGGTAATTAGTCTTTCCTAAGTTAAACGTTGCAAGTGCTACACGTTAAGTCATTATAGAACGCAGGTAGAACTTTAACAACTTAATTTATATAAGATCTTTCTCACAGATAGATACAATATGCGTCGGAATGGTAATCATAATTATATAAACAATTATATTATGAAAATAATTTAGCTATTTCATAAATATTGAAATACCTACGAGGCTCCGTATTTTCTTACGAATGAATTTAGCAAAAGAAAGCAAAGAGACGGAAGGTGGAGAAAATGGGCGTGGATCAATGACAGCTTTCAGATTGAAGAGATAGAATAAATAAGATGCTCACGTGTTAGTAGTTCTTAATCTTACTGCGTAAAGATTAGCATATGCTTCACATCCGAAAAAATGGCAGTAAAGTTTTAGTGCTGGAATACTACCTATATTAAGGGTCTGTTTGGTATAGTTTCAGATCCCAGCTTCACATGAGATCTGAACTTGTAGGCTAAAATAAAGTGAATTAAGTTTGTATTTTTGGTCTAAAATATAAACAAAATAATCTATCTAACCACTCTTAATGTACTCACAGTTCCAGCTTCACGGATCTAGTGGAGCTAGAAATACCTAGCTTCACTAGATCCACCAATTTGGTGGAGCTGGAACTCTACCAAACACACCCTAAAGGTGAAGGGGTTTCGGGCTTCCGGCCACATCACCGGTTTCATAGTTAGGTCCTTCGAAATTTTTGAAATTGCGTTCAGATCCTCGTACCATCTTTCTTTTCCTGGTCTCTAGCTCGTTGCTCAACGCTAGAAGCAGACCGGTGGGCCCTGCACAAAATTCTTTGGTGTGGGACCAAGCAGTCAGCGTGGGAATACACCTACATCGTGTACTCGCGTAGCCGGCCCTTAGCGATAGGCTGGGGCTGGGGCTGGGGCTAGGCTGAAAAATTATTTTTGGTTTTTTAGGTTATAAAGCAGGTTTAGTTGGCGGCTGTGGTTTTTCTTGTTATGTCGTTTGGTAAACTAGCTACTGCAGTTGTAACTTTTGGAAGGAAGGGAGTCAGGTAGGCGACCAGGCGAAAATACGGCGGAGCAAAAGAGAGGCGGAGTTAGAGAGGGCCAAACGGGTGGCCCGGCAAGGCTCGGCCTGATTAAAAAACGGCATGGCCCATTTAGGCGCATGCATTTCGGCTGGCTACTAAGCGGGTGCGTCTTGAGTGTTTACCATATCCGAGGAGGCGACCCAAGCACGGTCCGCAAGGCTAACGGGTCGTGCCGTGGCGGCATGGGTCCAATGGGCCTAAACGGGCCGGGTTAGCCCGTTAGCACAGAAAAATTCAAAAAAATCAGAAAAAATAGAAAAATTAGAAAAATATAAAAAGCATGAAAAAAATGCAAAAAAAAAGTATGAAAAAATTCAAAAAATAGGAGAAATTTAGAATAATTAGAAAAACTCGAAAGATGTAGAAAAACTTTTTAAATATATATGTAAATTAAGAAAAAACTAAAATATAAGATAAATTCTAAAATAAGACAAATAATTTGAATTAAATAATGAGCTTTATTGATGTTTGGCTGCCTCATTAAAAACTTTTCCAAGTAAAAACTCAACACGAGAGAACCTTGGCAAAGAAAAAAGAGTACAACCTATAGCTCAGTGATACAAAAAAAAAGTGAAGATTACAATTATTCTTCCTCATTATCTAAATAAATATTTTCGAACGTCTCCGGTAGCTCAGCATTTTCTACAGTATGTTGAGCTCGTTGATCAGCTTTGTAACATCCCGAAAAAAATGCAGTAATATAAAAATTATATTTTGAATTCGAATATATTTATTTCTGATTTTTCCTGACACGATTGGAATTTATTTGGATTCCTTTGGAATTTTGTATTGAATGAAAAATCAAACAACTAGAATTAAAAGAATGGATAATGGTAAAAAGATAAAATGGTAAAAGATAAATTTTGGAAAAATTACCATAGAAACCTAATAATGCTGGTAAGTCAGTAAAATCAACATGTAAAAATTTTATGCAAAGAAAAATGGGTAAATAAAATTTATGACACCCCTTTTTGACTAGAAACAGTAAAGTCAGTATTAATGTAAAATATTCGAAAGTTATATGAATCCATAAAAATTACCATAAAACCCTCAGTGAATTTTTTACACCTGGTAAAAATATCAGGATTTAATCATGTCGGAAAAGCCCTCTAATAATTCAAAAACAGAAACAATTAAAAACTAGAAATCCTAATGTCAGAATTTTTATAAAATATTCACTTGATATTTTGACTTGAAATTTTTATGGAGATATAAATAAGTCAAAATTAACTCTTATAAAAAGTTTGGAAAATAATAAATGCAATTTGAACCTTTAAATAAATAAAAACCCGAAATGTGAAAACTGGCTGATGCACAGTGTCAGAATTTTAGAATATTCATTGTAAGATATTTTGGTTCAAAATTTTTACTGGAGGTTAAAAACTACCATTAGAAACCGGTCAAAAAGTTTTAGAAAAATTGACCATGATTTGATAGCAGTTTTAATGCTCACATGGAGCTGTCTTGGCCGGACTTATCCTTTGTTTCGCTTTCTCTCAATGACATGTGGGCCAACCCTTTTGACGGTAACGGTTCGCTGGCAAGGAACGGGAGAACGTCTCGGTCGCTGCAGGTGGACCCCGGCCCCGCCCGTCAGACCTTTCTCCCTCTCTTCTCGCGAGCGCCTGTCTTCGCCGATCGAGCTCACGCGAGCCTTCGCGCCTGCCCCGCCTGATTCGGTGCACGTTGCTTCTGCCGACCAAGCCACGCTAGTCCTCTGTTCTCCCGTGCCATACCTGGTCAGCCTCAAGTCATCTCGATGCCGGCGTGAGCCTTCGCGCCAACTCATCGCCTGGATCAGAATAGCCGCAACCCCTCTCTTCGTTCACACCCTGTATCGCCATCCATCGCCGACTATAAATACTGGGCTAGTGTCACAATGAGCCGCTCTTTCCTTACCATTCGCCAGCTCAAGCTCAAAAGCCAAGGACTCTTCCTTTCTTCGCCCTGTTGCCAGAACACGCGAAAAGGGGAATTCGACGATTGAGCAAAACCGGTGAGCCACAATCAAATTCCTTGCATACGTGGCATCTCTGGACATCGCTGAGCCTATCTTGCTCATCAATTTCAGTTCACCCCTGCTGATCAACCGCCGCCGCATGCGCTTTTCTTCCCCACGGCCGGCGCACGGTGGCAGAACTGCTCGGCCAAGCCCCGCTCCAACCAACCGGTAAAACAGAACCTCCTAACCTCACTGATACTCAAGATGCTACCGATTCGGCCGGAGCTAACTTCTTTCTCTTCTCCGGTGAGCCGCTCCTCCCTCCGCCGCACACCACCGGTGGCAGCCCATTCCGGCCAACGCCGCCGCCAACTGACCCCACCCCCGTGTGCGCGACGTCCCACTGGTGCTCTCAATGCCCTCGGCCGAACATCTCCGCCGCGCCTCCGCCGCCGGCGAGCAGCCCTAGCCGCGCCCCTGTTTTCGGTCACTGAACAGTGGACCCCCTCTGTCAGCCGGTCAAGTCCTCCTCAGTGCATTCGGTAAAGACGCTTTCACAGTGGGGAAAACGTATTTGTGAATTTCATTTCGATTTTCAATACCCGAATTGATTCAAATGCTTATAACTTTTGCATTGTAACTCCAAATAAAGTGAAACAAAATTCTAAATTCATATAAAATCTAGTTATTTCAGAATATGTAATAACATTTTGAAAATGTTCACTGGGTAAATTTGAAATTCAAATTTAAAGAAAAGACTAAAAGAAGTGCTACATATTAAAATGTTGTAAACAAACTTAAAAATGAATGGAACTAATTTTAGTGAAATACTCATGTTTCCAGAAGTTTAAATATATAAAATATTTAATTTTCACTTATGTTTGAATTACTTTCTATTAAAGATTGTAATCAACGCATTAGAAATTCAAATATACATTATTTGAATAAATGAGACATGGAATAAGTAAAATTGATTTCTAAATACTAACATGGCAGTAGAATACCTTAATTGCCAAAATAATTAATAAATGAACTTGATTTGAATTAACTTGAAAAGAATGAAATAGCTTAAACATAAAATGTATATATGTATATGGATAGAAAGTTGAATAGCTGAAATATGAGTCAAATGAATCCTAATAATAATTAAAATAGTTTTGTTATATCCCTGGCATTTCAAGGATACTAGATGTATAAAGATATTTAATGTTTACAATGGAAAATAGTAAATGTTTAGTAGCCGGAGTATTAATGTTTGAATAATTCAAATAGTTATAACTTTCACAAATAAACTCTAAATTTGACAAAACCAAATCCTATAGCCATGAAAAATAGTACCCTTATTTTTTATACAAAAATACCTTATGTTTGTGCAAAGATGAAATAAAATAATGTTAGACCCTAATGATCGCTTATGGGAAAAACATTTCGGATAAAAGCCAATTGTCGCGAAACCAACTTTAAATCACTTCTAGTGTCATGCCCTGTTAATACCTGAAAAATGAGTAGTTTATCCTAGACGGTGTAGTCGCAATATTATATCAAAAACTGAATCCTTAGCGGGTAGTTAATTGAGCCCTCAAGCTTTTTCGTCAACCTGTAGAATCTCTCGTCTAAATGCAAAAACTATGGAAATTAGTTTAGAAATGACATTTAGGATATGGTCTACCATATTCTAGAAAAATATTTTATTTACAACTTTCGTTTCAATTAAATCTTGCTAGTTGAATACCCTTAAAAATTATGGTTGTCGTAACTTTTAATATCACATAAGCTTTTTCAACTATAAAAATAATGTCTCATCTAAACACTAAAATGTATGAAATCAGCCTAGATATGTTCTTCAAAGTATATGCTATCAAGTTTCGAAGAAATAATCTTATTACGTCATGTTTTGCATATAAACTTTAATAGTCGAATAATCCTTAGTTTTGTGTTTAATGAACCTTGCCGTAATCGGAATAGACGAACCTTGTTGTCGACGATCGGGACCGTCGACCGCAAAGGAAGAGGGGGAAGGATCGTACGGAGGGCAAGGCCCAGAGCTTCGTTCGTCCGGGTGGCACCCTCGGCGGGCGCACTAAGCAGGGGAACCTGCGCAACCAAACAGGGGACACAAGGTTTATACTGGTTCGGGCCGAACCCCCTACTCCAGTTCGTGTGGTGGTGTTGTATTGCCTTTAGTGTAGATGGTTACACAGTGTTTACAAGAGCGAGCTAAGAGCCTTAGCGCAAGAATGCTCGTTGCTTAACTAGAAGAAAATCCCCCTTTCCCCGGGGTTCCTGCCTCCCTTTAAACGGTAGGAAGGGGCAGGTTACCTCGAGAGCTGGGGAAGGGCGAGGTGACCTATACTAAGAGCTTGGTCCTTCGTCTGTTGATTGGTCACGCTCGCCCCGCCTTACGCCGGGGCAGTAGTCTCGTTAGTCGAGGCGGTTAGGTATTTCAGGAAATGGCGTACGCATACGTGATCTGACGAGCGCCGACGTTCTTTATTCATGACGTTGGTGCTGCCTTGGGAGGGCGTGTCTTACGTCTTGACGTGGCCGATCGATGGGATTGGAAGCATGACTTCTGGCGACCATTAAACCATCTTTGGAAGGGCCACCGCTCTCGTATAGTCACCGATTGACCCCATCCGTAAGTGCGTGGCGGTTGGTGGTGGAGGCTTCGACACATGACCCTTGGCTCCCGCCAAGTCGGGAAGAGCTCGAGAGGTCCGCCGGTCGGGAAGAGTGTCCCGGTGGCCTCTTGAGACCTTTGGTCGGATCCCGACCGTAACGATCTGCTTTCGGCGCCGGGCCGTAGATCGAGACGCTCTGCTGGGCTTAGGAACAGTCCCGGGCACGAGAGGAACGGACACGTGTCGGGGGCGCCAGCGTCGGTATTCGATCCCGACAACCAGCCCCGAGGCTCAAGAAGCGGTGCGAGACTCTAGGCGCTCTTGAGTCCGATGTCTTGTTCGAAGAGGATTCCCATCGGGACACATACTTGGACTTCGCCATTTTGTTTTCCGGACGGGCCTGGAAGCCAGGGGCCTCGTGGGCGGGAAGTTGAAGGAATGGGGTGCATCGGATGTGTGGAGGGACGCGCCCGTCACGGGTTTTGAAAGGCCCCGACGTCTCGGCCGCCCACCGGCCTGAGCGCTTTTGAGGTGATGGTGGCCGGTAGATGAGGCGTCTTTTAAAACCAGAGGGTCTTATCCTTTAGGATTTCACTTCCGTTCTCGTGCTTTTGCCTTCTTCCTCCTTGTCCCTCTCGTCAACGCCTTCTAGCCCTTGATTGCGACCCGCTCTCCCCCTCCCTTTGACCTTGACTCCATGGCGAAGTTTGGGAGGAGCACACTCACCATGAGCGGATGAGGAGATGGAGTCTTTGGGGCTTCGGACCCGTTCTCTGGCGGCTTCCTTCCGGGAGAAAGTGCTACGACCTCGGGATGACGAGATCGTGAGCACGGGCGAGACATGCTCTTTGGGCTGCGGACCCGAAAAGTGACTTCTTGGCTGCGGTCCTCGCGCGTCGAGATCGAGCTCGTGAACTTGGTGCGAACTCCTCCTTCTCCTTTCTGTTTCGCACATCTTTGCGAGGGTTCTTGGCGAGCTCCCTACCCCTCGCTTTTCTTAGTTTTACTCCTGTCACTTTGCGAAGACCCCGTCGTCGGGTGCCTCTATTTTCAGTGCAGGCGGGACTCCTTGTACCTTCCCCAAATCCAGACCGGGACTCGCTCGGCCGTGGGCGGAAAAATGGTTTTATTTGAAGAAAGGCGAGGAGGTGGGCTTGCTTATCTTGGCGCCTTGATCGAAGGAAGCGGGAGACCCACGAGCACGAGGACTCGGTGGGCGACTGTGAAGTGGCCGCCTTCATCCACACATGCGCCATGCGCGGCCTTAAGGCGACGGTCGTTACGACTACTGCGAATCGGGTGCTCCTCTACGGAGGAGGTTGCACCCTTTCTTTGAGATCACCGGAGGTGCGGCGCCACCGGGAAAGTCACGAGGTAAGTGTTGTCCGATCTCGGATCCTTCGGACCTTGGTCGGAGTTCCCATATCTCCGACGCTTTATTCACGATCTCGCGACCGAGGTCGGCATGGGTCGTTTCGAGGATGCAGGAGATCTTTGGGAAGGCCGCCAACTCCTTCGACCTTGGCGGCAACGTCCCCAAGAACATCTTGGGGCGTAGCAGCGAGGTAATAGCCTTTTACTTTGGTCCTTGCTTTGGGTGCTCGGACTCGGATGCTTATTGCGGTGAGCTCGCGAGGCAACTAAAGAGCTCGGGATACGCTGAAGCGATTGCTACCGCTTCCTGGCCCAAGCAAAGGCAAGAAGGGGGGCAAGAAGCCGGCTCTCGACGCTCCAAAGCAAATCGCCAAGAAGCCCCACGTCGAGTGGGGCGACCGGGTCGTGGTGAGTTTAGACCCCCCGAGCTCAGGGGTACCCGGGTTCGAGCTTGGTTCCATCGGGCGACTTTTTCTTTTTCTTCTTTTTGGTTCACCCACTAACCTCGCTTTTGCCCGGAACAAGAGGCGGCCCGGCCGCGAGCTCTGAGTGCACGCAAAGAGCAAGAGTTCGACAACAAGCTCCGAGGGAGGCCCTCCGCCCGCTGAGGAGCGGTCACGCCAGTCGGCCTCCGTACATTTTTCGTCATCCCACCCCATCGCGGCGTTCGGCGTCGGAGAAGTACCGACCTTTCTGTGGTCGGGCGAGGCCGGGAGGAGGATTATGAGGGCGATTACCGCCTCGTGGCGCGACCGAGATGCGGCAGATCTTGCTGCCGTGTCCTCAGGAGGACGAAGCGGCCGAGGAGGGTTGGTTGAAAGCGCCACGACCAAGGGCGTCGTGATTGGGAGTCTTCTTCGCCGGAGCACCGTAGCCGAAGGGCGCGATGAGGTGGCGTCGTCGTTGCGCCCGGTGGGCGCCCAGGGGTGGAGTCCTCGGGAAAGCGGAGAGCCGAATTGCCCTCGCAGGGGGGGCCGGTAAAGAAGGCGAGGTTGCCGCGCGTCCGTTCGGCGCGTAAGTTCCCCGTTCTTAACTTTGTGGTGGTGGGGCCGGTGAGCATCTTTTGATAATTTGCGCGTCGTACTCATACACCGGGCGGTCGTGGCACCGGTCCATCGTCCGACCGGTGCCTCCGGCCAAGGCGCTTTCGGTTATTGCGCCCGTGATCGAGGCGGTGTTGCCGCGTGCCGGGTGGAGCCGTCCACCTTCGGCGAGCCGAGGACCCTTTCATGTCGAGGCGGCGGGGGCCGTCGAGCCACTCGCCGCCCGAGGGTCCACCGCCATTGCCGTGGCGAAGTGGATCTCCACGGTCCTTGAAGTGCCGTCACTACTCTGGGCGGAGGCCGCCGGGGATGTAACGGCAGACATCTTGCCGAAATTTCGATGGCGTTGTCGACTTGTCTTGTTTGGAGGACCGGTTAGTGGAGGTAAGATCGATCGTGGCGTCACCTCCTCCTTCCTCCCTTTTCTTAGTGGTCATGGTGGGTTTTCTTTGCCTTGCAGGTTTGCGTTGGTTTCGGGGTACAACATTCTGCGAACACGTGCTCGCCTTCCAAGCCCTTATGCGGCGTCCTCGAAATCAATCGGAGGACATCACCGAGCTAGAAGCCACCGTGTCGCGCAGCCAAGAGGAAGTCTCGCGCCTAAAGGAGGCCCAGGCCCTCGAGCTTGCGCGGGCTGTCGAGGCCGAGCGGGAGCGTGTGGCCCAGGAGGTATACGCCATAGCGCTCTCCGAAGCCATCAAGGGAGCGGAGGAGGCGGAGGAGACCCTGCCGGGTCCGTCGAGAGGCGCAGGCGTCTTTGGCGAGGACCACGCGCGCGTCGATGGAGATCCAGCGCCTCAAGCTCGAGATCTCAGACCTTCGCCGAGGCGAAGTCGACGGCAAGGGGCCCTCTCGAGCTCGAGGCTAAAGCGGCCGAGCTCGAGAAGACGGTCGCGGGGTTGGAGACAAGGGCCACCGGAGCGGAAACCAAGGCGGCTGAGGCCGAGGCCAGGAATGCTAGTCTTGGGGAGAAGCTGGCGCAGGTGGCTCGGGCCGGGAAAGACGCCTTGGCCCAGCTCCAAGGCGATCGTGACCGGGTTGACAAGGCCGAAGCCGAGGTCATCGTACTGCGGCGGAGGGTTTCCGACCTCGAACGGGAAAAACTCGCCCGAGACATGTCTCTGTAAACTTTAAAGTTAGCGGATGGGTCCGGGGGCGTAAGATTCCCCCTTGTAAAGATAAAACAACTTTATGCTAAGCTTTATAGAGTTGTGTTTTTTTGGAGGACTTAGCTTATTTGCGGTCCCGCATGCCATGTACTTTGTACGGGCTATTTCTTGGAAGGGTCGAGCGATCTTTGGATCGTGGCGCGTGGCGAGCACGTTCTGCGGACCCTGCACGAGGCCTACCGCCTTCGCCGAATTACCCAGTTTAGGTGATGAGCCGTATCGATGCGATGTTGATTCAGCCGAGGCCTGCTTAGAAATCACTCGGGCCCGGGCACGACTCGGGTTGACATGTCTCGATAATTTGGCTGCGGGGAATTAGTCGGCTTGTTGCGGCAAAGCGACTTATTGCGACCGAGATCATCCCTGGTGGTAATCTTAGGTGTCGCGGCCTCCGGGTCTGGGAATGTCATCGGGCCCGGGGCGCTTCTTGAGGACGTTCATTGGTCGGTAACACAGGGGAATAGCCGGCTTACTCCGATAAGGATCATTTTACTACGGCCTCCGAACCCGGGAATGCATCGGGCTCGGGATGCTGGCATCCCTGAGGCGAACCCGGAGAACGTGGTCCCCACCAAGGCCTCGCCTGGCAGTACTCAGGTTTGGGCACAACTCAGACTGGTCGGCCTGGGATAGCTCAGGCTGGACCAGATTTTAGGCCTTGGGTCTGACTCGACGAGCTCGGGAATGCATCGAGCTCGGCAAGACCCCCTCAGAGGGCGGTTTAGAGATTCGAACCTGGCCACCCGGCCCCGGGGGAAAGGTCGGCTTAGAACGACAGAGTCATCCCCGGTGGTGAATCCCAAACTGCGACCTCGAGCGGGAAAAGTCATCGGGCTCGGGCGCCCTCGAGAACGTTCAATGGTTGGCGACGGGGATGGCGGCTTACCCGATAACGATCGCCTTACGCGGCCCCGATCACGGGAATGCCCGGCCCGGGTTGTTCATCCCCGAGGCGAACCTAGAGAATGTGACCCCAGCGCCGCAAGAAAGAACACGCATGGGCGCCCGAGGCCGAGTCGCGCGTGGCCTTATGGTTGCCCTTATAGCCACACCGCAGGTCGGGCCGCCGAGGCGTTCTAAGAAGAAATTACTTTGGTTAAAAAAAGGACGGACGAGACGCCGCGTCGAGGGCCTTTAAGATGGCGCGACCTTCGACCGAAGGAATCGCAACTTAGGTCGTGGCGAACATCAACCCTTCTACAAATCGAAAGAGATCAAGACGAAATCGGAAGAAAACTTTACTACGCCACGAACTGGGCGGACCGAGGATGGCAACACAAAGCCTTGAGCACGCCCGAGGCGCAGAGCTCATAACACAGAACGAACATAGCAATAAAGAAAGAGGCACCTTAACTTAACGATGGGTGAAAGAGGCGCTAGGCGTAGAACTTCCGGGCGGCCTCGTTCCACGAGCTCGTGAGCTCCACGCCATCGGGACCGCCAGACAGTAAGCTCGCGCGGCTTGCCGAGATGACTCTGAAGGGGCCCTCCACGCTGGGACGGCTTGTTGGTGTGGGAGCGATCTTGGATCCGTCTTAGGACCAGTCCCCGACGCGAAGCCCACAGGTCAGACGGCTCGGGCGGCATGTCTGCGGAGATCTTGCGGGTAAGCGCGTCGGCCAGGCTGCCTGACACCTTACTTCTTCCGCCAAGGCAAGGTCGAGGACCGCTCATGCTCGAGTCGACTGGTCGGCCGAGCTCGCCCTAACAGACGGAGCGCGACCTCGGATGGTAGGACGGCCTCGGCCCAAGACGAGTGGAAAGGGCTTGTTCTGTTGTCGGTGGTCGAGGTGTGGACGGACCAAAGGATTGTGGGAGCTCGTCCACCCATGCCCGGCCATGGCGGCCGAGCTCGTCGAGACTCGCTTCTTGAGCCCTTGGATGAGCTGCCGTTGGGCGTCGGCCGCCCGTTGCTCTGGGGTGGCTCACCGAGGCATAGCGGACCTTGGTCCCCATATCCATATTTGAACTCTTGGAGCGGCTCATTTGGTGAAGCTGCGTCCGTTGTCGGTGATGATCCTACAAGGGACTCGTACCTTGTGACCACAAAGGCGGAAGA
Organism: Otatea glauca; assembly: GCA_036346275.1. Taxonomy (NCBI): domain Eukaryota; kingdom Viridiplantae; phylum Streptophyta; class Magnoliopsida; order Poales; family Poaceae; genus Otatea; species Otatea glauca. The sequence continues at coordinate 638,825 of CM070715.1, read as the reverse complement.
ACCTTACCGCGACCTTGGCGGTGATAGCGGAGACCGGTTACGCTCGATCCATTTTGAAAAGGTGTCGATCGCCACGAATAGGAACTTCTTCCCCGACCGACCTCGGGAAGGGACCGAGAATGTCGAGGATCCACGTCGAGAATGGCGGCGAGAGGAATGGTCTGCAGGCGTGGGCGGTTGCCTCACTTCGGGCGTGGCCCGGCGGATCGGTAAGAACGAGCGATGCCACAGGCATCTTGAGCGCCGTTGGCAAGTAAAACCCATCTGAAGGCCTTCCACCATAGTCCCGAAGAGGAGTGAGCGCCGCCACGAGCCGAGTGTATGTCGTTGGCGGTATTTACCTTCTTCTGGAGTGATGCATTTTGACAGAACGCCCAAAGCCCCCTGACGGTGGAGCTGCCCGTCGACGAGCCTGTACGAGCCCGCACGTCGCCGGAGCCTGCTCCTTTCAGCATGAGTGGCGGGGAGCTCCCCTTGGTCGAGGAACTTGATGAATGGATCCATCCACGTCGAAACGTTTTCGAGGAAGGCCACCGGGTCTTCCTGGTCGGCGACGGACGGTGTGGCCAAGGTTTCAAGGATGACGTCCGGCGGGAGCTCATCGCCGGATGATCCGAGCCTGGACAGGAGATCGGCGGTGGAATTGTCTTTCCTTGGTACGTGCTGGATCCTCAGGTTCCGGAACCATCTCTCCATCTTGCGTACCTCGGCGAGGTATTTGGCCATCGAGGCTCGAACTTTGGTAGACTTTGTTGTCTTGATTGACGACGCAGCCGAGTCTCCTTTCACGATTAGGCGGCGGATGCCGAGGACTTGCGTGCTCGGAGGCGGCCAAGAGGGCCTCGTATTCCGCCGCGTTATTGGTAGCGGGAAAGCCGAAGCGGACCACATATCGCAAGTGGTCACCTTAAGGGGTGATGAGGAGAACGCCAGCCCTTGAGCGCTCAAAGGATCTTGATCAGTCGAAGAACATAGTCCATGGGTCCTCGGCTTCGACCTCGGGCTCGGGGGCAGGCTCCGTCGTCCGCTCGGCCACGAAGTCTGCCAGCGCCTGTGATTTGATGGCGGTGCGGGCTGTGAAGCGGAGGTCGAACTCGGCCAGCTCCATGGCCCATTTGGCGACGCGACCTCCGGCTTCAGGGTTTCTGAGGATTTCCCCGAGCGGGAGGCCGCTCGGGACGACCACCGCATGTGCTTGGAAGTAGTGTCGGAGCTTCCGCGAGGCCATGAAGAGTGCGTAGAGGAGTTTCGGACTGGGATAGCGCTCCTTCGGCCCATGGAGTACTTCGCTAACATAGTAGATCGGGTGCTGCCGCCCTACCCGTTCGGCCACTAGGACCGCGCTGACGGCCTGGGTCGCGGCCGCGAGGTAAAGTAGCAGCACCTCTCCCTGTTGTGGAGTTGTCAACAGGGGAGGACGCGAGAGGTACGTCTTGAGCTCGTCGAAGACCGGCTGGGCTTCGGGTCCACTCGAAACCCTTATGATCGCGCGGATCTTAAAGAAAGGCGGCCCGTGCTCGCCGAGCCGGAAATGAAGCTACCGGTGAGGCGGCGATCGCGCCGGTGAGGCTCTGCACTTGTTTTATCGAGGTCGGGCGGTCATCCGCTCGTCGCCTCGATCTTCTCGGGTTCGGGCCACGCCCGTCCCGATCATGTAGCCGAGTACTTTTCCGGAGGCCGTGCCGAAGACGCATTTTTCGGGGTTGAGCTTGATGCCGAACTTGTTCAGGTTGGCGAAGGTCTCGGCCAGGTCGTTGACGTGGTTAGCCTTAGAGGGGCTCTTGACGATGATGTCGTCGACGTACACCTCGAGGTTCCGGCCGATCTGCGGGTCGAAGGCTTTGGCCATTAACCGCTGGAACGTGGCACCCGCATTGCGGAGGCCGAACGACATGGTCGTGTAGCAGAATGTTCCAAACGGCGTGATGAAGGCGGTCTTGTCTTCGTCTTCCGTGGCGAGCTTGATCTGGTGGTACCCGGAGTAGGCGTCGAGAAAACTCAACATCTCGGCGTTGGCGGTGGAGTCCACAACTGGTCTATGGGAGGCGGGAAGTTATCTTTGGGGCATGCGGCGTTCAAGCCGCGTGGTCGACACACATTCGCCACTTCCCGCCCTTCTTCTGACGATCACAGGGTTGGCCAGCCATTCGGAGTAGTTGACCTCGCGAATGAAGCCGGCCTTAAGGAGCTTGTCGAGGTGCTCCCTAATTATCGCCGCCTTCTCAGAAGAGAAGCGCCGAGCTCTGGCGCGGGTCTGGCGGCCGAGCTTTGTTTGCGGTTTGTGCTCGATCACCTCCGTGGGACCGGGCATGTCCGCGGTTCCCATGCGAAAATGGTTTTGTTATCTCGGAGGAAGGTGGCGAGCTCGTCTTCCTATTTGGGATCGAGTGGCGTAAATCACGCGCATTTGCGTGCCCCCTCCTCAAAATTGCACGGCCTTGGTCGGGCCGTTTGGCTGGATAGCCGTCTTCCGACGGGCGTCCTTCGGGGTGATCTCGGGGCGGTGGGCGATATGCCGGCCGGCGTCGTGGCCTTTTCTCTCATGATCGCGCTGCCTTAAGGTCGCCGCGGACCGTTATGATGCCACCGGCCCTGGGAGCTTCATACACCGGTGCCGTAGTGATTCGCAGCCATGAACTTGACCAGGGCGGGGCGCCCGAGGATGGCGTTGTAGGGGAGATCGCCGTCCACGACTTCAAAGGTGATCAGCTCGGTGCGAAAAATTATGGAGTCGCCGAAGGTGACGGGGAGGACCACTTGCCCCAGGGGGGTGGTCGAGCTCCCCGGCACGACGCCAAAGAAGGGGATCGCTACGTTCTTGATTTTCGACCGGTATTTGCATCCGGTCCAAAGCGTAGCTAGGAGCAGTTGAGGAACTACCCGTCGACCATGACCCGCCAACGACGGCGTTGCTTATGGTCGGCGATGACGAGCGGTTTGAAGTCTCGGGACATCCCTGAGGGGCGTCGTCCGGAAAAGGTGATGGGACGACGCCCATCTGCTGTGGTTGGTCGTGGGCTTCGGCGGTGGCTTGATAGGCGGCACTTGCGGCGTCCTTCACCAAGGCCGAGATCGGTATCTGAGAGGAACCACGAAGATCATGTCCACACGGCGGTCGCCTGTTGGAATTCGTGTCAGGCCGCTGAGCCCGACCGCGTCGATTCCTCCTGGCCGTTCATCGCCTTTTTGTAGCGTGGGCATTTCCCCAGTCCCCCTATAAAAGGCGTCCAGCTTCAATAGCCATGTCCTGCAGCCCCGCAAGTCATGGCCGTGGATCTTGTGGAACAGGCAAAACTTGTTGGCGTCGAAGCCGGGCTGTTCCTCGTTGCCCCAAGCTCGGATGTTCGCGTGGAGGGGGTCCCCCCGACCTTGCCCCTGTTGGGGCCGACGCGGCGCCTGTTGCGGTCGCGGACGGTTCTGCTGAGGCCGGGCCCCGGCGGTCGGCCGCGCGGCTCGCCCTTCACGCTTGTCGTCGGCCGAAGTGGCGACTAGGCGGAGCTAGCCGCCTCGACGCCATGATCTTTTCCTCGCTTTTGTCGCGCGGGCACTGGGTCTCCTTCCTTAGCGGATGGCCTCGTTTCGCCAGAAGGCGAGGCCGAAGCTTGCCGGTCATAGTCATGCTTCCAACAAACAAAGATCATCCGCGCCCACGATCGCTCAGTCATGCGAAATAGTTTGTCGACGGTGAGCCTTGTGGCAATCTCGAGGTCCTCCGTAAGGCGTCTGTCTCGGATGCCAAACTTGAAAGCCTTGATGAGCGGTTTAAATCGAAACATTGGGGATCGAGTTTCGCGCGGGTGAACCGGCGCACGAAGTCCCGCAGATGTTCCCCTTTCACTGGATAACACGGTCCGAGTCCTCTCCCGCCTGTGCCGTTCGTAGCAACTCACGGAAGTTGGAGTGGAGAGCGCTCACCGGTGGCGCCACGGCCGGAAGGTGCCGAGCGCTGGTTGAAGAGCCAGTGCGGCGGCGCCGTCGAGCAGTGGGGAGGTAGTTGGCCATCACGGCCTCGTCCCCTCCGGCCGCGGGATGGCGGTGGAGTAGATGGAGAGGAATTCGCGGGATTCTTGGTCCCGTCGAACCGCTCCATCATCGCTGGCCCTCGCCGGGCGGCCAGCGTACCCGACGGAGATCGCAATCTGTTGGGCCGGCGTAGGCCGGAAGATCTTCTGCCGCCCGCTAAGCGTCGAGTCGTCACCACCGGCTGTGGAGAACTTGAGCGGCGGCGCACCGCGTCGGCCGTGATGGTCGACGGAGCGTCGTTGCGATGGCGTCGCAAGCGATTACTGGATCTTACATCGCCGAGTTGGGCGTCGAGAGGACTTCGAAATACCACCGTCCGGCGAGCATCGTTATTACGCCGTGGCGGCGGCGAAACCACGCGCCGCCCCTTCTGTCGAGGCGGTGAAGATGGCGTTAAGTGCGAGCCCGGCGAGATCCTGCCGGTGAAGCGGCCGGTGATCATGTGACGAGGCGCCGCCGCCACGGGCGAGACTCGAGCCCGAGAGCTTGCTTGCCGCCGGGTGTGACGCCGTCGGTCGCCTTGTTGAGCTCTTCGCCGAGGACCGTCGGAAGAGGCCGAGCCGGCCCGAAGCGGGTCGGCCATGACCCGGCGATATCCCCAGCGTTCTTGGCGTGTTCGTGCAGACGGGAGGGCCGAACGGCCGGACCGAGGCGGTCGTACCACGCCTCTCGCCGAATGGCGGCGATGGCCTGGTCGATGGCGACGGGCGAGCCGATGCACCTCCCGAGGGGTTTCCGGGCCACCGTCGTCCGCCCCAGGGGTTGCCTCACGTCCGTCGGCGCGAAGGCATGGCGTTCGCGGGCGGCAAGGATGGCGAGCATGGATGTGGAGCCTTAGCGATCGGGGATGGCGTCCGAGCCCAAGCTTCGCCGTTCGTGACATCTTTGGTAGTGGAGCTGGAGGTGTTGAGCTGGCCAAGATGACGAACTTTGGACGAACGAAACTTCGGGCCCCACGGTGGGCGCCAGCTGTCGACGATCGGGACCGTCGACCGTAAAGAAAGAGGGGGAAGGATCGTGACGGAGGCAAGGCCCGAGCCGTTCGTCGGGTGGCACCCTCGTGGCGACTAAGCGAGGGAACTGTGCAACCAAACAGGGACACAAGGTTTATCTTGGTTCGGGCGAACCCCTACTCGATTCGTGTGGTGGTGTTGTATTGCCTTTAGTGTAGATGGTTACACGTGTTTACAAGAGCGAGCTAAAAGCCTTAGCGCAAGAATGCTCGTTGCTTAACTAGAAGAAAATCCCCTTTCCCGGGTTCTGCCTCCCTTTAAGCGGTAGGAAGGCGCAGTTACCTCGAGAGAAGGGAAAGGCGAGGTGACCTATACTAAGAGCTTGGTCCTTCGTCTTGTCGGTGGTCACCGCTCGTCCCGCCCACGTTGGGCGGTAGTCTCGTTGGTCGAGGCGGTTAGGTATTTCACCGGAAATGGCGTACCGCATACGTGATCTGACGAGTCTTGGCGTTGTTGCTCATGACGTTAGTCTTTGCCTTGGGAGGGCGTGTCTTCGTCTTCAGACGTGGCCGGTCGATGGGGATGGAAGCATGACCGGCAGACCATTAAACCATCTTGGGAAGGGCCACCGCTCGTCGATAGTCACTTGATTGACCCTATCCGTAGGGTGCGTGGTACATTGGTGGTGGATGCTTCGACACGCGGCCCTTGGCGGGGTTGCCTTGGCTTGATCGGTCGGGATCTGACCATTGCGAGGTCGGGAGCTCGGCTTGGTGGTCGGGGACCCCATCCCGCCGCAGAGGTCGGGAGCCCAGCTTGGTCTGAGTCGGGGACCCGTCCCCACGCGTGAGGTCGGGAGCCCGCCCGCCAAGTCGGGAAGAGCTCGGAGAGGTCCGCTTGGTCGGGAAGAGTGTCCGGTGGCCTCTTGAGACCTTTGGTGGGATCCCGTGTAACGATCTGCTTTCGGCGCCGGGCGGTAGATCGAGACGTCTGCACGAGCTTAGGAGCAGATCCCGGGCACGTAGGGAACGGACACGTGTCAGGGGGACGCGCGTCAGGCTGTCCGATCCCCGACACTTGTAATAAGGAATTTTGTAGTTAATAAATTTGTATCACCAGAACCTTCTTAAAAACCATAAATAAATCTAATTAGCTAGCTTATCAATTATAACTTATTTAAAACCTTTCGTATGCAAATCACTTAAGGCTAAGTGCTATTAGCGTAACCTTAACTAGTGTTTTAATTCTTTTAATCCAAATAATTTTAGCATCTATAATTCGAAGTTATAAATACTAGAATTCATAACTTTAACCTCTTGAATTCGTAAATCAAGAATAGTTAATCTTTAAAAGAAACCCTATTTTGGTTGTCATAAAGCCATCAAGTTTAAGAATAAAGTAATTACTAAAATAACCCAGACCCGAAATCATTCCTGTTTTCTGTAATGAATCTTTATTTGATTTTATGTCTGTCTTCTTTTTGCCCTTATTGAAGTTTCTTATTTGCTATATTTTCCGATCGATCGACGTGTAGAATCCGACGTCCCTTCCTCCTTCATTGCCTCCGTCAGCCGTGATCGCGTCTTCGTCGTAAGCGATATATAAGCAAGGCAAGCACCCTCCTTTGACCATCTTGATCCCAGAATTTAATTTGCATTGTTTATTAAAATGTTTCATGCAAACGTTTACTTTCTGTAAATTGCTATTTTGTGGTACTGGTAGTTATACCTGTTGTCTCATGAAACTTCCTTGATAAGTATAAAAATGTGAGCCTTGATAACCATAGAATAAGCTTAGACAATTACTTAATGTCATCATGGGTATATGCGATTACTTTTATCCATGCTTAGCCATGCTTTTAGAATAAATGATGATGATGATCAGATCAAAATTTGTTTCTTAAGAAATGGAAAATGTTGGAAATAAAGCTGTTGGTTATGGGTATTTTGATTAAAAACCCAAAATAAAACTATGGTTTTGATGCGGGCGATTATTGGCAATAGCCGAAGGTGCAGAGGGATTTGCACGTAGTGTAGGGTGGAGTATCGCCCGTGTCGGATTAAGGACCAAGCAATGGGACGCTACAAATCCAAGAATTTCGTACAACCACGAGGGCTTGTATGGGCGGGTCTTAGCCTATTAAGTTGTTTAGGTGTGGCTTTGCATCTAAGGAAGGCGGGAGATTGCACAGGCATTCCGGTTTGGTCTGTCTGTAGGGGGTCTACTTACCAATGCAGCGGTGTACGCCTTGCCGTACGTAAACGTGGTGTTGGGTGTGATGTGAAAGGAACCACGTCTTGGGTGAGTGTTTACATTTTTCATGGCGAGGCCAAACGTCCCCGGCTGGTTCAAAGCCACATCTAGATAATGTAACGGCTCTGTATGATCTCCTTGCCGACACACCAAAGGAAGTGTGTTAATTGATCTGGCAAAAGAGGTTGATCATTCCTTGTGGGTAAAGTTGTACACCTCTGCAGAGTGTAAATCTAATTAATTAGTCGTGTCCACGGTCAAGGACACTTGGTGAAGTCATTCCAATGTTAGTCTTTTGTATTTCCAAAAATTGGGTTTTGGTTTGGAACCTGTTTAGTAGCTTTTGCTTTATGTCAAAGGATCGACATTGTTGGATTCCATTTCTGGATTTTTCGATATTCACGATGGGTTGTGAGTATTACTTATGCTATACTTATTTCATATCAGTCAAATATGCCTTTACAAATTCCGTTTGTAAATAACTTGTTTTACAATGTCAATTCTGCTTTATGCAAATTAACTATAGTAGCCTCCTTTGAAATGGTCTGCATATATTATAGGCTTTGCTCAAGTCTTGCGGAGTACGAAAGTACTCACCCTTGCTTATATGTGGTTTTTAGGTGGATATGTTAGCGAAGCTTCGAAGGTTTCTTCCGTCGCAGGTTGCGGGTTTTTCTTCGTCGTGATCTTTCTAGGGATTATGCCTTGTCAGTTGCCTGTTGGTTTTGGATGGGCACACTACAAGACTTTGCTTCTTTTGCTGCTATATCTCTGAGTTGTAAGAGTTTTCTTTATGTAATAGCTTCCGCTTAATAATATTCGTTGTATGGTTGTGATTCCAATTGTTGTAAACATGTGAGTGCTAGCTACTGATCCAGGGAATGGCACAGTAATCACATGGAGGTTCCTGTTCATCAGAACAGGGTCTCACAAGCTTGTTCCCAATCTTTCACAATGAGAAGTATTTCCACCATCTCACTTGTCAGATTTATTCTTCTCTCCTCGATTATTCTTTCGGATAGACTGAAAGCAGACTCCGAAGAAACCGTGGAGACAGGAACTGTTAACACATCCCGTGCTAATATGAAAAGCACCGGATATGTATCTTGTGCTCGTGCCACCACTGCAAAATATTGAAGTCCTCCTCTTGCTGCTCTTGGTAGTTGACAGTGTCACTGTTGAGATACGCAGCTAGCTCCAACCACTTGATGTGTCTGCACTTGTCGTTGATGTAATCGAACTCCTTGAGGAAGAGCCACCTGCACCCCATATCTTTCCCTACGCGGTTTTCTTCTTACCTGTTGTGGGTGCTGGTGGAGGTCGCTGCATGCGAACTCCAGCAAACTTCCGATCATACTTATCATATACTTGAGATAAGTTATCATGGACATTTAAAAAATAACTAGAATAATCAATACATACGGCATCACTTAGAAGTGAGAGAACATTAGAGAATTCTCGAACTTTAGCTCTAGGATCTAAAATAAACGCAAATGCATATAACATAGGAATTTCTTGCCAATATTTCAAAATTTTAGTTTTCATAGCATAAACAACTTCACGCAAGATATTATCATTTTCATGGCTCTTTAAGTGGGTAGTAATTTCTAAAATATGATGCACAATTAAAGGAGAGGTTGCGTAATAAACTCCAGATAAAGCAATAATAGATTAAAAAAGTTCTAAAAATGACAGCAAGTATTTAGCAATATACCAATGTTGCTCTGTGAGTAGCGGTTGACCATCCCGTGTACGACAGTGCGTGTTAATAAAAACAGAAAATGTGCTCTCATATGGTATGAGATTCTTAAGCATCAAGTAAGTAGAGTTCTATCTAACAGGCATATCCAAACCAAACTTACGCGGACGCACATTCATTGCAATATAATAAGTCTTAAATGCTGCTACTCGTTGATTAGAATAATTTAAGTAAGATATTGCAGTGTGAAAAGGTTCAAGATACTTATCTAACCTCTTCAAACCAAATTTAACTATAAGATTAATAATATGGCAAGCACAACGCTGATGTAATAAGAAAGATTCAGCATATGAATTGAAAAGTGGAGTAAGAATGTTCATGGCAGAAGTATTTGCAGAAGCATTATCTAATGTTATTGCAAAAATCTTATCACTAAAACCAAAATCTTCCACAACTTTTCAATACAATCAGCAATATTTTCACCAGTGTGTGCTACATCAATTAATTTGAATCTTATAATTCTCTTTTCTAGTTGCCAATCATCGTTTACATAATGAGCAGCTACACTAAGATAATCCTCTTTAGCTGTACCACTCCATATATCAGATATCAAAGACACAGAAAAAGTACATGTACTAAAATTTTATTTTAGGTTATTGTGACAACTATTATAATATTTAATCAAATCTCTAGTTGTTGTCTGTCTAGAAACTGCAGAAAACCTAGGATTATAAGCGGTCCTAATATAGCTTTTCAAACGCAGCTAACTCACCAAAGTTTAAAGGAAGATCTTGAAAAGCGATTAAACGACAAAGAGATTCACGAGCTATCTCAGGATTGTAGTCCCGATTCACGCATCTGCATCATATCATCTCAAAGCCACCCCGCTTTTTCTCTGACTCTCAAGATGCCTCTTCAAGTGTCATGTTTCACCTGAAGATTTCGTAGTTAATTTATGCTTACAATATTTACAAACAACATACCTGCTCTGGATGTCGTTCGATGTCTCAAAAATCTGCTTGAAATCTTCCCAGACTCCCGATGTATTGCGTCTTATTTTTTTCGTCCTGGTGCTTGCCGACGAAGTAACACTTGTAGAGCTTGAGGATAGCACAGCTCCTGCAGCTTCTTGGGCTTCATATGATGCAAGAAGCTTCTCGTGTGAAATACTGAAATCAGAAGCTGGGAACGACGGAAAACCCTCAGGCTCCATAAAGCAAACTACAAGAAATAATTACGCTATTAATACTAAAATATGATTTAAAATACTAACAAAACTAAAAAATAAATCACAATTATCACCTTAATTCTTGACAAAAGCCGGAAGCCGAATTTCAGATTTTTGGATTTTTGGCAAAACTATGTTGAATTTTGCCAAATTACTACCAAGAGCAAAAGAATTTCTATAAGAGAATGAGTAGAAGAGAATGCAAGATTGCTGGTGTAGAAATGGAGGGCAACCACCTATTTATAGGAAAAAATTCGGGTTTTTTGATTTTTTTTCAGATTCTTTTTGAATTTTTTAAGCCTCGAACGGTTATTTTTCAAATTAAACGGGCCGTGCCGACCCGCCGTGTCGCTGTGCCGGCCCAAACACGACACGTGCGAGTGGGCCATGCCGGCACGGCCCGTTTATGACTAGGTTGGGCCCATAGTGCCGTGCCTCAGGCGGCCCGTTTGGCTGTCTCTAGACGGTGTGAGCGGAGAGTAGAGCGAAGCGAGGTGAGAGATGGTTAGGTAAAATCACAGCTGAAAAACTCCTCCAGAGTAATAGATTTAAGAGTGATTTCGTTATGACTTAGCTTTCTGCTTTGCATTCATGTTGTGACCGCCGCCGCCGCATTCTCTACTCCTCCGCCTCCTCACCAAATCTCTAATCACCTGGTTGCGAGAGCTAGCGCTTGAGGAGCAAATGGAGCTCGGCCTCCGCGGCGCCCTCCTCGCCGCACAGTGGCCGCGTCTATCACTCTCCCGAACGGGGCCGCCTCCATCCCCATCGCTTCAGGTAGTTGCTTCTGAACTCGCTTTAGCCTTTTTTTTGTTCCTTTTGCAATATGGGAGATGCGTTTGGGGCGTAGATTTGGAGGATAGAATAGGGATTAGGGAGCGAGGCTAATAAGCACCCATCGATTACATATTCTGCAAATGATTGGAAAGAAGGGAGCTTCTAATCATTCGTAATGCGATTAGGACGTGACGTGGAGCTGGAAATGAGGATGGTTTTGGTCTTTTGCATTGTTGTTTACAAACTGCCACTACAGTCCTTGATAGATGCAAAGGATTAGGAGGCTAAATGACTATGGCCCATGGGATTGATTAGAAATTTTGTTACTACTTTGTAATGCCATTAGAAAGTTATGCACTTTTCATGTTTCCCGTAAATAGTTTGACTAGGACTAACCCGTGCTTTGACCACTTCATTGAAACTGGCAGAAAAAAGGTGCCTACTAGGATGGCACCATGGCTAGTGAAATGGCATAGAATATATTCCGTTTGTTTGGTCCTTCTGGATAACCTTTTGTGCTTGACCTTCCCTTTACGACTAATCAAGTCAAGCCCGATTCAGTCTCTATCATTTTGTTCCTTCAAAATGGATATCTGGCTTGCTTTTGTGTTTCCTTGCAAAGTTGCAGACGGGGGTTCATATAATTTATACTATCACCATCATTGTGATCTAACAAAATATTGTTTTTTCCTTCTTGCTGCTGCAGACCCAGAATCACATTTATTCGATGCCAACTCTTCATTACAATGCTCGTGGCACAATAGGATGTCAAGCTTCTCTAACAACTAACTACATGTATGTAAATATGAACTATACACTTTATGCTTCACTGGCATGTAGTTGATCATTTGGTACATGGGATTGTGTCAACTAAATTCATTAGTGATATGTTCATTATTCACTATTTTGTTCTGATGGTATAAGTACTCATAGCAGGGAAACATCTGAGGTGGCTGACTTGGACTGGGATAACCTCTGTTTTGGCCTCGTCCAGACTGACTTTATGTACATTGCACAATGTGGGCCAGATGGAAAATTTTCCAAAGGTGAAGTACTGCCATTTGGACCTATATCACTGAGCCCCTCTGCTGGAGTCTTAAATTATGGACAGGTTAGTGAATGTGTGGAAGGCCGTGTTTCATGTTTCTGGTCGATTGGGAACTTTGAACAATGGTTACGTGTGCAATAGGTGTTCTTTGAAGACCTAAATGACAGTGTTTTGTGCTTGAACAATGAGAATTTTGTTATGTAGGGATTGTTTGAGGGACTAAAAGCATATAGGAAAACTGATGGGTCCATACTATTATTTCGTCCGGAGGAGAATGCCATAAGGATGAGGGAAGGTGCAGAGAGGATGTGCATGCCTACACCAACTGTTGAGCAATTTGTGGATGCAGTAAAACAAACAGTTTTGGCAAATAAAAGATGGGTAAGTAATTTTATTTTTTCTTATTATCATTTCATTGAGCTCTGTATTCAATCATACTAGCTATGTTCATGATACCCTCACTGTTTATTTAATGTATCATATTTCTAGGTGCCTCCTGCTGGTAAAGGTTCCTTGTATATAAGGCCACTACTTATGGGAAGTGGTGCTGTTCTTGGTCTTGCACCTGCTCCTAAGTACACCTTTATTATTTTTGTCTCCCCTGTTGGCAATTATTTCAAGGTTTGTATTGATTTTCAACTTTTAACTTCCACCAGTTTCTCTAGGCATTCATCAAGAATCATGGACCTAGGGAAATCATCATAAGTAGAGTTCTTACGTTCTCGGTGCTATAAGATAGCTGAATGGTAATTACGCCACAAGAAGATTTGCTTGTCATGATTGCATCTAGAATACAAGCTCAGCCTCTGTGATGTATCCAAACTAGTTTTTTTTCTTCAACATAGTGCAATGTTGATTAAGTTTGTTAACTTTGTTCTGCAGGAAGGTTTAGCTCCTATAAATTTGATAATCGAAGATAACTTTCACCGTGCTGCCCCTGGTGGAACTGGAGGCGTGAAAACCATTGGAAACTATGCCTCGGTAACTTTCTGCATCAGCATCTACGAAAGTAATATTTTTCATAGCTTCAAGCCTTCAACCTACAACTTCTGTGGGAATCATTATCTTAGTCGTTATATACTTATATATGCAACTACGCTCTACACTTACTATTTCTTAGGACTTAGAATGAAAATTTTGATTCTTCCAGTGCTCAAAACTATGATAATTGATAGGGACATAGGATCACGGTACTGCAAATGACAAAGTGTACTAAATACATTATAATAGGGACATATTCTTGAAAATGGAATGATGGAACTTCCAGTACTACAACATTGTATCTCAGCTATTGAAGCTTATTTTGTTGTTCTTGTTCATAATATTTGCTCTTAGCGGTTGACTACAGTTTGTTTCAAATTTTCAATATTTATTATCTTAGAGACTTAAATTTTACATTCTTAAGTTCTTATGAAACTAATATGTAAAGTGTAAATGTTGGATATTGATGTGAAACTCTATTTTATGTTGTGCTAAATGCTTGTTATGCCCATCTGTTTCTTCCTTTCTTTGAGGCAAATAACTATACTCATTATAACTAGTAAGAAAGGGTTGTTGCTGGTAAGTGGTAAATTTATCCTGAAATTGAAGTCAAAAGAGTCTGTGATAAGTTTTTAATTCATACCATTGTTTTGACTGCCTACATTGTTTTGACTTTTGAATCTGAAAATTTGGTTGGTTAATTGCCATACTTGTCACCATCATGTAGGTATTGAAAGCGCAGAGGATTGCGAAGGAGAAAGGATATTCTGATGTCCTCTATTTGGATGCCGTTCACAACAAATATCTGGAAGAAGTTTCTTCATGCAATATTTTTATTGTGAAAGTATGATCCCTCACATAGCTGTGCTTGTTATTTTGGTGCATCTTTTTCAGTACCTGCAGCTAGAAGTAGTTTTTAGTAATCAAAGTCTATGATGGTGATAACAACCTTTTGTTCTATAATGCACCATATTGCATGGTTTGTCATCCCCATGTGACCCATCGTTCTTTGAGCTTCCAAGCAGTGAAGTGGCATGAATATTCCCTTAAGATGTAAAATAAGTTATGTTCTTCTAGTTTGTTACTCATCATAGTTGTGCAGAACATTTGCGTATTATTTCCCTGGAGGATGAATTACTCATTCTTACATTTGAATTTACATCTTTTTCATTTAGAATGTAAGCTGTCTGGTTTTTCTTGAGGAAGTTTATTTCACTTTTTAAGGACTGCAGATATTATTTATGTTTGTTATGACTCATTTGCACCAGGGCAATGTTATTTCTACTCCAGCAATAAAAGGAACAATTCTGCCTGGTATAACAAGGAAAAGTATAGTTGAAGTTGCTCAAAGCAAAGGCTTCAAGGTAAATTACTCATCAATTCATTATCCTCATGGATTCGAAGGAACTGAGGAAAAAATAACTGCCTAAACTGTGCATTTTAGCTGTGAATTTGATCCTCATGGATTCGAAGGAACTGAGGAAAAAATAACTGCCTAAACTGTGCATTTTAGCTGTGAATTTAGGTTGGCCATGTTTATAGCTGCCGCAACTTCAGTTTTATAACTTGTTGGCATGGGTAGCACCAGCAGGATCCATGAAGCAGGCTCAACTTTAATTAAGTTATAACTAGATCCTAAATTGTTCGTCACCTGAGCCTTGAAGAATGAAGAGCTGTTGTTGGCTCATCAGACCATCGCAGGGCAATTGATCAGAGGAAGAAAAGCGATGCTCTCTAAACAGTTAACAGTTCATAGAAAGTATCACATGCTGCTTCTTTTTTTACACTTAATTAATACTATTGGCTTCTTGAAAGGTTGAGGAGCGCCTTGTGTCAGTAGATGAGTTGCTTGACGCTGATGAAGTTTTCTGCACGGGAACAGCTGTTGTGGTGTCACCCGTGGGGAGCATTACGTATCTGGGGAAAAGGTGAAGCTTCTGCTTTGCTTTGGAAGTTTGTTTGCTACTTAATATGATACACATCACTGCAATTTCTTGAATAAGATTTGGCTTTTTCTAAACATATCACCAAGAAGATGCTACTACTTCATGTACTAGTTTTTTTTAAAAAAAAATCTTTTCACTGTACTGCTGTGATTCTTTCTTTGTGATTAATTCTTTTTTATGTTTTGTTCTTTTTTTTCTTGGGAATGCTGATTTATGGATGTTGGTTCTTCAATTTTACCTGCCAATGCCATCATCTCTTTGTGTTATAAATTTTAGCCCTTTTATTGCTTTCCTTGAACATTTCACTATATGTCATTTACCAACCGTTTGGGCTGAGGTTGAAATTTCCCCTGTTTGTAGCAAAAACCAAATTTAGTGTGAGATGGAATTTAGTATTAGTGCGGGTGGTTATTCAACTATATAAATGAAGTTCTTTTAAGACTGATTACTGTGGTCTTGTGTAATATTAGTAGTTTGATCCATTGGAGTTGTGTGATGCTTGTAACAGCACTCCAATTTGACCACTGCACCCAAACTTACGAGGAAACATCTGCTGTGCCGTGTTGCATTGCTGATTTGTACAGTGAAAACTTGTTTCTTTAAAGAGTGATGGATAGCCACATTATTAGATCTGAAATTTATGGTTCTGCATTGCAGGGTAGAATATGGCAACCAAGGAGTCGGTGTCGTATCACAGCAGCTATATACTTCACTTACGAGCCTCCAGATGGGTCATGCGGAGGATCGGATGGGTTGGACTGTGCAGCTAAGTTAGTAGCAAATCAGTGATGTTGCTAGACAGATTTCCAGAACATTTCAGCTAAATGAATGTGATCATTTGCTCGTTAGTTTCGCAGTAACTCACCAAGTGGCTCCCTGCTGTATACCGTAGATGTGGTGAACAATCAAATAATGTGTGTTTGTTTTGCTTACGGTCAGGACGACGAGGCACTATACTCAATGTACTGAGCTGCTTAGGCTTAGCTAGCCATGACTTCCTGGCCGCAAGAACACTGTTGATCTGTTGCTTCAAAATAAATACTGCAGGGCAGAGTTGTATCATGTGACGTAAAACATATTCTTTTTTTTTTCCTTCATGCTGTAGATTGATTTGTGTAGGGTATATTTCATGCCAGTTTGCTTGAAAGAATTGCGTCTAGGGCGAGTGCATACATATTTCCTGACAGCAATTTGTACTTTGAAAAGACGCAACAATCTGAACATATTACAAGGTGATTTAGGCCAGTTTGAGGCAACTTCTAATTATTGTACAGGTTCTGGATTCTGGAAGAATCGAGTAGGTATTAGTTTTTGATTTGTAAAGCTTCTCAAAAAGCTTGTTGGAGTAGGAGAATCAGAAGCTATCATCCAGAATCTTTGGAAACAAGGCGAGCCCGTGAGGCAAGCTAGCTACCCTGTTCAGACTTCAGAGAGCTTTGGCCCCAGGTGTCAGCCACTGGGTTTGTTGCCTCCTCATGGCCTATAAAAGGTGCAGCACTGCATCCGCACGGGGGCCAGCCGGCCAGGATTGAAATTCAAATTTGCAGCGTCTCCTCTCCTCCCTCGCCGGCCGCCGCCTCCTCTCCGGGAACACGAGATGAAGCTTAAGATCAACAAGGCTTGTGACCTCGGATCCATCTCCGTCCTCCCTCCCCGTTAAAGTGCCCCATCACCCCCCCGCCCAATTCCGTCCCGTTCGCTGCTTCCGTTCTGATATGTGATTTGGTTCATGGCTTGTTTTTTGGTGATTCAGGAGGACAGGAGGTAGCGGCAGTGGCGGCGTTAGCAGCGGGGTGACTTCCGCGGCGGCCGGGGTGGTGGCGTCGCGGCAGCGGTCTCAGACGCTGTCGCAGCAGTCCTTCTCGCAGGGCGGCGGGGGCGCGTCGCTCCTGCACTCGCAGTCGCAGCTGTCGTAGGCCTCCCTCGACGAGAACCTCCTCAGCCTCCACCTCACCTCCCCAGCGCGCGATCAGGTCTCGCATACATCGCTCCTTCTCTCGTCGTTGCTCATTTGCGCTGATCGGTGATGCTAGCCATTCGCTTCTACTTAATGGATCAGTGGATTTCGTGGTTTTTGTTGGATAACTGGACTGGATTCGTGAAGGGTAACTAGTGGTTGGGGATTCCTCCAGTCTTGTGTTTGGTCACGGTTGCAACAAACTGATCGGTGTTGCTTAATCGCTTCCGGTGAATTCTCTTGTGCTTGGTTGACGCGTGGATGGAATGGTTCAAATTGCTGCGGTGGCCATTTTATTGGGAGAATTCATGAACTGAGTGTCGCTTCAGGTGTTTAATTTGTTGGGCCGCAGTTGCGCAAGTCTGTATGCTGCAGAACCACCCTGCATAGATGGTCCAACTGCCAATAAATTAGCTGTTTCTGCCATCTTCTTTATGTGATTGGCTAGTCCAATTTAATTAGTAAAAAATTGCTTGCTCTGGTAGCACCATCTTGTTATCTCTCTTTGGTGCGCGCATGTAGTCGAATTATCAGGGAACTGAGCAGAGCTCCATGTGATTTTGTTCTGCTTATCTGCTAGACTGTTTGAAATCGTGATATTGTTCTGTGAGACTGTTTGAAATTGACTCCCTTCCAGACGTAATCAGCATGCAATTTCATCACGTTAATTTCTCTTCTTTAGAAATGACTTTAGCCTTATATATGAAGGCATGATGAATCTCCAAAGCAACAGTTATGTTACTGCTAAATGCTTCACTTAGAGCACCTGTGTTTCTAGCTACATCTTACTAGTAATATATGATGTATAGGTTTTGTCTCTTGCCCAAATGTGACGCCCGTGTCCTTTCCCTTGGTGATCAGAGATTTGGCTTGCACGATGAATCATCGAAGAGGATGCCTTCATTACCTGCCAGTTCAGCTTCTTGTGTGCGAGAAGAATCTCAGTTGCAACTGGCAAAAGTATCGAGCAAACCTATCCACCGGTTGAACCCTTCTTTTCCGGATAGTAGATGTAAACTCTCAAGCCCCTGTGCTGCATCTGACAGAATTTTCCATTTCACTCATACCAGCGTAGCAGCATTTCACATGAACTTCAAGCACATTTTTTTTGTGGGTGTTTTGAATTGGTTCATTGCTTTATCTCATTCACTGAGCAAGTAAGCTGGATTGGTGCTTGCTTTCATACTAGAAAGTGCATCTGAAGCCATTCTATATCTACAACATTTTTAGGCTGTCACATTGTGATGGTATATTTTGATTGGTGTGCCTGACAGATAGTTTTTCGACAGATCAGGTTCCTAATGAGGATGTTGAGCGCAAATTTCAGCATTTGGCAAGTTCCGTACATAAGATTGGGATGGTACTAGACTCAGTGCAAAGTGATGTTATGCAGTCAAACAGAGCCATGAAGGAGGCATCACTAGATTGTAAGTCCCCCACACTGGTATTTTCGATCATAAGAGCGATTGCATGTTTGCAACTGCTTGGTTTTGTTCCTGAACCTTTACACTCTAATTATTTTCTTATTCAACTACTGTTGCATCATATAACTGAAAGCATGTATTTGTTATGTTCAGCTGGTAGCATACGGCAAAAGGTTGTTCTCCTAGAGAACTCACTTCAACAAATTGTAAGGATATTGTTCAGTCCTTTTTCCTACTATTTTTTGTTAGCACAGACAACAAAGTTTGATTTATTCAAACATGTTGCCACAGCTTAAGGGACAAGATGATCTCAAAATACTCCTTGAAGGCAGCACAAAAGGCAATCCTGATCAGCTGAGTGTTTTGAACTCTCACACCAGCAAATTGAATGAGATATCCTCAACCCTTTCAGTCTGGCCGAAACAAGTGCAAGCAGATTTAAGGCAACTGCAGGGTGACATCTACAGAATTTTTACAAAAGAGATGGAGGTACTTCTTAAATTTCTTCTGCTATGATCCACCTCTACTTTCGATACAACTCTGCTTGGTTCATTTGTCTTTTGGGATTATTCTGATGGCTCACATGTGCGTACAAGTAGTAATCATTCTGATTTACTAGTATGTGAAGTTCTCTGTTACCTACATATGTGCCGGTTCAGTTTCATATAAATATATAAGTTAGTTACTAATATTTTCTTGTATATTCTTTTTTTCCTTTTCTTTTTGAAAAAGCTTCTTTTTCCTGTATATACATGATACCTAACATCCAACAATCTAAGTGTGTGCTAGTGTTTACTTTTCATCATTTTACTTTTAAGTTTGGAGATGGCTTAAAAAACATGCACAATCTTGTATATTATGTGGCATGCTCAAACCTCATCACTTTGTGCACTGAAAGCAACCAATGTGGGACCATAGCTTTGGTATAAAATTGGTTGATCTTTGCCTCTTTGTGCAGGGGATTTTTAGAGCTACCAGATCTCTCAATAGTAGGCCTGCTGCAATGCAAATGCTAGCAGTGTGTACTTGTTGGCGCTAAAAAACGTGAAGAGGGTTAATCGGCTGCAACACACCTGACGAACACCAGGTTCAGTTGATCGCCTTAGGAAATACCCCACCGTCCAACGTTTCCAAAATGTAGAAATTTTCATCAAGCCGATTTATCTTATACGGCCCTTCCCATATAGGGGACCATTTCCCAAATTGGTTATCTCTAGAGCCGACAGGAAGTATTGTTTTTCAAACCAAATCGGCTTTATGAAAAGACTTATACATCACTTTCCTGTTATAAGCTTTAGCAATTTTCCTCTTATTTTTCTTAAGCCAATCCAACGTAAACAAACGCAATTATGCCAAATCGTCTAAATTGTCAACCATCAAATCATTGTAATCTTGAGCTGATAAACCGTTTTGTCTGGCCACACGTATAGAGTCAATATTAATCTCTACAGGCAAAACGGCTTCTTAACCGTAAACTAACTGATAACGTGAAAACTTTGTTGCTTCATGATATGCAAGCCGATAAGCTCATAAAGACTCCAACAACGTTGAATGCCAATTTCTTGTTTTTTCATCAATTTTCCTCTTAATCAACATCTTATTAGACGATTCAGTTTGTCTGTTGGCTTGAGCATAATAAGGTGATGAATTCAATAGCTTGATACCCAAACTTTTGGCAAAAATTTGAAAAATCATCAAACATAAACACAGTTTCTTGATCGGTCGTAATGGTTTGTGGAATTCCATACCGATTGATAATATGCTCATTAACAAATCCAATAGCTTCAACACTTATAACCTTTTTGAGTGATATAGCTTTAACCCATTTAGAAAAATAATCGGTCGCAGCCAAAATGAACTTATGACCTTTGCTCGAAGCAGAAAATATTTGTCCAATTACGTCTATCCCCTAACCTCTAAACGACCAAGGCTTAATAATGAGATGTAAGGCCGATGCTGGAGCCAATTGTACATTACCAAATTTCTGACAAGTTTGACATCCTTTATAATACTTAAAGCAGTCACTCAACATTGTCGGCCAAAAGTATCCAGTACGTCTTAGCATTCGTTTCATCTTATAAGCCGATTGATGGGATTCACAAATACCTTTGTGTAATTCACCCATTGTTACTCTAGCTTCATCGGCTTCAAGACATCTTAACAGCAAACCCTCTAATGTCTGATAATATAATACATTATCCAAGATTACATACTTTAAAACTTGATGCTTAATTTTTCGCTCCGTCGACTTAAAATGATCAATTAAGTATTCCATTATCTTTGTCCTCCAATCAGCGATATTAGCACACATCACTGTTTTCTCAATTGTCTCACATACCTCATATCGGCCAAAAACTTTATAACTTGATGCCTGCTGAGCTAACAAGTTGGCTCTGTCATTCATTTCTCAAGAAATATGACTAATAGTAAATCCCGTAAATGAGCTGATTGCAGCAAGACATTGCTCTAAGTATTTAATCAAAACTTTATCATAGCAATTATATTCTCCCTTAATCTGCTGCACAACTAACAGAGAATCACCATAGGCCTCAACAGTGTCTACTCCGATATTTTTGAGCAATTGTAGTCCTTTAAGCAACGCTTTCTACTCTGCTTGATTATTTGAGCATCGGCAATTTAGCCGAAACGTAAACTCAAAACAATGCCCTTTGGGTGAAACAAGTACTATTCCAATACCGTCGCCTTCTCGACATACTGATCCATCAAAATATAGTTGCCACGGTGCTACAGATACCAAATCGGTAGTAGTCCCATAACCTGTTATAAAATCGGCTATTGCTTGTCCTTTAACTGCCTTAGCCAATTCATATGTCAGGTCGAACTCGATTAGCGCATAAGCCCATTTACCAAGTCGACCACGCAAAATTGGAGTTGACAACATATATTTACAACATCAGTTTTATATATAACCCTGCAAGCCAATGTTAAAATATAATGCCTTAATTTTGTACAAGCAAAATATGAAGATAGGCAAAGTTTTTCTACAAAGGGATACCTGGTTTCAGCATCAAGTAAGCGTCGGCTCAAATAGAAAATTACCCATTCTTTACAATCAACTTTTTATGCCAAAACAGCTCCGATAGTTTCCTCCTTAGCCGATAGATATAATTTAAAAGGTATACTTTTTTGTGGTGCGGCCAAAACCGGAGGATTAGTCAAATATTCCTTGATGTTGTCAAAAGCTTCTTGTTGATCAACTCTCCATATAAACTCTTGGTTATCTTTTAATTTTAGCAATGGGGTGAATGCGCGAATAAGACCAGAAAGATTTGAAATAAACCACCGTAAATAATTTATTTTGCCGATCAACTTTTGCAACTCATTTTTGCACATCAGCGGCTTTGTTTTAGCTATGGCTTTTACTCTTTCTTAACTGACTTCAATTCCTCTTTCATGAACCATAAAGCCTAGAAATTGCCCAGTCGACACGCCAAAAGCACACTCGTAAGGATTCATTTTCAAACCATGCGCTCTTGTATTCTTGAAGATTGTCTCCAAATCAGTTAAATGCTGTGAATTTCCTGTAGATTTTACCACCACATCATCGTTGTAAATTTCTACAATATGGCCGATTATGTCATAAAAAATCAGATTCATAGCTCGTCGATATGTCGCGCTAGCATTCTTCAAACAGAATGTCATCACAACCCACTCAAATAACTCAAGGCACCAGGGTACCTAAAAGCTGTTTTAGGTATATCGACTTCTGCCATGAATATCTGATTATATCCGGTATTACCATAAAAAAACTAATAATTTTATTCCTGATGTAGCATCGATGTGCATATCGGCTATTGGCATCGGATATTCATTTTTTGGTGTAGCTTTGTTTAAGTCCCTAAAGTCGACGCACACTCTCAGTTTGCCATTTTTCTTCATCACAGGAAAGATGTTAGAGACTCATTCAGCATATCGGCAAGGCTGATAAACTTGGCTTCCAGCAACCGTTCGATTTCTTCTTTTATAACATTGTGCAAGGCCGGATTAAACCTCTGAGGGGACTGTTTGAGCGGTCGATAGCCTGGTTTTTAGGTAGCTTTTCATGGCATTTCATAGTACTTCAAAGCAAAACAATCTTTATAGTTTCTAAGAATTTTGACCAACTTATCCTTATAACTTAAGTCTAATTTTGCACTAATAAAAGTTGGTTTTTTTATCTCCATCGTCTATATCGACTTCTTCAAATAAATCAGTCAATGTAAACATTTGGCCTAATTTCTCAATTTCTTGGAAATTTTCAATAGCCTCATAGCTATCCGTTTCTTGCCGATAGCTTTGCATTTTATCTTGTAAATTTTTCACTGCTCGCTTGGACTCTATCAGCGTAAAACTTCACTTGTCCGATTAAAAGTGTTAGGCCTCACATTGATCGGCATAAATCGTCTTACTGATGCAGATGAAATCACAATCATCCAAAGCTTTTTCTGATATGCACTCAGCTTCCTCATGTTGCCAGTTCGCATCTGAACTGGCCATAGCAATGTGAGCCGATGTATCGGCTTGAACAACTTCAACCTCGTCACCATTCTATTGGACGAGTAACTGGTGCATAGTCGATGGTATACAGCAATTGGCATTAATCCAATCTCGCCCAAGTAAGACACTAATTGCCTTTGGCATCAACTACAAAAAACGTTATCGGCAATGTTTTACTACCGATGGTTAATTATGTTACCTTGACCACCCTTGCCTCAGTGGGATCGCCTGTGAAATCATTTAAAAGTCTTAATGAGATCCTCATTGGACTTACCAAGCTTCTTACAAGTGGTGTACGACATCAAGTTGACTGTTGCCCTGCCGTCAACAAGCATCCTGGAAATCGGCTTGCCGTTAATATGCTCTTTTAAGTATAACGGCTTAAGATACCGATGAGCGTCTTGAGGCTTTTCAAAGATCGCATCTTGAGCACCCAAACATAGCTGAGCGAATGTTTCCTTAGCCGATTCAGTCTTTATTTTGAATTCAGCTGGTAAGGTGAACACCATACTGATGTCCATCGGAGGAGTGTCATCCCGGATCATTGGGGAGTCTAGGTCGTCGGCTGAATCCAATTATTCTTCAACCGGCTCTTTCTTTCTCCATTCCTTTTTAATAGTTTTAATCTACCGAAGCTCATCGAAAGCTTGCTCCATCTGTTTTTCTTGCTCGGCCTCTCTGATCTCCTGAGTTCTTAGTCTCTGTAACCATCTGCGCTGTGATCGACTAAGACCAAGGGGCACCATCTTGCCCTGGGCTCAATCCGCTTCCGTATTTTTCCAACTAGATTTTCCTGGATCGCAGAACTCGACCCTCCTACCTCTGCCTTGGCCTGGCTTGGCATAGAAATTCTTTCATGCATCGGCCCGTTATAACTTCTATCGTAGTAATCTCGCACAAGTCTAGATAATCTATCTTTAGCCTATTGCCTAAGCCAATCGTCCTGAGGGTATTGTTCCATCGGGCAAGTTATGGTGATGGCAAAGCTATTCTCCTCTCCCAACAGAAGGGGCATCTTTGGTGAGCCCTCTCCAAATTCTCTGGCCAATAGAGGTTATTTGGCCGACGCGCAGGATAGAGCGGCCTGCTGCTTCTCCTTTCATATTTCTCAAGTAGCTGAGAAAAAGTTGGCTTGGGCTTGTTTGTCGACCGTCGTGGTGGCGATTTCTCCGCCTTGTACCACTTGCCAATTTGTAGATCTCTCTTAGGCTTGGCAGTTCTTGAATTTTTACCCTCACGGTCGGTTTCTATCTGTAATGAACTGACCGTAATTTTTAGGGTCTCTTTACCGCTTGAAGTTGACTGGATATCAACATGTCGAGCCATTTTTGGTTGCTCATCTTGCATCGGCTCTTTATCCTTTCCTGAGCACTGCACCATGTTTATTGGAAACGGGTTGACATCTACCTGCATCGTCGGCTCTTCTGCAAATGTGAGCTGACCATCTTTTATAGCCGATTGTATCTATTGCTAAAAAATATTGCAGTCATTAGTATTATGAGAAAAGGAATAGTGCCATTTGTAATACCTTCGCTTTTTGATTTCATCGGTTGATGGTATAACATGTCCATCAGGTAACCGCATAATCTTTTCTTGTAATAATAGATCAAACATACGATCACACTTAGAAACATCAAATACATATTTTATTTTCGACTTATTTTTAGTCGGCTTAAGCCATAAACAGACCCCTTAACCCATTCGGCTATGTTTATTTCTGCCTTCTCATCTTCAGAGTACTCATTCGAACAATAATCGACAAGATTAACCTTAATTTTATCCTTATCTTTGTTAATCTTAAACTTATCCTTGAGTCCTCTGTTATCAGTAAATCGGCTTTCTTGAACCGACACCCTATGAAGAAGATGGCTTAAATCATTGAACTCTTGCCCGCTAAACTTTTCCCTAAGCGGGGGAATTAATCTCTGAAAGACTAAATCGGCTAATTGATTATCGGGTAAAGTGACACTAAAACACTGATTCCTAACTTCTCTAAACCTTTTTATGTAATCTGTTACCGTTTCCCCAAATTTCTAACGGACGGAGCTCAAATCAGAAATCCTGAGTTCCAGACTGCTAGAGAAAAAGTACTCATGGAATCGGCTTTCCAAATCGTTTCAGAAGTGGACCGAATTTGGAGGTAAACTAGTGAACCAAGTAAAAGCAGCTCCTGATAACGATAATGGGAATAATCTAATTTTGAGCCCGTCGGACTGAACAGCTTCGCCACATTGCGCGATAAAGCGTCTTATGTGTTTTAATGTGGTAACAAAGTCATCCCCAGAAAACTTAGCGAAATCAGGAACTTTGAAATTATTTGAGTAGGGCATACGATCTATATAATCAGGATACGGCTTTCTATAGCCGATAACCTTACCCTTTCGCTGTATGCCGAATTGATCCCTCAACACGGCAGAAATTCGGTCAGCCCAATTAACACTATTAGCCGACATAATGTTAGGGTTCTGCCAACTATGATCGTAATTGGCATTGTGCCCCGCCCCGAGCGTAAGCTCGGGTTGACGATTAGGCTAAGCCAACGAGTATTGAGGAAATTGCTCATATCCATTATTCCTCCTAGCGGTCGGCTCCGGTACTGGAACAAAAGGCTCCAAGTATGTCACGACTTTATATGGGGCCTGATTCCTAGGTGGAATCGGCTCAGCATATTGTGGATACTTATTAGTTTCAATCGGCTGTAGAACCGATTGTGGAAACGCGTAAAACGGAGCTAATGGTGGTAAATTAGCCGATGCATCTAACTTGGCGACATCGGTATATGCTTGATAATACGCAACCCTACTTGGGCAAGGATCCCTTGGTAGTATGACAGTGGGTTGAGTAGGATCAATTGCTATTCTTTGGGTGTTATGTGGCACTGAGTAAACATGATAATTTGGTCAAGCTTGCATTGGGTCGAGTAGGCCCCTGGTTAATGCCAACTCTTGAGCTATGCTTTTTACGCTATTAGTTATCATCGGCTTAAGTGTTGTGACTAGAGTCGACGACTAATTAACCAAAGCGTGATGTATAGATTGATTAATCATATCCGATAATTCAGCTTGTGCGGGCATGTATCGGCTTACCGAGGTGTCAGCAATTCCCGCATCGCCGAGGGCATTAACCGTTGGCAATGCGGCCTTTTGAGTGACGCCTCGTCGAGTCTTCTGATAGCATCCCGGCATCATCTCCTCTAGAGCAGCTTTTCGAACTTCAATTTCTTTGTGCTGTTCTGGCGTTAAATCGTCCAATGTAGGGACGATTATGGCTTCGGCGTTGAGGTCGGACGGCGGAATCGACTTGCCGGATGCAGACATCTTCTCGTCCCACCAGGCGTGCCAAGAGTGTGTTGACGCCAAAAAACATGAAGAGGGTTAATCGACTGCAACACACCTGACGAACACTGGGTTCAATTGATCAAAGCATGCCAACCGATTTAATCCTGCAATCGGTAAGATGAATATATAATACGCTCAAAGCCGATCTGTCGTGAGGTAATCGGCTTAGATCTAAACAACTAACAAGCCGATTAAATTAAAGGGTAACGATAAGTCTAATTAATTGATTAAGGCTAATTATATTGTATAGGTAGATCTTTTCCGAAGAAGGCGATACGCAACAAAATCGGAGGAAAATCAAACCTGATGGCGTAATTGATGATTAACAATCGGCAATGCGCAACTTATTGATCAAGATCCAATTATAAAGATTCTAAATTACATAGGCTACTCCTAATCGACAGAAAAAATAGATAAAAATAATGCGAGTTGATTGATTGGATTGTGTTTTTTCTCGTTTGCCTATGGTCATTTTTTATAGCTATCGGTCAACCGTGTCCATCTCCAATACGCTGGTTGCCATGATCCTTGTCGGCCTTATCTCGGACAATTCCTTTCATCTTTAGATAAATACCGGTCATAACCCAAATTTAAACCATTTTTCCTATATCCGATATCGGCAAAAATTCTCCTGATCCTTAGCCTGACACTTTCATCATGCGTTGCCAAAATCTGGTGCAAACAATACTCATTACTCAACTAGTTGAATCCATAGGTCTTTCACTATCCTCCTCTTATTTCTATTTTTTTTTTGTCTTGGCTGAAGGACCAGAGCTGCACCACCAATGAAAGACCCCTGAGAAACCAAATACCAGTAGAAAATGGGAGAGCCCGATGAATCAGACACCAGAAGCAAATGGAACACCCCTGATGAATCAGACACCAGAAGCAAATGGAACACCCCTGATGAATCAGACACCAGTAGCAAATGGAAAACCCCTGATGAGCCAGACACCAGTAGCAAATGGAAGGCCCCAGATGAACCAAAGACCAGTAGCAGATGGGAAAACACAGATGAACCAAAGACCAGTAGCAAACGGAAGGACCCAGATGAACCAAATACCAGTAGCAAACGGAAGAACTCTGGTGAACGAAATATCAGTAGCAAAAGGAAGGCCCCAGATGAACCAAATAGCAGTAGCAAATGGAAGAACTCTGGTGAACAAAATACCAGTAGCAAAAGGAAGGCCCCAGATGAACCAAATACCAGTAACAAAAGTGTAATGTTCTATCCTCAGTTTCTTACAAAGTTCAATTGTTAGCTAATTATCCGTCCCTGTAGTATTTAGCACTGGACCGAAAGTTCTCTTCATGGAATCAAAATGCAAATTGAGGTTTTAAATCTTGAAATCCTCGAAGGCAAGCGCTAGATATTGTTATACTTTTCAGTAGGCCGATTAAATATTCATCCTTATGTGCATGATCTTGTGATAAGATGCTTTTTTTCATTACAAAGCTGGTTAATTCTGGCAGTTCAAATCTTAGTATGACAAAGTTGTAATGCTTGTTCTACAATAGAACGATATCTCTCTTTTGTAGCAACATTACAATGGTGTCTTTCCGTTGTATTACTAATGAGGCCACTTTCTGATCATGTGTATGTCTTCACTGTTTTTCTCTTTGTGTTCTTGTTGGATTTTGGGTTCTAACGAGGCTTGCTTGTTAATGCCAGCCTTCCTGCACCTCTAGTTTATCCTGCAAAAGCGGCAGATCCAAAGCCAAAGGTAGAACAGGGAAAGGTAAAAGCAGCTCCACAAAAATTGGCTGCTTCATGCTACAGGCTGGCACCTAAAAAGGAAGAGGTTGCGTATCGAAAGGTCAATCCATGTACAAGTGGCAACAAAGAAGGTAACCCGTACAACCTTGCTCCATTTTATCATAATGAAAATGTTATACGATGCTTAGTCCAAACTTACTGACGAGTCTTGCTTTGGAGTTTGGACCAATGCTTTCAATGATAACTGTTGTCAAAAGGCACCTCCTGCAATACTGCTAGTGGTTCGAAGGCCAGTGTCACTGAATTCATCGGAACGTGCTTCATTCATGCCGTTGTTTTAATTTTGTAGTTTGTGCCTGTAACAAGTACTCCATTCGGTCACAAATGTACGGGATTTTAGATATCGACACGAGTCACCAAAACGCCGTTTTGATCTTTAATTTCTATTGTAATATTTCTATGAGACACAATAAAATTATGGTATTATAAAAATACTTTTAGAGATATATCTACCTATATCATGTTTATGTATCCAATGTAAATGTTTAAATAGATAGCGTTAGCCAAAATCTCGAACGTTAACCGCACGTATCCCGATAACGTGTATTTGTGACTGAAGGGAGTAATAATATTGCGGTTGCAAGCCAGTAATCCTAGGTTGGAAAGTGGCTTATGTTGAGTGCGTGATCATGCTTGCTTGTGAATGAAAAAATGCAGGCACCGGTCAGCATAATCATCGACTCCGATGACGACAGTGAAGGACGTGCTTCCTGCGTGATTCTGAAGAAAGAAACAGGTACCTGCTATCAACAGTTGAACTTTCCCCATGCTTTTCTTACGTGATTTTTCTGGTGTTTAATTTCTTCCCTGGACCAGATCGCATGCATTCTTTTCAATAGATAAACAACACATACATAAAGCATAACCACTGAATCTGTTCGTACTGCTGCTTCGGTGATTTTGCGATGCAATAGAACTAGCAATCATTTGGAAGAGGAGGAAATGATCGGTGCCTATTATATGATATTATCGATCTCGTCGCGTCTGCTATTTACTTGTGATATATTAACACCACGACATTTGACCGTACGTGTCTCCTCTCTCTCTCACACACACGAGCACGCGCTGCAGGCGGCAAGGTGAAGGAGCCCCACCTGATGAAGGTAGGCACCGACGAGGAGGGGCTGCAGATTCCGCGGAGGGCGAGGAAGAGGAGAGAGATGCAGTCCATTAATTGTGGTCGCCTAGGCTAGGGCACGATGGCGACCACCTGGCTGGCTGTTCTGTTCTATGCTGTAACGTTGTTGCATGTGTTAGTTGAGATGAGGTGAGGTGAGCGAGGTTCAAAATCTCGTCAAAATTTCGCGAGATGTCGATTTCCGGACGTGGCTGAGATTTGAAATACCGGTCGGATTGAAAAAATTCAAAAAAAAATTAATTGCTACAGTAATCTCGGAAATCTTCTCGCCATTTTGATCGAAATTTGATGTTTGACAGTAAAAAAAATCCCTATTTATGCTGAATTTGTCTTTTTCATATCTTTCAAATACGATTAAGTTTGGTCTTCAAATTTTGTACGATTGTAGAAGCTCACCTCCCCTACATATGGTAATTTTTTGAGAATTTTTCAAAACTTCTACACGTGGGTTTCACGGAGTTTGTACTGGATATGTCGCCATATATATATATATATATATAGACACACACACTAGATGCATACGTGCGGTGTCACGCCGTGCACTTGCGCCACAGCGCTGCGTGAGAGTGAGTTTTTGGGTAATCAGTGAAATTTAACTGCATTAGTAGCATTGTTAGAATTCTTAAAATCGTCATACTTTGAATTTTTTATGGTAGCTTAGGCATGCTCTCAGGGCCCTCCTCAAAATGTTTCAAAAATTTCCAACATGCTTTAACAGCTCAATTAAATCAGTGAAATTGCTTTAAATGCATTAGAACTATTGTCAAATTTTTTAAAAATTGCACAAGTTTGATCGTAACATGAATTTTTTACGGTAGCTTAGGAATTCTCTCAGGACGCTTCTCAAAAAATTTGAAAAATCAAATTCATTTTATGGCTCTGGAAAACCAAAAACAACGAAATTTAAACGCATTCAGAATTTCTAAAAATTGCACAAGTTTAATCATGATTCAATTGTTTTATGGTAGCTTATGCATGCTCTCAGGACCCTTATAAAAAAATTTCAAAAATTTCCAATTTGATTTATTATCTCAATTAAATCAGTGGAGTTGCTTTGAATGCATTAGTAGCATTGTCGGAATTTTTAAAAATTATACAAGTTTGATCACGATCCGAATTTTTTATGGTAACTTAGGCATGCTCTGAGAACCCTTATCAAAAAGTTTTAAAAATTTCTAACATTATTTGATAGGTCAATTAAATCAAAAAAAGAATTACCTTAACCGGTGAAAGGATCTAAACGAATTACGTATTTTTTTAGAAGCTTTTATGGAGAGAGGACACGTGGAGGGCTCCTTGGCCGGTAACTCTATGGAGTATAATAAAAATAGTATATATATCCCATCTGTTCACGGCATCCATAATGGATCCCGGTTGTTTTTTTTACAGCCAGATTGCAGCAGAGTTTGCTTATTATTTTGGATTGATGAATTTACCCTGATTACAGAGAACGAGCAATTAAGTTAGCCTGGCACCGACAGCTAGCCTGCTGGCTCGGGTCCACTCAATTCCAGATCAAGGAGAGGAGACACTGAAGTGAATGGGGGGAGAGCCTACTCCCTCCAGGATGGCAACGAGGCTATTTTTCGCGGTAAATGCCCTCCTACGCCATTCTCTATTTCGTTATTCCCTCCCGTTTTCATTCCCACCGGAGAATGGGTCTCCGATAGCAATATAAATCTGAATGAAATTTAGGTGATTTCATAAATCTATTATATATTTACATAGAAATACGTAAATTTATTAATACACGAGAGATAGAATAACACTAAATGAGTTACACGTTATAGATTATAATATGATATCATATTAACCTAAAGTGAAGATATCAATGTTCTAGACATTTAGATATACCTATCTACGTGTTTATCGATGTATAGCATAGGATGAGGAAAGCATTCCTGTCTGCATCCTCGTATAAGGTGACAGGGGTAAAATTTTCCCATATCTTGTTAGAAATGAGGCCCAAGTGGCCCATTTATCTCTAATGCCAAAGCTATAAATAAAAGTACCATATTGCTAGTTGAGAGGGGAGAATACCAATTTAAAAGGGAGAGCTCCCACCATGTCTTGTAATGAGACATATGGAGGGTGAGGAGCTGGCTAAAGTCACTGCCTTGCTGCTGTACGTATTTCATGAATTACCGCGTGTTTTTCCCGCGTGACTTGTGATAAATGGGCCACTAGAGTCAAGTTTTGGCTCATGTCTCTGGGTATGTGGAGGGTGATTTTCCCTCAATACCCGCTTACGGATGAGGAAAATAAGCAGTTTGAGAATGCGAATAACACCGCATTGGGCTGCATTCTGACCATCTTGGCAGATCAGTTATATGATGTGTATATGAGTTACACATCTGCCACTGAGTTGTGGTTGGCTCTTGAACAAAAATATGCAGAAGCTGAGGCTGGTCGCTGGTTGTATACGTGCGAGCAATTATTCGATTTTACCATGGATGAGTCTAAATCGATTGTTGCTCAAGCGCATGACTTTCAGCTACTAGTGGGCGAGATTGCACATTTGGGATGTGCTTTACGCAAAATTTGTGGTCGGGCATTGTGGCTAAACTTCCCCATCTTGGAGGAATTTTGCCATCGGTCTAAAACACAAGAGGAAGAGATTTCTATTGAAGATCTCATTGTCGCCTCGACGTGGAAGAAAAAGCGAGCCAAAGATGCGCCAAAAGTTCTTCTCAGAACCAAACAACGCAAATGTGATTGAGAAGAAGGGTGGCAACAACAACAAAGGCTTGAAACCAAACAAAAATACTAGCTTCAAGAAGAAAAAGTTTGAGCAGAAGATATGAAGAACATTACATTTTTTGTGCGGAAAAAATGGTCACATGGCTAAAGACTGCTGTTTCCGCAAGAACAGGCCAAATGAGCAAGGCAAGAAAATTGCCAACGTGACCATAAGTGAGGGAACTACTTGAGGAGGGTATGGTAATTCTCCTGTTGTTTTTCAAAGATGTCAATCCACCGATTGGTGGGTTGATACGGTGCAAATGTTCACGTATGTTCGACATATCTCTATTTTCTTCTTACCAGCAGCGCAGGGCTTCCTCCGTCCTAATGGGGAACGGTCGCATGCTTTTGTTCTTGGTGTTGGCACGGTGGATCTGAGGCTTACTTCAGGGAAGATTGTCCACTTAAAGAACGTGCAGCATGCGCCAACAATAAATAAGAACCTTGTCAGTGGTTCCCTATTATGTCGAGATGGCTATAAGCTAGTATTTGAGTCTAATAAAGTTGTAATATCCAAGTTTGGAAACTTTATTGGAAAAGGTTATGAAAGCGGAGGCTTGTTCCGCTTAAGTGTACTAGAGCCTTGTTTAAATTTAAATGTTGCTACTCAAGTTAATAATTGTGAATCCAATGTTTGGCATTCTCGTTTATGTCATATTGGTTATGGTACCATTGCTCGAATGTCCAGATTACAATTAATTCCAAAATGTGATATTGTCAAAGGATCAAAGTGCCATTCTTGTGTGCAAGCAAAGTGACGAATACTAATAAAAAGGATACCCCAACAGCCCGAAGCGACGAGCCAGCAGCCTCAAGCATATCTCCATTAACAGCGCGCGCCGTACCGCCACGACCGAATCACTGCGAGACGCGAAGGCATCCGCTCGACCGGCCAGGAAGCGAATCCGACCAGACAACGATCCCGACCCCTCTTGGCGGGCGGGATCTCCGACTCCAACCAAACCAAGGTGGTGAACGCCGAGTGCGCGTGTCGTCCTCACGGCCTACCGCCACGCCCTCGGATAAGGTCAATCAGAGCGACTATACGAGGCGGTGGCTCCTTCCCAAGAAGATCGGTGATCAGAGAAGACAAAGCTTCGGCCCATCAACCGGTCACACGATAAAGACGCGGCGACGCTCCTCCCGCGGCAAAGACGTCACGCACCTCGGCGTCGGCGATTCGCAAGGATCACAGAGGGCAAGCACGCTACTTCCGGAAATACCTAACCTCCCGACCACCAAGGCTACCAACCCAAAGATAGGCAAGGCGGGTGGCGACCACCCACAAGACGAAGGACCGGAGCTCTAGCGAGGTCACCTCGCTTCCTCCTCGACTCGATGTAACCCGCCTTCCTTCAGATAAAAGGAGGCGGGGCTAAACGATTCGGGGGCAACGAGCAAGAACAAGAAAGGGAGAGCGCTATCAAACTCCTCTCGCTAAGCCATTGGCATTCTCGCTTGTAAAACTTTGTGCATCATACGTACCAAGAGTAATACAACACCACCACACACGAATCGAGTAGGGACCTTCGGCCGAACCAAGATACATCTTGGACTCACGAGTCTAACCATTCGGAGTGGAACGCGCGACCCCTAGACTTACAAATTTTACTTGGCGCTCCGAAAACGCCGCGGTTGGCGCGCCGGTAGGGGCCTTCGCGGCGTCTTCATCACCATCTCCGATTCCGTTTATCTCCCGATGGCATCCACCCGCTGCGCGGCGGCATTATCGCCGGGAACCGGATCCGCCGGCTCCTCGACTTCGCCGTCACCCCGACGGGAGGGCTCACGCCGTCCCGCCGTCTCGGAAGACAGCGCCGGCCGAGAGCTTAGGCGCCCTCTCCGGCGACCGCTAAGCTCCGGCTGGGCGCCTGCAGCCCCGGCCGAACCCCAGGAGTGCTCGCGCGGTCGCCGCCGCGGCCAAAGCGGATTTCCGCCGATTCC
This sequence comes from Otatea glauca, assembly GCA_036346275.1. Lineage (NCBI taxonomy): Eukaryota > Viridiplantae > Streptophyta > Magnoliopsida > Poales > Poaceae > Otatea > Otatea glauca. The sequence continues at coordinate 605,100 of CM070715.1, read as the reverse complement.
GGCGCCTACCAACATTGCCAAGTACAGGGCCACCAACCCTGTGTCGGCTCAAGATTACCGGCTCGCATGCCGGGCTGGGGGAGCGACAGATGATCTCTTCATCATCCAGTACCTCCCCATCTACCTCGCGGACTCGGCTCGAGCCTGGCTCGAGTACCTGCCGCCAAAACCGTCAGGAACTGGGCTGACTTGAAGAATCTCTTCGTCGGTAACTTCCAGGGCACTTACAAGCGCCCTTGAAACTCCTGGGAACTGAAGGGCTGCAAACAGCAGCCAGGGGAAACCCTCCGGGACTACATCCGCGGTTTTCCCTTGATCTAACGAGCTCCCGACATCTCCGACGCCGATGTCGTGGGAGCCTTCATCTACGGCACCTCCTGCAAGGCCTTGGTGCACAAGCTGGGCTGCCTCAAGCCCAGGACCACCAAGGAACTCCTCGACATCGCCACCAACCACGCCTCGGCGAGGAGGCCGTAGGGCTATTTTCGAAGGAGGAAAGGCCCAGAGAGCCCGGCGTCAAACCGGGTCTCTCCCGACCGCCCGACAAGCGGAGCGGCACGGGAAGCGATCCGTGAGACCCAGTGGTCGCCACGGTCGACCATACGCCAAGCGGCGGCGCGGCCGACCGTCGCCTCGACCACTTCGAGAAATTGATGGACGGCCCATGCCCGAACCATGGGTTCTCCGTCAAGCACAAATACCGGATCGAAGTCCGAGGCGCTATCTCTCTAGCGTCCCCACCACGCTGCGAGCAAAGGAAAGAAGCTCGCGCGCGCCCCGCGAACGGCGGAGAAGAAGCGAGACGACGAGTTCCCGAGCCCGACGGCGCCTCATGATCTTCGGAGGACCGCTTGCTACGCCGACAAGCGTCGACTCAAGCTCGCTATCGCGAGGTCCACACCGTCGCTACGGCGTCCCCAATATCTTCGGTGGTGGAGTTCCGATCACCTTTGATCGGACCGATCACCCCGATCGCGCCCCACACCGGGAGGTACCGCTAGTGGTCGGCCCGTCGTCGAACGGCGCCACGAAGGTCGCGATGGGCGGGCAGCGGCCTTAACATCCTCTACGTTGAGACGTTCGACGCTATGGGGGTCCCGCGCTCAAGCCTCCGGCCAAGCAAGGCACCTTTCCATGGCGTCATCCCGGGCCAGCAAGCCCATCCGCTCGGGCAGGTCGACCAGCCCGTCACCTTCGGGGAGCCGGGAAACTTCCGCACCGAGACCCTAACCTTCGAGGTCGTGGATTTCCCCGGTGCCTACCACGCCATCCTGGGGAGGCCATGCTACGCCAAGTTCATGGCGATCCCCAGCTACGCCTACCTCAAGCTGAAGATGCCCGGACCGCATGGAGTCATCACCGCGGCATCGTCTTTCGCCTTGCCTTCAATCGCGAGCGCGGCGGCCGCGAGCTCGCCTCAGCGATCGTTGCCTCTGCGGAACTCAACAAGCTCGGGAAGGAAGCGCGAGTCCGTCCTCGAATCCAAAGAAATCGGGCGGGATCCTTCAAATCCGCCGAGGACACGAAGGAGGTCACGGTCGATCCCTGTGATCCGACCAAGACCGTGCGGGTCGGAGCCACGCTCCCCGCCAAATAGGAAAGCGCGCTCGTCGACTTCCTCCGCACTAACAAAGATGTCTTCGCATGGAGGTCCTCCGACATGCCGGGCATTCCAAAGGAGGTCGCCGAGCACTCCTTGAGCGTTCGACGAGGAAAGGCGCAGGGTTATAGGGGAGGAGATCGCCAAACTCTTGGCGGCAGGGTTCGTAAAAGAGGTGCGCCACCCTGAGTGGCTAGCCAACCCTGTACTTGTAAAAAAGAAGAACGGGCAATGGAGAATGTGTGTTGACTATACGAGTCTCAACAAAGCATGCCCCAAGGACCCATTCCCCTTACCTCGCATCGACCAAGTCATCGACTCCACCGCTGGGTGCGAGTCTCTTTCCTTTCTGGATGCCTACTCGGGCTACCACCAGATTGCGCTAAAGGAGTCCGACCAGCTCGCGACTTCCTTCATCACTCCGTTCGGCTCGTTCTGCTATGTCACAATGCCCTTCGGCCTGAAGAACGCGGGCGCTACATACCAGCGATGTATGCAAACGTGCTTCAATGACCAGATCGGCCGCAACGTTGAGGCATATGTCGACGATATTGTCGTAAAGACCAGAAAGGCTGACGACCTTATCGCCGACCTAGAAGAGACTTTCGTGAACCTTCGACGGTTTCGCATAAAGCTCAACCCAGAGAAGTGCGTCTTCGGGGTCCCCAAAGGAAAGCTCTTAGGCTTCATCGTCTCTGAGCGAGGCATCGAGGCCAATCAGGAGAAGATCTCGGCGATCGCGAGGATGGGCCCGGTCAGCAACCTCAAAGGGGTCCAGAGGCTGATCGGATGCCTGGCGGCTTTGAGCCGTTTCGTGTCTCGCCTCGGCGAACGCGGAATGCCGCTCTACAGGCTGCTCAAGAAATCCGACCGCTTCGCTTGGACACACGAGGCTCAGAGGCCCTCACCCGCTTGAAGGCCTTCTGTCCTCGCCTCCAGTCCTGGTCGCCCGGCACCAGGTGAACCGCTGCTCCTCTACATCGCTGCCACTACCCAAGTCGTCAGCGCGGCCCTCGTGGTGGAGCGAGCAGAAGAAGGCCGTGAGCTCAAGGTACAACGGCGGTCTACTTCATCGATGAGGTACTTTCCGAGTCCAAGACTCGGTACCACAGTGCGAAGTTACTCACGCGGTGCTCATCGCAAAGAGGAAACTCGTTCACTACTTCGATCAACACGCCATCACCGTGGTGACCACGTCCCCACTAGGCGAGATCATCCACAATCGCGATGCCTCGTGAAGGATAGCCAAATGGGCGCCGAGCTTAGCGGCCATGGCATAATATACGTCCCTGACGGCGATCAAGTCGCGAGCTCGCCGACTTCGTCGCCGAGTGGACCAAGCCCGAGCACCACCATCGGTGAAGACCCCGAGCATCGACAATGTACTTCGACGGGTCTTACACCAAGAATGGCGCGGCGCGGAGTAAATCATCATCTCCCACTCGAACAGCTTCATCGCCATTAGGTTGCTCTTCGACGCGACCAACAACATTGCCGAGCACGAGGCTCGCCAACGGTCTCGGATCGCCGCCGACCTCGGTGCTCGCCGACTCGTCCACGGGGACTCCAAGCTTGTCGTCGACCAAGTCATGAAGGCCGCGGGCCCGAGACGCCCGCATGGCGCAGATTGTCGAGAAATACGCCGGCGAGGAGCGGTTCAAGGGTTTCGAGCTTCACCATAGCTACCGACGCTACAATGGCGAGGCCGATCACCTGGCCAATCTTGCCTCCAGCAGAGAGCCTGTCCCGCCCGGGATCTTCGTCTCTGACCTCCTGCGGCCCACTGTCCAGCTGGACTCGGCGGCTGGGCGGCCACCCGACCAATCCAGCACGGTCGCCCCGACCGACGCGCGGTCGGGCGAAGACTTGGCCGGATCTGCCCGCGGTGTGCTAGCACTTGAGTCCGACTGGAGGAGGCCCTACATCGACCGTTTGACGGACGGGTCACTTCCCCCCGACCCGACCGAGGCCCGGCGCCTCGCCCGGCGGGCAAAATCCTTCGTCTGATCGCCTGGACCTCTACAAAGGAGTCCTCCGGTCCTCCAAAATGTATCTTGACCGACCAAGGAAAGCAATGCCGGACGACATACGGGAGTCTGCGGTCACCACGCAGCACCCCGATCTCTTGTGGGAAAGGCCTTTCGACAAGGTTTCTACTGGCCAACCGCTGTGTCAGACGCCGAGCATATCGTACGCACCTGTGAAGGATGCCAGTTCTTTGCTCGGCAGACGCATCTGCCAGCCCAAGCTTTACAGACGATCCCCATCACGTGGCCTTTTGCCGTCTGGGGACTCGATTTGGTCGGGCCTTTCAGGAAAGCGCCCGGGGGCTTCACCCACCTACTCGTCGCGGTAGACAAGTTCACCAAGTGGATAGAGGCCAAGCCGATCGTGAGCGCCACGTCGGTACAAGCGGCCATCTTCTTCCGCGACATCGTTTTTAGGTTTGGAGTCCCAAACTCCATCATCACCGACAACGGAACACAGTTCACGGGGAAGGAATTTCTCGAGTTCTGTGACGACTTCAACATCCGTGTCGATTGGGCAGCAGTAGCCCATCCGCGGACTAACGGCCAGGTCGAGCGCACTAACGGCATGATCCTTCAAGGACTCAAGCCGCGGATCTTCAGTCGGCTCGAGCATTTCGCAGGGCGCTGGGTAGCCGAGCTGCCCTCCGTGCTCTGGAGTCTGCGGACCACGCCGAGCCGGGCGACCGGGTTCACACCCTTCTTTATGGTGTTGGCGGCGGGCCGTTTTGCCCATCGACCGAATACGGCTCCCGAGATTGCAAGCCGATGAGGCTCGGGGCTCGCCCGCAACAAGACGCCATCGACCAGCTCGACGAGCGCGCGGCGTGGCGTCTGCGGTCGGCCAGATATCAACAAGCCTGCGCCGCTACCACGTACCGCCAAGTTCGAGGGCGATCCTTGGTACCGGCGACTTGGTTCTGCGTCGGTCCGGACAACCAAAGATAAGCACAAGGCGACCCCAGGAGGGTCCTTTCACCGTCGTGGAAGTTCTCCGACCTGGCACCTTCCGACTCAAGGACGCCGATGGTCGCATCCTCCCTAATGCCTGGAACATTGAAAAGTTAAGGCGATTCTATCCTAAACTCTTTCCTCTTCCTAGCATGCTCTTTACCTTCTTCCTTCGAGCACACTGTCGCGCGTGCGACGACTGGGCTGCCTTCGGCGCCCGCTCAGTGCTCGGTCGGCACTTGCGCGGGTTGATGACCCAACCGACCACAAGGTCCTTCCCGGCGGTAACTCCTTTAACCCAAGTGCTACGACCTCGCCCGCGCTATGGTTGCTAACACTTGCGGAAGAAGGAAGTACCCGAGTGGAGTGACCTTTGGGTCGGCAGGAACACTCCTCCCGCACGAACTCGGCTATCCCACGCGCTTATGAGGGCACGTGACCCGACCGGTCATGAGGTCCATCCCGAGCGGTAACCCTCTCAACCCAAGTGTTACGGCCTCGCCCGGGCTACGGTTGCTAAGT